>CM035172.1:54271187-54418687 GCA_020205615.1 Panax quinquefolius | reverse complement strand
TTAATTAATTAATGTTTATTGATATATTAATAATTGAGTATATTATAAATTATTATTTTACAAAAGTAATACAAATTTAAATATATTTTATCAAATACTATTGAATTAACTAGTTGTATAGTATTTTGGGCGGGTGATTTTATTTGACAAAAATTCATTGGTGAATTATTTGACATAAATTAGTATATGGACATTCTAGTAAAAGGTTAGTAACAGGTGAATATTAAAAAAAATATACCCGTAATCTTGAATTCGTACCAAACGACAACTATTACCAGTAATCAAAGTACTTATACTAAACAAAAATGATACGATATGACCAATTTCTATTTCCAGTAATCAAATACCCAATAATTTGAATTTTGGTGGGTATCTTACATAACTTGTAACAAACACAGGGTCCTAAACAATCTTTAAAATTTTGAATTTAGTTCTCTTTTGAAGAGTATATATGAATTTGGTTAAATCCCATAATAAATCTATGTTGATTATCAAATTATTATCTGGTTATTTTTTTTAATTGTATAGCTTTGCTTCTCTTAATAAGAGTAAGACCACTATACTAATTTGACAAATAGCAGGCTTATTATTTCTTATACAGTAGTTTTTTACTCGGATTGCTTTGGGCTCATTCAGACTTCATGTTTTCATGCAAGTTTAATTGCATACTCATTGAGTATGGTTGGATTCAGTATATGAGAGTTAAATTGCATGTTCATGTGGCTGTGAAGTTGTGACTGATACAAATAGTATTTTTGAGTAGTTTTTTTTACAATGAATATCTCTCCCAGGAACGGAGCCCATTATAGGCCAAAAGTGGGCATGCTTCCTGTTGATTTTGAAAGATGGTCGTTATTTGACTTGTTATCTTATATATATATATAGTAAATGTAAGATAATTAGATAAATGGGCCCTTTGGGAACCTCTCGCTTTATGTTTCTCTCTTGTATGTATGCGTGTGTGACTGTGTGTGCGCGCGCGCGCGCGTGTAACGTATTAGCGTATAAAACACACACATATCACATTACATATTTGTTGGTTAATTTGTGTGCTTAGTGTCCCAAGTGTAAAATAACTATTACATTGCGATAGTTATAACACTTTTAATTTCAGGCTTGCTATGCTGTTCTCCAGAGTTGGCTTTCAAAGAAGTTCATGACTGGATGGTAAATATGCTTCACAATAATTGTTTAAGCTTTTCTTTTTGGATCATTATTACTGTAACATTCATTTAAATTGTGATATCTGCAGTGTGGTTCTGTTCCCTGTAGCTGTCACATTTTTTGTCACCTGGTGGTTTGTTCAGTTTTTTGATGGTTTCTTCAGTCCCATATATGAGAGGCTTGGTGTAAAAATATTTGGTGAGTTATCAAGGATGTATTTAACTTTTAACGGAATTTGCAAGGATGCAAGTTTTGAGTCTAGCTTATCAGGTCATTTTGGTTGCTGTAATTCGGATGGAGGGAGTAATCAAGTTGCTGGAAGTTGGCATTAAATAACTTTTTTTAATACTCCCTCCATCCAAGTTTATTTGTCCTACTTTGAAAATACACGCCTATTAAAAGAAAAAACAATTATCTCTAGATTGCCATCTTAACTAATTATTATCATCTTTTTGTTTTAATTAATCTTCTAACTCTCTCTTGAAATAATAAAATAGAGGGGAGAGAGGAGAAAAAAGGAGTATGGTTGTGCTTTCAATGTCAAAGTTTATAGTGCTACCTTTTTCCAATGTAATGTAGTTATTGACATTTTTTTTATAAAGTTAAATAAGGGTATTATGGGAAAATAAGGTCAAAAATAGTATTAAACCAAAAAGGAAATTAGGACAAGTAAACTTGGATGGAGGGAGTAATAAGTATTGGCAATTTAGATTATAGCAGAATAAAACATTGGCAATAACATCATGTTTACTGAAATATGAATCATGATTACTTAATTTGCCATTTATATACTGTTTCACAAGTAATTGTGTAAGATCGGCCTTTTTTTAAAGAAGAAATTTCTCTTTGCCCATGTGTTTATGCATGGCGTCATTTGTATTACACTGATTAGTTACGTACCTTTTTCCTTCTTACAGGCCTTGGATTCATTACATCTTTAATCTTTATATTCTTTGTTGGTATATTTGCTTCATCATGGATGGGTGCCACTGTTTTCTGGCTAGGGGAATGGTTTATAAAGCGAATGCCCTTTGTAAAGCACATATACTCAGCATCCAAACAAATTAGTGCTGCTATCTCTCCAGGTGATCCCTTCTGTTACGGTTTCTAATTATGTTTTTACATGAATGCTTGATGGGGCTTGAACCTGCAGCTTCCGCTGCAAGTTGTTTGTTGGATTAGTAAAGGCAAACTATTGTATGCAGTTCGTGTTAGGTAGGTTTTAAAACGGTTCTTATGCACAAGTTTCTCATGAAACAAATGACTAAAGATGCATTTTCTATTAATAATTACTCTGACAAGGTAAATAATATATTTGTTTATTTTTTTTCCCTTTGTTGATTGATGATAATTGAATTCTCTCTTTAAGGTTTATGAAGATATCATTACCTAATAAAATCTATTTCTCTATCTTAGTAAATAAAGGCTTCTCTAAAATAGTGAGTTATGAACTTGTCAAAAAAATATTAAATTATGAAGACAAGGAGCCTCTAATCTTGATTTACAAGACTACAACTAATGCATGAAATAGGTGAAGGTCATTGCTTAATTGTGTGTATTTATATATAGCAGAACTGGTATACACTTGGACAAACTTAATGATGATTGTACTATTATTCTATTAACAGAGTCCAAGTGTTACTAAAAGAAATGCCAATGACTCTAATCCTCCCACTGGCAACTTATATGACTAAACAAAAAGGAAAACAATTAGTGCCAAGGGTTTGAAGCCTCTGTGAAAAAAACTCAAAATTAAATTGACCTCAGGGTTTCAATGCTAATGTTGCTTGGGATGTCTAAATACTTGCTACAAAGTAGAAACTTGGATTAGTTTATTAGTGAGTCATCTGAGAACTTAAAGTTTTTTGGTCGGTTCAATATATTTTTTCTACTGAACAAAATTGTTTGCCTTCCATTAATTTGGATTTAGAGTAGGACTGGGAATGAATTCATATTAATGCTTCTGTTAGGTTGTAACTGTTGGTTTGCAGAAACAAGAACATACATACAATTATATTGTAAAACAGCGGAAGCATGACATAAATCGAATTTAAAATTTTATGCAATTCCAGGAATTACCTTATGCAATATTATTAATTGAGGAAGGATAAAAGGTATACCTTATGAAGATGATACAACTCTTTGCTATGATCTTCAAGTTTCAATCGATCTTCAAGTTTCAATCCTTTGATCCTCCGTGGTTCTCCAATTTCTCGGATCAAACGTTCGCTACCCAAGTGTGCAACGCTAAGTTGATCCACCAAGAGTATATTGATTGAAGTAGTAAATTTAGGTTCTTCAAGACCTTGTGTGGTTAGCCCTAATTTTTTCTCTCCTATCTCTTAGGTTTTGAGAATACTGATAAAGAGATGCATTAGCATTGGGCTTTTCCACAATAAGATCTCTTATTTATAGATTAACCCTCCCTCCTAAACCTTTTAGGAGTTAGGGTTTTAATTCAATTTCCAATCTAATTAGGAACTAAATTATATAATAATAATAATAATAATAATAAGACTTATCTTATTAATTTATAATTAGTAGTTCTAAAATAATTAATTATAAATATTAAGTTATTTAATTTATTTAACTAATAAATTAAATACACTTAATTTATTATTATTAAGCCAATTAATTTATAATAATAATAATAAGACTTCTATTATTAATTTATAATTTAGTATTTCTAAAATACTTAATTATAAATATTAAGTTATTTAATTTATTCCACCAATAAATTAAATATATTTAGTTTATTATTATTAAGTCAATTACTTCTAAAATTATATTTCTCTTTTATGATGTGACCCTTCATGTTCAATGTTAAGTCGATAGTAGAATAAATAAATTAGAATCATTCTAATATTATTTATAATGAATTAAACTCATTTAATTCAAATATAAATAAATAATATGTATTCTACATCATAGTGACACCTTACAATAATGTATCATGACTATCCGGATAATATGAAAGCAACGTTTAATCACAAATAACCTATTCCGTGAATAGTTAACGTATAATTCAATCCTTCTACTACAAAATGTTCCGATTAAACATAAGACATGAAATTACTTACAAGTCTTATTTATTTAATCATATGCATTTTGATTCACAAATTGCGCAACTCTTCTGATTAATATAAATTAAAAACTCCTTTCTAATTTCCATTCACCTTGGCCAAGGATTTCTGAATTGTCACTTATCGAATCGCGTATGACATTCTCTCCTTTTACTGGAATTGGTAGAACATTTGTTGATCATTCACCTACGTCTATGTACACTTTATTATACCCGAACATACCCTATTATACTCCCAAAGATTATTAAGGAATATGAAAAAGCATAACTCAGAATACACAAGATACTATTATTATCTCAAGTTCAAGGATCACTTGTACTACTATCACTATAGGAACTCATATTATTAGACAAGTAAAACACCATTGTTCATTTAAGCAAGTCACGTCCAGTGAACTTATTCTACAATAAGCACCTACATACTTGTTTAAGTGTCTCTACACAAATAATTATGAGATCGATCATCCTCTTCAACAGAGCAAGTATAATATGTACTAATCTATTCGGAATCAGTAACCCCACATTAGTGATCCAACGATTAGGAATATTTAATTTTGAGCTATCTAGAATTTAGATTTCATTAGCATGATCAACATCATGATTCTAAAAGAATTGCTCCAAAACTATGAGTTTATCACATTTATTTAATTCAACCAATTAAACATGGATAAAGAATGTCTTTAATAAATTAAACTCTTTTATTAATAAATGAGCAAGATTACAAAATAAATGCTTATCACATCAAATGTGATTGGCTTGAGGGCATACTACTTTCAGTAACAAGGTGTAATTAGCGGACTTGGGGAATTGTCTATAATATCTCTTGCTGTTATGGCAAGCTATCTTCTTCTCCATCACTTTAATGAAAATGGTTTTAGTTTGTAAGCTAATTTTGTATGGTTGTTACTTGTTACAAGGTGTTAGCAATTATCTATAATATCTCTTGCAATTATAGCAGCTATCTTCCTCTCCATCACTTCATAAGGAATATGATTGTAGTTTGTAAGATAATTTTGTACAGCTCGATCTAGTTCTCTGGTTCTCCTGCTTTACTGAGTCTTCATGTGCTGATTGCTTTTTCACTTTCCTAGAAAATCTAATTGCAGATAGATGACTGGGATATATATTTTCATCAAATTATTTGATACAGTTTTTTTTTTGTGCTTGTTGTTAATTAGTAACAGTATCTTTTATCACATTCAGACCAAAACACCACTGCTTTTAAGGAGGTTGCAATTATCCGCCATCCTCGTCTTGGTGAATATGCTTTTGGCTTTATCACGTCAACATTCATTCTTCAGGTACCTGCTTATAGATGATCTTTTAATTTGATGATCTTTTCAATTTGTATGTTTGAAATCAAGCTATATATTTATATATATATATATATATATATATATATATATATATATATATATATATATATGGGATTTGATGGTATGAGTGTCTTTAGCAATTGAGGTTCATGTAATAGCTATTTATGTGGGGGGGTTTTGGACACCAAAATATGTAGTTATTTTTCTTAGGCTGCTAGAGTTTGTTCACCGGTGAGGAAAATCAAATTACATAATCAGGAGTGGTGGTTTAAAGAAATGCATGTGTTTGAACTTTGAATTCATCATTATCTTTTTTTGTTGCTTTTATTCTCCTTATTTGTAATGACTGATGATGTAAGTGCCATATGACATCCAGATTATTAAAATTTAAAAAAATAGAATAAATTATTTAATTGTCAGATTCTTAAAATCAAAAAGGAGTAAATTATTTTAATTCTCTTATCATTGATGTTTTGCAATGTGGCCCCTAGTCTTTTTCTGCCTTTCTGTATCTGATTGTCAACTGGTTAATTGCAGAGAGAAAATGGAGATGAAGAGCTATGCAGTGTTTATGTCCCAACTAATCATTTGTACATTGGGGATGTATTTCTGGTTAATTCCGAGGAAATCATTAGACCGAATCTTTCTATTCGAGAAGGCATAGGTTGGTTTGTTGCTATGCATCCATCATCCAGTTGTTTTTTTCCCTTTGTTTTTAAGAAAAATTTAAATGCAAATACAGACATATATAGCAAACGTGTTCTTTCCATATTGGCATTTATGGAAGTTGCAACAAACCGATAGCATATGGAGTTTTACTAAATCATTCTCATGTTTCATGTTCTGATTAATATTTACTGTGATTAAATTTCTGTGTTTGTGTTGTCTTTTTCAAGAGCCTACGCCTCACTATAGTATGAATATATTTGGCGAATTTTACCTCTCTGATTTTATGTATAAATTCATCAAAATTCTCACGTCACAAGGGGGATTGTGTCTGCTTTTTTAAACATAATTCGTGATTACTTGCTCGTTTGATTTATTTAACTCACTTTTCTCTTGTTTTCAGAGATCATTGTTTCAGTGGGAATGTCAATGCCACAGATTATTTCTCCTTTGGAAAGGGTTGCTCGGCAGAATGACAGGATCCCTCTAAATAGAATGATCTAAAGGACAACCATCCTCAAGACATGTAGTATGTGATTTCATAGCTGTTTTACCTCGATTCTGTTTGCTGTACGAATCAAAAAGATTTGTTTAGTGATAAAGATGGTTTAGTCTGATGTTTGGTCCTTGATATAAGTGATTAGAGAACGCATTCGGAGATTGAAATCCTTCTGATGGGAAAGGAGCCTTGTTTGTTGGTCAGTTAGGAATTCTGTTTGTGAATTTAGGTTACATTAACTCGTGTATTATGTCAATTGACTTTAGTCTCCATGGTGTAAAAAGAAGTGGAAAATGCTGAATTTGTTGCTCGTGTAGATTTATTTTTTTTGTAAGAATGGTGGTGCAAGTTCTAAGTACTAACCTTCTTTATCTCTCTATAATATTTGGGAATGGATATGTGTACATATTTTCGAAGTATTCAAGTAACAAAAGATGACGAACATCTAGGGAATTTAGGGTACATATAAATGAGACCTTGAGTGCTTTCAAAATGACTAGGAAGGATACTTACATCATTGAGCTGGAGTAGCTCAGTTGGTTAGAGCGTGTGGCTGTTAACCACAAGGTCGAAGTTCAACCCCTTCCTCTAGCGTAATTTTTTAGACTTTTTGTTTTTGGTACTTTCAATTCACATATTTGCTTACCATTTATAAGATGATTTAGTTCAGCTGCCATGCATATTGAAGTCATACAAAAAGTTAGAGAAGAAATAGCCAAGCAGATACATTCACATATATGCTTACAGTTAAACTTTTGAATAGGATCGGAGAGCCTGAGCGTTGTGTGCCACACAGGGCACTAAAACACATATTTGAAACCGAATCTGGCCCAAAAGTTTAAATTATTAGATTTTGAGCCCATTATAAAAACCCTTCACACTTTCGTTGTTTTTCTGAACTTCGATTCCAACTCATTTATGATATCCTAACAATCTTCCATTTTACAAGTGAATTCATCCCATCAAAAGTTCCCCCTCACTTGAACACTTTTCTTCAATAATAGCAACACTAATTCTTGGCTAACCACTCTCGACTTTCTCTATCAAGAGTCAACTTTCATCAAGAATAGAACACATCCTCTTCAATCACATTACGGATCACCAATTCTCGGCTACAGCCACTCTCGAAACTTTTCCATTGAGAGCTTCGGAGGAACCAACAATCTTTCATCAAGAATTCATCACAATCGCACGTCTTTTGAAGAAATCAAACTAAGAAAGATGGCGATGAAAGTTGTCACAAATCAACCGTACTTCCTAGATCAGTCTCACTTAGTTTTGAGGTCTTTGCATCACTGTCAAAGGAGACAACACGCGCTCATAGATTCTCTATGCACAAAGAAATTTGTTACACTTCAAGAAAAAAGCTTAATTCTGACAGAATATTGTCGGAAATAGTCTTATTTAATTAGAATAAGTGTATTTCTGACAAAATATTCCGTTGAAAATTCGGTCGAATATATGTTGGTTGGGGATTAGTCTGTTGAAATTTTTGTCAGAAATAATTAGACTTGACAAAATGATTCCTGACGAAATTTTGGTCGAGAAAGATAATAGTTTCAACAAAGTTTTAATCCAAACGGAAATTTCGCCGAAAATGTCTGGCCACATATCAATTTTTAATTAAAATGAGTGAGCTTATTTCCGACAGAAATTCTATCGAAATTAACTTGTTCCGTCGGAAATAACAATTTTTTAATATATCTTTTTTGCAATTTCGAGGTTTTTAAACCACAATTTGTACATATACTTGTTTTCAGCCAATTTTTCCCAACAATAACATATACATACAAATCTCAACGAAATCCTTCAAACAACAAATAAATACACATTCCAATAACAGTATACACATCTCAAACGATAACACACAAACTAAATTTCGATATATAATAAATATAAGTTAAACTAAAACAATTATCAACAATGATGTACAATGTAAAATAAGTGTAACTACAATTTACAATATAAACTAAGTATAGCTATAACTAGATATAGCTATATGTCATCGAGCGGGGGTCGACGTTGCTGCTCCGGTGTTTGAATATCATGGTCATCATCCCTCGCTCGTCATCGCCACCCTATTGATATAATTAAAAATATAAACTATTAGTAAACATAAATAAGAATTAATTAAAGAAACAACTTTATTATAATTAATAGACAGAATATACAACTTAAAATGAATAAAATAACTGAGAAGTAGTCGGTGGCTGACTCAGTAGTGCCCCAAAAGCCTCCACCAATAGTAGGGTAACTACCATTTGCACCATCTCGTTGCGTATCATAACGAACTGCTCCGGAGGGATACCCATACTCTCGGCGGTGGCCCCTGCTGCAATGGCATGACCAAGCTGATGTAGGCAAGCACGACTAGGCAATACCTGTTGAAATAGCTTGTCGTCCAAGCCAATGCCCGTATGAGATGGTCCAACGGGTACTCTTGGACGCTGACGCTGGCTAGAGCCTGCAGAAATAAAAATAATTTTAGTAATAATTTATGAAGCGATATAAATTATAAAATAATGAGAAACATAATAAAATGCATAGCTCTATGTAATGATGTTGGTACCCTTGGTTGACCCAACACTCGATACTTTGTTGGTAATGCTGCTGGATGATCTAGAGGCGCGACCCAAAAAGTCATATCCTCATCCTGAGATAAGTTAATATTTGGCATAGGGATGGTCGAATCTAATGGTTCAGAATCTCCCCTAGCAGTCCGCAACTTAGCTACACGTTGGTCTTGAAACTTCTGAAATCAGTCCTGTAAATGTATATGTTAGTTAATTAAATATACGTAATTAACTACCTAATATTTAAAATTATTTATGATAATAACAACTTTTACATGTATAGCAAATGTTGCAGGAGACATAGTAGAATCTTTGGTGTGTGAGCTCTATCCCAAAACTTGAGCATAGTAGGAGGTCGGCCCAAGCTTGTCCGCATGGCCTAATAAATATATTAATATAACATTTATTGCTCTCTACTTATGACAACATTAAACTAAACTACTAAAGACACATACAAACCTTCTTCAACTTTTTAAATGATTGTGAACCAGTAGTATATGTGACGCCCCCAAATCTGAGTACCTTTAAACTACAAATATGGTGCTTCACGGTGCTAAATATAATCATACATCTATCTAAGAATTCATACTAACAAGAAAGTAATTACTAGCTATTACAGTCCTATTATTACATACCCAAGTTTAAAGACATTTAAATCTTATTAATATGATAATTAAAGCATTAATTATTTATAATAAACCTATCTATTATAGATAGGGTTCATATCCTCTTATTAATTCATATTGCAGTTACCCTTGTCCTTTCTAGAACCTTCTACACGCTCAGTTTTTGATGAAAACATTTAATTTAAAGCAAGAATGAACATTTACATGCCCAACAAGTATAACAGTTGTATATAAAATTGTAACAACCCCAAAATAGGTCCATTCCATCCAACCTATTCTCGAATTCGTTAAATACATGGTACGAAAATAACTACAACTTTATTACAACAATTGTCGCAAAAATAAAACAACACATATGCTTTGTGAGTTTGGATACCAATATATACCAAATGTAACTCTGGACACCAACTTGGATAACACGTCACCATGACACCTTACATAAAGGTACAGTCAAAAACTGTTTTAGAAATTAGAAACTTTGGGAAGTGCTCAAGGAAACCTTCGTACATGGGAGGCCATGCTTTTAGGTTATGGTAGATATCATATGGCCCACGTAATTATCCTTGTTAACCCAATAAACCCCAAAGAAAAACGAGAAGATTACTATCATATTCTTCCCAATGGTGAGTCTTCTCTTGACATATCATTATCTCCACTGTCTCTAATTGGGTATTATACTCCAAACAAACACCAAGATTATATAGGTAGTGCTTGTAAATATACTCAAAGAAGTGGGATGAGCACAACCATGTCTTATGATAACACGAGGTTGTATGTCATTAGACATCTTGTATGATAAAGTGACAAAACACCATTCCAAGTTAAATTCACCTCACCCTCAACATCTATAGACCACCACTCTATTCCTCGCTATCCCTCGCTCGACCCGGCTACACTTTTATTACACGAAAGGAATTGTGAAACAAAAGGGTGAGCACAACTAGCTCAATAAAGAATATTATGACTAAAGATAAATAAATTATCAATAGTCTTCATCGAATAAAATCGTAGATTTAGAACATATGGTAGATGATAAAACTTTTCAACCATAGTTGCGGTGAATGAGCGATCCATTAGAAGAGTCAAATAGACTATAAAGTCTATTGTCTTCCCGTGTTAAAAATCCACCAACAATGTTTTATCCTCGTAACATCAATCAACAATTCTCGCCCACAATCACGTGTATAACTCATAATCGTAATTGTAGTTCTAAATTCCTTTCTCATCCAAGACAAAGATAATTTTCATCACTTGTCTTTACTCGAAACATCAAAGATCATGGTTATACCAAATCACGCCTTCTCATAATCATACTAATAAATTCATCTTTTGCACCACGGGCCAAAGATATTCATCAACAATTCATCTTTTTACTCACTACAAAGCAAAGATATTCAACAACGGGTCATCTTTGCATTACAAGCCAAAGATATTCATCAATAATTCATCTTTGCACTACAAAGTAAAAGATATTCAACAACAGTCATCTTTGCATTCTGAGCAAAAGATATTCATCAATAATTCATCTTTTTCACTACAAAGCTAAGATATTCATCAACAAGTCATCTTTGCACTACGAGCAAAAGATATTCATCAATAATTCATCTTTGCACCATCGCTAAAGATATTCATCAGTTAGTCGTCATGTTCATTTAAACACCGCTCATCTTTTTACTCTGGGCCAAAGATATTCTTCGTAAATCATTCATCTTTGCATTGGTTTTATCCACGTCCAAAAATACCTCAAAAATAATCATAGTGGTGTAAAATTCAAGAATGATCAAAACATGGATACAATCAAAGCTAGTATCCGAATAGATATTTTAAACGAAAAGAAAAATTTTCATTTTTCTATGAATAGTGGTCGATTCGTGAATAGTCAAGATATCGTGAATAGTGGTCGTATCGTGAATAAGAACTCAAACACCAAAAGATAGAAATTCCACAAAAAACATCTTCACGCTTATTGAATAGTACTCGTGAATAGTAACTCGTGAATAGTAACTCATGAATAGTAACTCGTGAATAAGAACTCATGAATAAGTAACCCAGGTATGAAAAAGTTCCAAATTTGATAAAAAGTTCCAACCAATATTTCAAAGATAATGATATTGAAAAAATAATATCATCGAGAAAGAAAATAACATCCCTACTATCCCTTACTATCCCTTACTATCCCTTACCTCAAAAGCGAGCAAAGACTTCCGGCGGGATATCTGGATATGACGTCAAGAAAAACTTGCACCGATGAATATCAACTCACCAAGTATCTAAATACTCACAAATTACACTCAATAATCTAGAGAGAAGAGAAAAACTTTGTTTACGGTGTGATTTTCAATTCTAACTTAGCCTCTCTATTTATAGGAAAATGTTAAACACGCAGAAGCGCACTTAACTCCGCAACTTTGATGGCTTTACTCCTTCTACTATTCCCACCCACCACATTTGAAATAAAATTCAGCACATTTCTTCACCAACCACAAGTGGGGCCCACTCAATTCTAGAATTTTCCACCAAAATCAATTATAAACCTAATTTCCCGAATCAGTCACCTCTTAAAATTCATAACAAATCATTCGTTCATTTTTAACGGTTCAAAATTTGTGGACATATACTCAACTTATGTATGTATAACATATCCAAAAATTACAACGATCCAACGGTCGGATCAAAATTTATAACTCACGCATATATAGTCAAGAACACTTTGATTTTTCGGACTATTAGTCCTTCTATTGGTTTCATTCAAAATTTCACCACGAAATATCTACAAAGAATTTTTGGGTGATTCAAATTTCTGATTAAGCTAGCTTACTTCTAGGGCTTTCTTTTGATATATGGCTCATCTCTTAACTCATTATACACAAAGAGTTATGGATTTTACAAAATCAAGTAATAAACTAATTTTTCCGAAAATCCCATATTTTGTTCTCCATTTCACAAATCTTGATAAAACACCTCATCATTAATTCCTTCACTTATAACCACATAAATAAATCCATCATTTATATCCACATCAAATAAATATTTTCTTATCATATGAATCAATAATTAATTATTCACAAATAATATTACGTAATCACATTTATGATGACCGGTAGTTCCCGTGAAAGAGGGGGCTTTCGATAAGGATTTCTCCTTCTCACAGCAATTAGGTGACCAAACCTCTCCTTGATGTAACTTTCTAGACATTGCCAATAATGCTATCTAATAATATTATTCAAATAATATGAATTATTGATCCGATAATGGAGATAATGTGCGTTGACAATTATTGAACAACAATAATATAAAATATCAACGCAAAGAATTATTGAATCAATAAAATAAAATATTGAATAAGAATTCTATGTGAAAATTATTGAGTAGTGCCTTCTTACGTAAGGATCAATAATTCAACAATATTGTGCAATACCGTGCTTCTCTTGTCTTAACCACGCCAGATTCTTTATTTTAACCACCGGGTATTCCAACAATCTTAATCTTGTAATAACTACGCTGCTTATTTTTTTAACCAACTTATATTTATCGTTTTCTTCATCCAATCGCTTTCACATGGGGGGCATTATACGTTGCTGCTATTTGTCGTCATTTAATATTCCCGACGTAAAGAATATTCCACGACCAAACGAATATTCCCCATAATAATGAATACTTTATACCCCTTGCTTATTTTGTACTTTATACCCTCGCTTATTTTGAAAAAAAAAATTTCATATATCACCCTTAACTTTAACTTTTATCAATTTAACCAATTCTTTAATAGAAAAATTGAATACTTTTATTTCATAAAATTCGGGGTCTTACAATCTCCTCCTTATGAAATTTCGTCCCCGAAATTTACGTGCACTGTATTTCAAAGAGTTGAGAATACCTTGTTTTCATTTTCGATTCTATCTCCCTGTCATCATGATTTCTCCATTGCTCATCTCCTCGTATTTCAGGATATCATTCTAGAATACGACTTCAAAACAAGGGTTAATTTAACAAATTAACATATCACATAATATCCCGATATTATGACCGACCAACAAATAAGCTTAGGTAGGACACTTTAAGCGAAGGATTTACTCATCTCTCCCTCCTAGTTCTATTCCCCAGATCTCCGCCAGAGATCATATCCCTAAGCTCGATACCAAATGTAACAACCCCAAAATAGGTCCATTCCATCCAACCTATTCTCGAGTCGTTAAATACATGGTACGTAAATAACTACAACTTTATTACAACAATTGTCGTGCAAAATAAAACAACACATATCTTTGTGAGTTTGGATACCAATATATACCAAATGTAACTCGGACACCAACTTGATAACACGTCACCATGACACCTTACATAAAGGTATAGTCAAAAACCTGCTTTTAGAAATTAGAAACTTTGGGAAGTGCTCAAGGAAACCTTCGTACATGGAGGCCATGCTTTTAGGTTATGGTAGATATCATATGGCCACAAATTATCCTTGGTTAACCCAATAAACCCCAAAGAAAAAGCGAGAAGATTACTATCATATTCTTCCCAATGGTGAGTCTTCTCTTGACATATCATTATCTCCATGCCTCTAATTGGGTATTATACTCCAAACAAACACCAAGATTATATAGGTAGTGCTTGTAAATATACTCAAGAAAGTGGATGATGAGCACAACCACGTCTTTATGATAACACGAGGTTGTATGTCATTAGACATCTTGTATGATAGTGACAAAACACCATTCCAAGTTAAATTCACCTCACCCTCAACATCTATAGACCACCACTCTATTCCTCGCTATCCCCGGCCAACCCAGCCTACACTTTTATTACACGAAAGGAATTGTGAAACAAAAGGGTGAGCACAACTAGCTCAGTAAAGAATATTATGACTAAAGATAAATAAATTATCAATAGTCTTCATCATTAATAAATCAGAGATTTAGAACATATGGTAGATGATAAAACTTTTCAACCATAGTTGCGTGAGAATGAAGCGATCCATTAGAAGAGTCAAATAGACTATAAAATCTATTATCTTCTCCATGTTAAAAATCCACCAACAATGTTTTATCCTCGTAACATCAATCAACAATTCCACATCCCACAATCACGTGTATAACTTCATAATCGTAATTGTAGTTCTAAATTCCTTTCCTCATCCAAGACAAAAGATAATTTTCATCACTTGTCTTTACGAAACATCAAAGATCATGGTTATACCAAATCACAGTTCTGCTCATAATCATACTAATAAATTCATCTTTGCACTACGGGCAAAGATATTCATCAACAGTTCATCTTTACACTACAAAAGGCAAAGATATTCAACAACGGGTCATCTTTGCATTACAAGCGAAAGATATTCATCAATAATTCATCTTTGCTCTACGTGCTAAAGATATTCAACAACAGTCATCTTTGCATTACGAGCAAAAGATATTCATCAATAATTCATCTTTGCACTACAAAGCTAAGATATTCATCAACAAGTCGTCTTTGCACTACGAGCGAAAAGATATTCATCAATAATTCATCTTTGCACTCTTGGCTAAAGATATTCATCGAATTAAGTCATATTCATTTAAACACTGTTCATCTTTTTTACTACAGGTGCCAAAGATATTCTTGAAAATCATTCATCTTTGCATTGGTTTTATCCACGCCCAAAAATACCTCAAAAATAATCAATAGTGGTGTAAAATTCAAGAATGATCAAAACATGGATACAATCAAAGCTAGTATCCGAATAGATATTTTAAAAGCGAAAAGAAAAATTTTCATTTTTGGTTGAATAGTGTCGTGATTCGTGAATAGTGTCAGATATCGTGAATAGTCTTGCCAGATATCGTGAATAGTAACTCAAACACCAAAAGATAGAAATTCCACAAAAAACATCTTCACGCTTCATGAATAGTACTTTGAATAGTAACTCGTGAATAGTAACTCATGAATAAGAACTCGTGAATAGTAACCCCGACATGAAAAAGTTCCAAATTTGATAAAAAGTTCCAACCAATATTTCAGCATAATGATATTGAAAAAAATAATATCATCTGAGAAGAAAATAACATCCCTTACTATCCCTTACTATCCCTTACCTCAAAAGAGCAGCACTTCTGACAGAATATCGGATATGACGCTGAAGGAAACTTGCACTGATGAATATCAACTCACCAAGTATCTAAATACTCACAAATTACACTCAATAATCTAGAGAGAGAGAAAAAACTTTGTTTACGGTGTGATTTTCAATTCTAACTTAGCCCTCTATTTATAGGAAAAATGTTAAAGACGTAGAAAGGACTTAACTGCAAGAACTTTGATGGCTTTTTACTCGCTACTATTCCCACCCACCACATTTGAAATAAAATTCAGCACATTTCTTCACCAACCACAAGTGGGGCCCACTCAATTCTAGAATTTTCCACCAAAATCAATTATAAACCTAATTTCGAATCAGTCACCTCTTAAAATTCATAACAAATCATTCGTTCATTTTTAACGGTTCAAAATTTGTGGACATATACTCAACTTATGTATGTATAACATATCCAAAATTACAACGATCCAACGGTGGGATCAAAATTTATAACTCACGCAATATAGTGAAAGAAGAACATCGATTTTTCGGACTATTAGTCCTTCTGGACCAGATTTCATTCAAAATTTCACCACGAAATATCTACAAAGAATTTTTGGGTGATTCAAATTTCTACAGATTAGCTTACTTCTAGGGCTTTCTTTTGATATATGGCTCATCTCTTAACTCATTATACACAAAGAGTTATGGATTTTACAAAATCAAGTAATAAACTAATTTTTCCGAAAATCCCATATTTTGTTCTCCATTTTCGAAAATAAATCTTGATAAAACACCTCATCATTAATTCCTTCACTTATAACCACATAAATAAATCCATCATTTATATCCACATCAAATAAATATTTTCTTATCATATGAATCAATAATTAATTATTCACA
This sequence comes from Panax quinquefolius, assembly GCA_020205615.1. Taxonomy (NCBI): domain Eukaryota; kingdom Viridiplantae; phylum Streptophyta; class Magnoliopsida; order Apiales; family Araliaceae; genus Panax; species Panax quinquefolius. The sequence goes on along the minus strand of CM035172.1, from coordinate 54,401,800 downwards.
AATAATATTACGAATCACATTTATGAATGACCAGTAGTTCCCTGGAAAGAGGGGGCTTTCAGATAAGGATTTCTCCTTATCTTGGCGCATGCAATTAGGTGACCAAACCTCTCCTTGATGTAACTTTCTAGACATTGCCAATAATGCTATCTAATAATATTATTCAAATAATATGAATTATTGATCCGATAATGGAGATAATGTGCGCAAAGACAATTATTGAACAACAATAATATAAAATATCAACGCAATTATTGAATCAATAAAATAAAATATTGAGCGGTAATTCTTTGAAAATTATTGAGTAGTGCCTTCTTACGTAAGGATCAATAATTCAACAATATTGTGCAATACCGCGTGTCTACTCTTCGTGCAACCACGCCAGACATCACTTTATTTTAACCAATTATTCCAACAATCTTAATTATGAATAACTTCTCGCCGTTATTTTTAACCAACTTATATTTATCGTTTTCTTCATCCAATCGCTTTTAGTTATGGGGCCCATTATATGGGCTGCTACTGTCGTATTGAATATTCCCCTACGTGAAAGAATATTCCACCACCAAACGAATATTCCCCGACAATAATGAATACTTTATACCCCCTTGCTTATTTTGTACTTTATACCCCCTTGCTTATTTTGAAAAAAAATTTCATATATCACCCTTAACTTTAACTTTTATCAATTTAACCAATTACTGAATAGAAAAATTGAATACTTTTATTTCATAAAATTCGGGGTCTTACAATCTCCCTCCTTATGAAATTTAGTCCCCGAAATTTACGTACACAGTATTTCAAAGAGTTGAGAATACCTTGTTTTCATTTCGATTCTATCTCCCCATCATCATGATTTCTCCATTGCTCATCTCACGTATTTCGGATATCATTCTAGAATACAGCTTCAAAACAAGGGTTAATTTAACAAATTAACATATCACATAATATCCCGATATTATGACTGACCAACAAATAAGCTTAGGTAGGACACACTAGCGAAGGATTTACTCATCTCTCCCCTCCTAGTTCTATTCCCCGATCTCCGCCAGAGATCATATCCCTAAGCTCTGATACCAAATGTAACAACCCCAAAATAGGTCCATTCCATCCAACCTATTCTGAGTCGTTAAATACATGGTACAGAAATAACTACAACTTTATTACAACAATTGTCGTGCAAAATAAAACAACACATATGCTGTGAGTTTGGATACCAATATATACCAAATGTAACTCTGGACACCAACTTGGATAACACGTCACCATGACACCTTACATAAAGGTACAATCAAAAACTGTTTTAGAAATTAGAAACTTTGGGAAGTGCTCAAGAGAAACCTTCGCATACGTGGGAGGCCATGCTTTTTGGGTTATGGTAGATATCATATGGCCACAGAAATTATCCTTGGTTAACCCAATAAACCCCAAAGAAAAACGAGAAGATTACTATCATATTCTTCCCAATGGTGAGTCTTCTCTTGACATATCATTATCTCCACCGTCTCTAATTGGGTATTATACTCCAAACAAACACCAAGATTATATAGGTAGTGCTTGTAAATATACTCAAAGAGTGGATGAAACACAACCATGTCTTATGATAACACGAGGTTGTATGTCATTAGACATCTTGTATGATAGTGACAAAACACCATTCCAAGTTAAATTCACCTCACCCTCAACATCTATAGACCACCACTCTATTCCCTCGCTATCCCAGCTCGACCCAACTACACTTTTTATTACACGAAAGGAATTGTGAAACAAAAGGGTGAAAGACAACTAGCTCGAAAGAAGAATATTATGACTAAAGATAAATAAATTATCAATAGTCTTCATCGTCAAGAATAAATCGGAGATTTAGAACATATGGTAGATGATAAAACTTTTCAACCATAGTTGCGTGGAATGAAGCGATCCATTAGAAGAGTCAAATAGACTATAAAGTCTATTGTCTTCTCCATGTTAAAATCCACCAACAATGTTTTATCCTCAGAACATCAATCAACAATTCCTCGTCCACAATCACGTGTATAACTCATAATCGTAATTGTAGTTCTAAATTCCTTTCCTCATCCAAGACAAAGATAATTTTCATCACTTGTCTTTACGAAACATCAAAGATCATGGTTATACCAAATCACGCCCTCGCTTCATAATCATACTAATAAATTCATCTTTGCACCACGGGCCAAAGATATTCATCAACAGATTCATCTTTACACTACAAAAAGCTAAAGATATTCAACAACGGGTCATCTTTTGCATTACAAGCCAAAGATATTCATCAATAATTCATCTTTACGCACTCATGTGCAAAGATATTCAACAACAGTCATCTTTGCATTACGAGCAAAAGATATTCATCAATAATTCATCTTTCATCACTACGTGCTAAGATATTCATCAACAAGTCATCTTTGCACTCTGAGCAAAAGATATTCATCAATAATTCATCTTTGCACCATCAAGCTAAAGATATTCATCGATTGGTCATATTCATTTAAACACTGCTCATCTTTTCGCACTACAGGTGCCAAAGATATTCTTCGAAATCATTCATCTTTGCATTGGTTTTATCCACGTCCCAAAAATACCTCAAAAAATAATCATAGTGGTGTAAAATTCAAGAATGATCAAAACATGGATACAATCAAAGCTAGTATCCGAGAATAGATATTTTAAACGAAAAGAAAAAAAATTTTCATTTTTTACGATGAATAGTGTCGATTCGTGAATAGTCTCAAGATATCGTGAATAAAGTCTTAGTATCGTGAATAGTAACTCAGAACACCAAAAGATAGAAATTCCACAAAAAACATCTTCACGCTTAAGATGAATAGTACTCGTGAATAAGTAACTCGTGAATAGTAACTCATGAATAGTAACTTTCGTGAATAAGAACTCATGAATAAGAACCAAGCATGAAAAAGTTCCAAATTTGATAAAAAGTTCCAACCAATATTTCAAAGATAATGATATTGAAAAAATAATATCATCCGAGAAGAAAATAACATCCCTTACTATCCTCCTTACTATCCCTTACTATCCTTACCTCAAAAGAGCAAAGACTTACGGCGGGATATCTGATATGACGTGAAGGAAACTTGCAGCGATGAATATCAACTCACCAAGTATCTAAATACTCACAAATTACACTCAATAATCTAGAGAGAGAAAAAAACTTTGTTTACGGTGTGATTTTCAATTCTAACTTAGCCATCTATTTATAGGAAAATGTTAGCCTGGCAGAAGCGGACTTAACTCGCAACCTCGATGATGGCTTTTACTTTACTATTCCCACCCACCACATTTGAAATAAAATTCAGCACATTTCTTCACCAACCACAAGTGGGGCCCACTCAATTCTAGAATTTTCCACCAAAATCAATTATAAACCTAATTTCCGAATCAGTCCACCTCTTAAAATTCATAACAAATCATTCGTTCATTTTTAACGGTTCAAAATTTGTGGACATATACTCAACTTATATATGTATAACATATCCAAAAATTACAACGATCCAACGGTCGGATCAAAATTTATAACTCACGCAATATAGCTGAAGAACACTGATTTTTTTTTCGGACTATTAGTCCTTCGGACCAGTTTCATTCAAAATTTCACCACGAAATATCTACAAAGAATTTTTGGGTGATTCAAATTTCTACAGTTAGCTTACTTCTAGGGCTTTCTTTTGATATATGGCTCATCTCTTAACTCATTATACACAAAGAGTTATGGATTTTACAAAATCAAGTAATAAACTAATTTTTCTGAAAATCCCATATTTTGTTCTCCATTTCGACAAATACTGATAAAACACCTCATCATTAATTCCTTCACTTATAACCACATAAATAAATCCATCATTTATATCCACATCAAATAAATATTTTCTTATCACATGAATCAATAATTAATTATTCACAAATAATATTACAGTAATCACATTTATGATAACCAGGTAGTTCCAGAAAAGGGGCTTTCCGATAAAGATTTTCTCCTTCTTGGCGCCAAATTAGGTGACCAAACCTCTCCTTGATGTAACTTTCTAGACATTGCCAATAATGCTATCTAATAATATTATTCAAATAATATGAATTATTGATCCGATAATGGAGATAATAATCGCAAAGACAATTATTGAACAACAATAATATAAAATATCAACGCAAAGAATTATTGAATCAATAAAATAAAATATCAATAAAGAATTCTCGTGAAAATTATTGAGTAGTGCCTTCTTACGTAAGGATCAATAATTCAACAATATTGTGCAATCTGTAGTGCTATCATGCAACCACGCGTATTATCGTATTTTTTAACCAATTTGGGTATTCCAACAAATTAATTCAGAATAACTACGCCGTATTTTTAACCAACTTATATTTATCGTTTTCTTCATCCAATCGCTTTCCAGTTATGGGGCCCACAATACGGCTACTGTTGCATTTAATATTCCCGACGTAAAGAATATTCCACGACCAAACGAATATTCCCTCGATAATAATGAATACTTTATACCCCTTGCTTATTTTGTACTTTATACCCCTCGCTTATTTTGAAAAAAATTTCATATATCACCCTTTAACTTTAACTTTTATCAATTTAACCAATTCTTTGAATAGAAAAATTGAATACTTTTATTTCATAAAATTCGGGTCTTACAATCTCCCTCCTTATGAAATTTCGTCTCAAAATTTACGTGCTGGTATTTCAAAGAGTTGAGAATACCTTGTTTTCATTTGATTCTATCTCCCCAATCATCACGATTTCTCCATTGCTTTCATCTCCCCATATTTCGATATCATTCTAGAATACAACTTCAAAACAAGGGTTAATTTAACAAATTAACATATCACATAATATCCGATATTATGGTGACGACCAACAAATAAGCTTAGGTAGGACACACTAGCGAAGGATTTACTCATCTCTCCCCTCCTAGTTCTATTCCCCGATCTCCGCCAGAGATCATATCCCTAAGCTCTGATACCAAATGTAACAACCCCAAAATAGGTCCATTCCATCCAACCTATTCTGAGTCGTTAAATACATGGTACAGAAATAACTACAACTTTATTACAACAATTGTCGTGCAAAATAAAACAACACATATGCTGTGAGTTTGGATACCAATATATACCAAATGTAACTCGGACACCAACTTGGATAACACGTCACCATGACACCTTACATAAAGGTATACAAATAAAACCTGCTTTAGAAATTAGAAACTTTGGGAAGTGCTCAAGAAACCTTCGTATATGGGAGGCCATGCTTTTAGGTTATGGTAGATATCATATGGCCACGAAATTATCCTTGGTTAACCCAATAAACCCCAAAGAAAAAAACGAGAAGATTACTATCATATTCTTCCCAATGGTGAGTCTTCTCTCGACATATCATTATCTCCACCGCTCTAATTGGGTATTATACTCCAAACAAACACCAAGATTATATAGGTAGTGCTTGTAAATATACTCGCCAAAGTGGATGAGCACAACCATGTCTTATGATAACACGAGGTTGTATGTGTCATTAGACATCTTGTATGATAGTGACAAAACACCATTCCAAGTTAAATTCACCTCACCCTCAACATCTATAGACCACCACTCTATTCCCTCGCTATCCCCGCTCAATTCCAAATACACTTTTATTACCCGAAAGGAATTGTGAAACAAAAGGGTGAGCACAACTAGCTCAAGAAAGAATATTATGACTAAAGATAAATAAATTATCAATAGTCTTCATCAAGTCGTAAATCGATTTAGAACATATGGTAGATGATAAAACTTTTCAACCATAGTTGCGCAATGAATGAAGCAATCCATTAGAAGAGTCAAATAGACTATAAAGTCTATTGTCTTCTCCATGTTAAAAATCCACCAACAATGTTTTATCCTCGTAACATCAATCAACAATTCCTCATCCACAATCACGTGTATAACTCATAATCGTAATTGTAGTTCTAAATTCCTTTCTCATCCAAGACAAAGATAATTTTCATCACTTGTCTTTACCTTAAACATCAAAGATCATGGTTATACCAAATCACGCCTCACATTCATAATCATACTAATAAATTCATCTTTGCACTACGGGCCAAAGATATTCATCAACAGCTTCATCTTTACACTACAAAGCAAAAGATATTCAACAACGGGTCATCTTTGCATTACAAGCCAAAGATATTCATCAATAATTCATCTTTTACACTACAAAGCTAAAGATATTCAACAACAATCGTCATCTTTGCATTACGAGCAAAAAGATATTCATCAATAATTCATCTTTGCACTACAAAAGCAAGATATTCATCAACAAGTCATCTTTGCACTACGAGCAAAAGATATTCATCAATAATTCATCTTTTGCACTATCACTAAAGATATTCATCAGTTGGTCATGTTCATTTAAACACCGCTCATCTTTTGCACTACATGTGCCAAAGATATATTCTTCGAAATCATTCATCTTTGCATTGGTTTTATCCACGCCCAAAAATACCTCAAAAATAATCATAGTGGTGTAAAATTCAAGAATGATCAAAACATGGATACAATCAAAGCTAGTATCCGTAATAGATATTTTAAACGAAAAGAAAAATTTTCATTTTTCTATGAATCGTGTCGATTCGTGAATAGTCTCAGATATCGTGAATAAAGTCGCCGATATCGTGAATAAGAACTCTCACACCAAAAGATAGAAATTCCACAAAAACATCTTCACGCTTCATGAATAGTACTCGTGAATAAGAATCGTGAATAAGTAACTCATGAATAGTAACTCGTGAATAAGAACTCATGAATAGTAACCCGACATGAAAAAGTTCCAAATTTGATAAAAAGTTCCAACTAATATTTCAAAGATAATGATATTGAAAAATAATATCATCCGAGAAGAAAATAACATCCCTTTACTATCCCTTACTATCCCTTACTATCCCTTACCTCAAAAGAAAAGACTTCCGACGGGATATCTGGATATGACAACAAGGAAACTTGCACGATGAATATCAACTCACCAAGTATCTAAATACTCACAAATTACACTCAATAATCTAGAGAGAGAAAGAGAAAACTTTGTTTCGGTGTGATTTTCAATTCTAACTTAGCCCTCTATTTATAGGAAAATGTTAAAGACGCTCAAGGCAGACTTAACTCCGCAACTTCGATGGCTTTACCTCGCTACTATTCCCACCCACCACATTTGAAATAAAATTCAGCACATTTCTTCACCAACCACAAGTGGGGCCCACTCAATTCTAGAATTTTCCACCAAAATCAATTATAAACCTAATTTCCGAATCAATTCACCTCTTAAAATTCATAACAAATCATTCGTTCATTTTTAACGTTCAAAATTTGTGGACATATACTCAACTTATGTATGTATAACATATCCAAAAATTACAACGATCCAACGGTCGGATCAAAATTTATAACTCACGCAATATAGTTTGAAGAACAATTGATTTTTCGGACTATTAGTCCTTCTGATTCAGCTTTCATTCAAAATTTCACCACACGAAATATCTACAAAGAATTTTTGGGTGATTCAAATTTCACAATTAGCTTACTTCTAGGGCTTTCTTTTGATATATGGCTCATCTCTTAACTCATTATACACAAAGAGTTATGGATTTTACAAAATCAAGTAATAAACTAATTTTTCTCAAAATCCCCATATTTTGTTCTCCATTTCACAAATAATCGATAAAAACACCTCATCATTAATTCCTTCACTTATAACCACATAAATAAATCCATCATTTATATCCACATCAAATAAATATTTTCTTATCATATGAATCAATAATTAATTATTCACAAATAATATTACGAATCACATTTACGCCGAATGACCAGCCGCTCCAGGAAAGAGGGGCTTTCCGATAAGGATTTCTCCATCTTGGCCTAAATTAGGTGACCAAACCTCTCCTCGATGTAACTTTCTAGACATTGCCAATAATGCTATCTAATAATATTATTCAAATAATATGAATTATTGATCCGATAATGGAGATAATGTGCAAGTGACAATTATTGAACAACAATAATATAAAATATCAACGCAAAGAATTATTGAATCAATAAAATAAAATATTGAACAAGAATTCATCGTGAAAATTATTGAGTAGTGCCTTCTTACGTAAGGATCAATAATTCAACAATATTGTGCAATACCGTAAGCTACTTATGCAACCACGCGTAGACACCGATTTTAACCACCGGTATTCCAATGATCTTAATTCAGAATAACCACGCTTTATTTTTAACCAACTTATATTTATCGCTTTCTTCATCCAATCGCTTTCCGTTATGGGGCCCACATATACGGCATTGTACTGTCAGTATTTAATATTCCCTACGTAAAGAAAGATATTCCACGACCAAACGAATATTCCCCGAATAATAATGAATACTTTATACCCCTCGCTTATTTTGTACTTTATACCCCCTCGCTTATTTTGAAAAAATTTTCATATATCACCCTTAACTTTAACTTTTATCAATTTAACCAATTCTTTGAATAGAAAAATTGAATACTTTTATTTCATAAAATTCGGGTCTTACAATCTCCCTCCTTATGAAATTTCGTCCCTCAAATTTACGTACTCAGTATTTCAAAAGAGTTGAGAATACCTTGTTTTCATTTCTGATTCTATCTCCCCGTCATCATGATTTCTCCATTGCTCATCTCCTCAGTATTTCGGATATCATTCTAGAATACAACTTCAAAACAAAGGGTTAATTTAACAAATTAACATATCACATAATATCCCGATTATACGACCGACCAACAAATAAGCTTAGGTAGACACACTAGCGAAGGATTTACTCATCTCTCCCTCCTAGTTCTATTCCCCGATCTCCGCCGGAGATCATATCCTAAGCTACGATACCAAATGTAACAACCCCAAAATAGGTCCATTCCATCCAACCTATTCGAGTCGTTAAATACATGGTGCGAAATAACTACAACTTTATTACAACAATTGTCGGGCAAAATAAAACAACACATATCTTTGTGAGTTTGGATACCAATATATACCAAATGTAACTCGACACCAACTTGGATAACACGTCACCATGACACCTTACATAAAGGTACAATCAAAAACCTGTTTTAGAAATTAGAAACTTTGGGAAGTGCTCAAGGAAACCTTCGTATACATGGGAGGCCATGCTTTTAGGTTATGGTAGATATCATATGGCCACGTAATTATCCTTGTTAACCCAATAAACCCCAAAGAAAAAACGAGAAGATTACTATCATATTCTTCCCAATGGTGAGTCTTCTCTTGACATATCATTATCTCCAACTGCCTCTAATTGGGTATTATACTCCAAACAAACACCAAGATTATATAGGTAGTGCTTGTAAATATACTCAAGAAGTGGATGAGCCTGACCATGTCTTATGATAACACGAGGTTGTATGTCATTAGACATCTTGTATGATAGTGACAAAACACCATTCCAAGTTAAATTCACCTCACCCTCAACATCTATAGATTCACCACTCTATTCCTCGCTATCCCCGCTCGACCCAAATACACTTTTATTACACGAAGGAATTGTGAAACAAAAGGGTGAGCACAACTAGCTCAATAAGAATATTATGACTAAAGATAAATAAATTATCAATAGTCTTCATCAAGAATAAATCGTAGATTTAGAACATATAGTAGATGATAAAACTTTTCAACCATAGTTCAATGGAATGAGCGATCCATTAGAAGAGTCAAATAGACTATAAAGTCTATTGTCTTCTCCATGTTAAAAATCCACCAACAATGTTTTATCCTCGTAACATCAATCAACAATTCTGTCCCACAATCACGTGTATAACTCATAATCGTAATTGTAGTTCTAAATTCCTTTCCTCATCCAAGACAAAGATAATTTTCATCACTTGTCTTTACCAAACATCAAAGATCATGGTTATACCAAATCACGCCTCTGCTCATAATCATACTAATAAATTCATCTTTGCACTACTCGGCCAAAGATATTCATCAACAGCTCATCTTTACACTACTACAAGCTAAAGATATTCAACAACAAGTCATCTTTGCATTACAAGCCAAAGATATTCATCAATAATTCATCTTTTGCACTACAAAAGCTAAAGATATTCAACAACAGGTCATCTTTGCATTACGAGCAAAAGATATTCATCAATAATTCATCTTTGCACTACAAAATTTAAGATATTCATCAACAAGTCATCTTTGCACTACGAGCAAAAGATATTCATCAATAATTCATCTTTTGCACTCATCGCTAAAGATATTCATCAATTGGTCATGTTCATTTAAACACTGTTCATCTTTGCAGACTGAGGCCAAAGATATTCTTCGAAATCATTCATCTTTGCATTGGTTTTATCCACGTCCAAAATACCTCAAAAATAATCATAGTGGTGTAAAATTCAAGAATGATCAAAACATGGATACAATCAAAGCTAGTATCCGAATAGATATTTTAAACGAAAAGAAAAATTTTCATTTTTCTATGAATAGTGTCGATTCGTGAATAGTGTCAGTATCGTGAATAGTCTTAGTATCACGTGAATAGTAACTCAAACACCAAAAGATAGAAATTCCACAAAAAACATCTTCACGCTTCATGAATAGTACTTTGAATAGTAACTCGTGAATAGTAACTCATGAATAGTAACTCGTGAATAGTAACTCATGAATAGTAACCCCAGACATGAAAAAGTTCCAAATTTGATAAAAAGTTCCAACCAATATTTCAAAGATAATGATATTGAAAAATAATATCATCCGAGAAGAAAATAACATCCCTTACTATCCTTACTATCCCTTACTATCCCTTACCTCAAAAGAGCAAGACTTCCGACAAAGATATCGGATATGACGTCAAGGAAACTTGCAGATCGATGAATATCAACTCACCAAGTATCTAAATACTCACAAATTACACTCAATAATCTAGAGAGAGAAGAGAAAAACTTTGTTTCTGGTGTGATTTTCAATTCTAACTTAGCCTCTATTTATAGGAAAATGTTAGCACGCCCAAGGCACTTAACTCCGCAACTCTGATGGCTTTACCTCGCTACTATTCCCACCCACCACATTTGAAATAAAATTCAGCACATTTCTTCACCAACCACAAGTGGGGCCCACTCAATTCTAGAATTTTCCACCAAAATCAATTATAAACCTAATTTTCGAATCAGATCACCTCTTAAAATTCATAACAAATCATTCGCTCATTTTTAACGGTTCAAAATTTGTGGACATATACTCAACTTATGTATGTATAACATATCCAAAATTACAACGATCCAACTATTTGGATCAAAATTTATAACTCACATTAATATAGTCAAGAACACCGATTTTTCGGACTATTAGTCCTTCGGACCAGCCTTCATTCAAAATTTCACCACGAAATATCTACAAAGAATTTTTTGGGTGATTCAAATTTCTGATTAGCTTACTTACTTCTAGGGCTTTCTTTTGATATATGGCTCATCTCTTAACTCATTATACACAAAAGAGTTATGGATTTTACAAAATCAAGTAATAAACTAATTTTTCCTCGAAAATCCCATATTTTGTTCTCCATTTCGACAAATACCGATAAAACACCTCATCATTAATTCCTTCACTTATAACCACATAAATAAATCCATCATTTATATCCACATCAAATAAATATTTTCTTATCATATGAATCAATAATTAATTATTCACAAATAATATTACGTAATCACATTTATGACAACCAGCCGCTCCTGGAAAGAGGGGCTTTCCGATAAGGATTTCTCCTTCTTGGCGCCATGCGCAATTAGGTGACCAAACCTCTCCTTGATGTAACTTTCTAGACATTGCCAATAATGCTATCTAATAATATTATTCAAATAATATGAATTATTGATCCGATAATGGAGATAATGTGCAAAGACAATTATTGAACAACAATAATATAAAATATCAACGCAAAGAATTATCAATCAATAAAATAAAATATTGAATAAGAATTCATCGTGAAAATTATTGAGTAGTGCCTTCTTACGTAAGGATCAATAATTCAACAATATTGTGCAATACCGTAAGCTATCTTTGTGCAACCACGCGACATCAGTATTTTAACCACCGGTATTCCAACAGCCTTAACGGTAATAACTTCACGCCAAGTTATTTTTAACCAACTTATATTTATCGCTTTCTTCATCCAATCGCTTTCCGCTTATGGGGCCCACACATGGCGCTACTGTCGTGCGAATATTCCCTACGTAAAAGAATATTCCACGACCAAACGAATATTCCCAATAATAATGAATACTTTATACCCCTCGCTTATTTTGTACTTTATACCCTTTCTCGCTTATTTTGAAAAAAATTTCATATATCACCCTTAACTTTAACTTTTATCAATTTAACCAATTACTGAATAGAAAAATTGAATACTTTTATTTCATAAAATTCGGGGTCTTACAAAAATAATAAAATCAAGAATCATATTTTCATACTTCTAAACCTTCATCAACTGAACAAAAGTTGTGAAGAGATCTCAAATGATAGGAAATTACTTTGTTTGTTTTCAAAACATATTTTTGAAACGACATACTGACTTAGTTGAGCGGTCATAAGACCTCGAACTTTCATTTTCATTCAAAAAGGGTTTGAACAACTATTCCGCTGTAAATCGTCATGGCTTACGGAAACGGTGGGTGATCAGCCCTTTGTACCCTATATTGATCAATACTACATAACGAACGACTTATTTTGCGTTCTTCCGTCACTCGACATTATATGCCGACAATATTAAAACATTTCCCCAATATTAGGGTTGTTCATTCTCAGACTGAATCCGCACCAAGTAGAAATTGGTTTAGAAGCTTTACTTATACTCAATAACTATTCAAAAGATCATATCTAGATTATTAAAAGGTTTTAACATGTGTCTAGCAGATACAAATGGCATTGAAATACTTCTTAAATAGTTCATGCATATCAGAACTTTGAAAACTTGAACAATTCATGCGTTATAGCAAACCTTAAACAATTTATGCATTATAGCATAGCTGAACACTTATACAACCAACAAAGAGTTTTTATAAGTTTGAAGTTTACACAATTGTTAAACATTGTGTAAATCAAAGAATATATAAGACTATACATCCATATACTTTAAACTAACATTTAAATGAAGATTGAACAGAGTTAAAATATGTGCTTTAGCGGTCTTTAATACTTTAGCGTTAATCGTCCTTTGTAAGTCCTACACATTCAGTGTATATAAACATACCAATTAGCCACGTATAAACGTCACTCATGGTTTACTTTAAATATGTTCCAGATTTAATAATGTCTGTTTCATAAAAATCAGAACACTATTTAAATTCATTAACATTTGACTCGGCGTTTCGATGTTCGTACATCGTACGCCCGACTTTTCTAACCCGAACACTTAACCAACATGTCATTGCATACGATTACCACATCCAATACATCTACCATTCCTTGGTTTAAATTTCTCCAAAAAATATTTCCAAATTCCAACGTTTAAAACTCAGAAATACTAGCCAAACGTGGCTTAGTGCCACGACAGTCAGAAGAAACCACAACAGTTTGCCTTCTACTACACAACAGTCCTAAAAATATTCATTTTAGACCTTAATCCCTACCTTATCTCTCAATTCTTAAAGAATTAAAGTTGTAAGTCTACTTCTAAGCTTTCCAAATCATCTTGAATCACCTCAATCGAAGTTCATACGAAAGAGTTATGATCAATTTAGTAAAGCATGTCTGAGCTAATTTTGGCCTAACACTTGACCAGTGCCTAGGCACTCAAAATTTGCCTCAGAGACAGGGATTGAGCGTCGAGCCAGCACCTAGAGGCTTAGCCCTTGACACTTAACTTATTTTTTTGCAACGTTTGCAACATATGACATACTTACTTCACTGCTCCATAACTTTGTCATCTGATATCAGAATGAGTCTGTTCTTGAGCCATTTTCTTCCTTGTAACATCCTCTACGCATCCCCCCAGATGAAATAATTTTTAAGGTTCATTAATTGGTCGAGAAATTGGCCCGAAAGTCCCCCAGAAGCCATTTTTTGCTGAAAGACGTTTTCAACGTCAAATTTTCTATACTTCACAACTTGCTCATTCGAATCAAATTGAGTTCGTTCTTGAGGCTGTGACTCATGTTTTTACCCAAGTATTCAACCCCGGGAAATAAATAATTTTTCAGAAGCATTAACTACCCGTACACTTGGTCCAAAAAGGATACCAAGCTAGGGTCTTTCACGCTTGACATCTTTTATGGAAAATTTTGCCATAACTTCGTTATAGCATATTTTTCCTCTGTTCCACTTGGAACAACTTAACAATCCACATATCTAGAATTCCATCTTTTGTAATCCAACAACAACATAGAGACAAAAGATTATACTAGTCTGTTTATAGTCCACTATTAATTTATTTTTCCATCCTCACGCATCGGCTTAAATTTTATTCTTTGGTTCACTTGTCATGCATGTTTAAGGTGGTTTAACGAGGTTTACTCCTTCATAAACATCTTATAACTTCAAAATCACTCACATGATCTTCACTTAACCAACCACCAACAACTAATTAAACAAAAGAAAATAAAGATATGTAAAGATAATGGATCAAGAGTTTACCTCTTATTCTTCTAAGCCTTGAGCTTGCTCTTCTTCTTCTTCTTCTCTTCTTGATCCGACCTCTCTCCCTTCCTCTTTATGTTCTCTAGCTTTCTGTAACAACCGATAAAATCAGATTATAATGTAAATTAATTTATTTGAATATATATTGAATAAAATTATATTATATGTTATTTATAACGAGTAAGCGTTATGAAGGTCATTTTACAACCTAAAAGAGATGTATGATCGTAGTATTCTGGCTAGAGTCCTTCTACGGCGACATTGAGTAGCAACATTTTTTATTTTTTGGTTTTTTTTGTAGTACCTCTCAAAAAATTTATAGAATTTATTCAAACTGAAATTTTTGTAAAAAATAGTGTTTTAGGTATAATTTGGATACATACAAGAAATAGGGTCTGTACAGACTGTACAACCATGTTTCTTATATGTATTGAAATTACACCTAAAATACTATTTTTTACAAAAATTTCAGTTGGAATAAATACTATACATTTTTTAAGAGGTACTACAAAAAAAAATATCGCTAGAAATGTCGCTACTTCAATGTCCCCCTAGAATTATTCTTCTTGCTAAGTGCTAGAAATAAAGTGTGTGAATTTTCAAGACAAAAATAAAAGCTTTCTGAGAAATTCTCCGAAAAACACTATTCATCCATTTTTGCTCGGGAATTATTTTTGAACTTTTGGGAAATACGTAACGATAGAATTTTAAGGAAAGATGGATTATTCAATAATAATTCAGTTATGTCAAACCCAGTTTTTCACCTACGTACTCAATTCGAGGATGTTAGGGAAAGTGATGACTTGAATAATTAAGGGTTATGAAAAATAAGAAAGTTATTATACGAGGGAAAGAATATGGGTATCATACAACATATTGAACAAGTATATACGAAAGATAATGTAATGTATAAGATGAAGGTTATACAAATTAATATATGAGAATTATACGTTAAGAGCACAAACCATTATTAATGGACTAGTGAAACTTGAATGTGAACTTTGGAAAGCCTAAGTGAAAGATGATCAATGCCCAAAGTTAATTTAATTCAAGCCCAAGGTTAGGCCCAAATTGAATTAAACCTAAGCCTGAATCAAGAACCAAACCCATTGATTGAACCGTTGGGTCACCAGATGGGTAAAACCCATGGGGCAACCCATGTGGGGCCCCCATGGTGAGTCATGGCCTGCCAAAGAGGTGTCCAAGCTTCCCTTGGAAGCTTGGTGAAATAGTAAGAAGGTGGGATATTTGAAAATTTTGCCCTTAATTTGCAATTCTATAAATAAAGACCTTAGGTTTTAATTTGTTGCTTGTTCAAATTCACTAGCAACTTAAGCAATATATTGAGAGAGAGAGAAAAGAAAGATATAACAAGGAATTAAATGGAAAAAGCTAGCTTTTACCAAGAACGCAAGAGGTAACGAAGCTTAAACCTTTAATCTTCATCTCTTCAATTTGAATTTTGATAGAGAAGTGAGTATTGGTGGAGCATGTCTCCTAAGGAGTAATAAGGATGGCTATTAATGGATTAAACATTAATAATCATGTTATAAGTGGAATCATAACCAAATAAGTAAGAAATAATGAAAACTTAGCACATATTGTTGATGGACAAGTTTAAAACCATCATGTATAGAATTAGATGCTATATGCTTGGTTAGGATGATAGATGTGTGAATAATGGAATGAATCCATTTTTAACGGAGTAAAAATCTCGAGTAACGAAGTTATGGCAAAATTTATGAGATTAGACGATAATCGTCAAAATCGTAAGATTTCCAGAACGATTTTCAAAAGTCGTCATTCAACTCAGAAACTTTAATTTTCGATGGCGTATCGTAGAACTTTGCATTTAAGAGTCGTGAACTCAAGAATGATCGAATTCTGACTTAAAATGAAGAAAAGAGATATGAACGTTCACGAACGTTTATTGAACGCATAATAAAAATTTTAACAGTAAATTTATTATTAACGGATTCAAAAACTTATTCTGTCCAAATGAAATCAAAGTATATGAGATATGTGAGATAACGACTTTTGAGCGAACTAATTCCGAGTTATAACGAATAAGTTGTGAGCTTGGAAAATGATTGACTTGAGAAATTGAAAAAAAAAATCAAAGTATTAAGGGAGGAACCGCAATACGCCAAATGATGGAATTAGGGCAATCGCAATGCCGACACCGATCTCAAACATCGAAATATGCCTTGCGGTCAAAGAATTAACAAAGGATACGGCGACGTAATGCCGATCCTAGACCAAAGGCAGAGAAGAATAGATATGAACACAAAAGAAAGGTAAGTTGATTGAAGGTGAATTATGATCTTAATTAAACTTAAAGTAACATCTTAAATGATGATTACAACCTTAAGTTCAACAGTTAACAAAAGGTTACAAAAACTTAAACACAAAGTAAGTTTAAGAATACGGTAAACTGTATTCACGTCGAATGAATGTTTGAGATTAGTGATAATGTAATTTCTTAAACATTAAACAAATAAGGTTATTTATAACAATAAAATGTTATAAAGTCGTAATGAACATTAACTAACCTAACGAATGTTAGTAAGGTTAAACAAATGGATAGTTAGACTGAGAAGAAGAAGAAGATAGGTTAATGATAATACATCTGATTTATATGTGATCTAACATGATATATTATGTGATTATGCCATGTAGAACCTATAAAGACTCAAAAAGGAAAGTGAATTAACAGTAGACGACACTAAAGACAAGTTTTCTAAACTCTTGTCTATACTTATTTTGGACAAGCTTTATGATTCATGTATCATACACATGAATTGATGTAACAAAGAAATCAAAGCCATTTCCTTTGGCTAGACCAGACTAGACTTAGAGTATTTTGTGGATTTCATTATAATTTTTTAGTTCCTAGTAGGCACAATATAGATCTAGAAGGGGGGGTTTGAATAGATCCTTTTTAATTTCAAATACTTTTCTCGTTTATTTTGTATTGCTAATGATTTATCATATGATAAACATAAGAATCTTTTCAAGCACATCAGAATAAGTAAAAGATCCCCTTCATTGATATATTCATAATCATACATACATTATTCTTTAGAGTTAGTTCGATTGTATGCAGTTAAAAAATACATAGAAGTTATAGCAGTTAATATATATAATGTAAATGATATTAAGTAAAAGACACGAAGGGTTTTAAGTGGTTTAGAGACTCAAGCTCCTAATCCACTCTTCTGCTTTCAACTAGCAGGATTTCCACCAAGGAAGGGCAGCACCGTGAATCACTAAGATTCCTTCAAGGCCAGTAGCCTAAGGGACTTCTGTTCACTAAGAACTCTTCAAGGCAGCAGCCTTGGAACTTCTCTAGTTCCCTAGGAACTCTTCAAGCCTATCAGGCTTGGAACTTCATTTAGTCCCTCCGGATAAGGACCGCTCAGGCCCTAGCTTCTTCTTATTGTTGTTGTTGTTGGTGCTGAGCTGCTAAGATGTGTTTAAGCTTGATCATCTTTTGTACTTAGTAGCTTGGTTTGGTCCTCATTGCATTGTGCTTCGAGTTTGAACCACATCTTCTTTGGTGCAGCTGATCTTTTTCTGGTCTGCTCATCTTCATATAGTGTCAGCTATGCACCATCACCATTTCCTGAACCATTCTTATCATGTTGGTAGACATGGTTCTGCACTTGCTCTGGTTCGGCTTTGGGTTCATGGTGAATCGTAGAGTGGCTCTCAGGATCTACCTTGTGCTTTTCCACTCTTCTGAATGCTATCTTCTTGTCCTTCTCAGCTCTTAGCTTAGATGCCAATTCAAGTAACATTCTCATCTTTGTTGAGTGAAGCTTAGGTCAGTTCAAGTCCTTCTTCAAAGCTGCTTCACTTCCACCTTCGTAGTCTCACTGTCATTGAGACTTATTTTGTTGAGCTCAGGTGGAACTCGTAGAGTCAACATTAGCATTCTACTAACTCAATGATTCTACAACATAGAAATCATCAACAACTCTTGATCTTTGAAGCTCTGTTGATTTATACTCCTTCCTAATCTTCTCGTTAGAAAGTAGCCGTTGAAAGTTTTTTGATTTGCTTCGCAGATCTCGAGTTATTTGGTGTAGACTGCAGATGTGACACGACATCTCTTTTCTGACTTTCTGACATTGCAGTCTACTACTTCACCTACCCCGTCAGAGATGTCATTCTGATGTCTTGGGCAGGTCGATGACTTTATTTCCTCCTTCTAATTTCTTGATCAGAGGTCGTCCTTTTGCATCGATGCTCTCAATAAGCTCTTGTCCGAATACCAACCTTAAGATTTAACCGTTGCCAATGCTTCAATCTTCGGATGACTGAACTCTACGATTCTGATACATGCTTCCTTGGACCTGATCGTAGTGTCCTGTTGACTGTTATTCATTGACATGTAGAGACAACACTACGATCTTTGAAGAGTGTTCATTTGATCTTTAGTGTAGAAAACCTCTTCCTTCTATTATGCAGATACTAATGTCTTGACTCCTTACTCTGGCCCCTTCTGAATAGTAAGACACTTCAGATTTGTGGTGTGTCCAGCTCTCTTTCTCATTGTGATCTCTCGTTCACTTATCATCAATGGACTGACCCAATGCTTAATCACTTTAGCCTTGTTGTTCGTGTCGACCAAGATCTCTCGTATACTCCATCAGTTCTTTCTTTGTTTGGCAAACACTACGATCCTTGTTGCTTCCAAGATCATTGTCTTCTGTTTACTTGACAGCTACTGCACTTGCTGACTTTTCCTTAGTCAGTTACTGAAGTCTTCTTCTAATCAACTTATGGAAGACTTCATCTCGAATGGCTTCCCAACTTAATCTGGATGTTGATTGGGTTGGTGCTTGGATCTTCTGTTAGCTTGCATGCCATTCGTTGAGTGCTCTCTGGTTTTCTTTAGGTGGGATGTATCTTTACAGTACCAACCAGAGGCTTCGTTCCTTTGGATATTCTGGGAGTATTAATTTGTTGAGAATCGTATTTGCTCTATGATTCTGCCTTTGCATTGTGAGCACATTTGTTGAAGTCTTCGTTCTACACTCTACGATTCAACTTTGGCTGTGTAGACACTACGACTCCGAGATCAGATCTTTACACTCTACGATTTCTGTCTTTGTGTTCATTGTCTTCATCTGATCCTACTTGACTATAATATCTACCTCTGATACGATCAGTAGACTCTACGACTCTGAGTGTAGTCTACGATTCTTGACTTGGTTTTGGAAGATGCTCGGTCGGCTCGTAGGTAGGCTGTCTATATGATTCTAAACATGACTTCCTCCGTAGACTACGGCTCCGAGGAAGTTCTACTCGACACACTACGATCCTTCTTCGTCTCTCCTGACAGTCTACGAACTCTAAGATCTACTATTTTGCAGACTACGATTCTGCCTCGATAGCTCTCGAGTTTTCCTCGACTCTCCGAAGACTATAATTTCTGGTGCAGTGCTCGATGATCAGACAAGCCTATCTATTACATCATTAGATCAACCTAACATACTTGATCTTTCTATATTTATATTCCTTGTACATCATTTCTTTTTAAGGACTTTACAAAGTTGTTTTGCTTATGTAGGATCAACCTAACATATTTGATCAATTCATTCTAAGTCCTTGTACATATGTTTATATTATCTATCAAAGGACTTTACATCTTTTCTTAATGCAAACATACTTGAATATTCATTCATATATATCATAATCAAATCATATATAAATAGGAATATCATTCACATGTTTATTCTTGACAATCTCCTCCTATTTGATTATGACAAAAATAATAAGTGCATATACATGTTATGAATGAATCTTAAATATAGTGAGCAGCTGTATTTCTAAAACAGATAATCTTGAATGTCATTTATAATAATATGGAATTTAATACACTATGACATTTTACATCCTGGATCCAGAACATACTTTAATAGTTAGAGATGTACCTCTTTGGCTCCATGTATGTTTCCAGGATGTCTGTTGATCAGCTATTCATGTGTTTGATATCTTTGCTCTTGCTCCCCCTGGGATGTGAACTTCATTTCTTTTGTTTGCTCCCCCTCAGATGTATGCTCTATTTCTTCTTCTTCTGGCTCCCCCTCAGCCTCTGCACACACAAGCTCATCTTCCTTTGGCTCCCCCTCAGATGATGACCTAGCTTCTTCTTCTGTTGTCTTATTCTCTCCTCTTTCCTTTTGCTCTCCTTGCTCTTTCTTGAATGCCTCTTGCTATGCCTCTTTCTATGCCTCTTTTTCTCTCCCTTTTTGTCATTAATCATTTGGGAGAGCTGCTCCATGTTGGACATAAGCTGCTCCATCAGATAAGAGGAGTTAGCAACTTTAATCTTGAGTTCTTGTTGGCTCAGCTCAAGTTGCATGGAGAAAGACTGATTCATGTTGTTAATCTTTTCAGAGAGTACTTGGAGTTTCTCTTCATTGGCCTTCTGTGCTCGTAGAGCTTCTGCCTTCTGATTATTTATGGCCTTCAGATAGATGCGATCTCTTTCTTTGATTTTGAGAGATACATCAACCATGGTGGTTTGGAGTCTGTCTTGAACTGAGTTATCTTCTGTTGCTGTCAAACTCTTTAACTCTTCATTGATTAGAAATATCTTCTCAATCAGCTCATCAGAATTCTTCATCAGCTCCTACTCCATAGGAATTTGGTCATTTGGTTGGGCAACCTCTTATTGAACACCATATTGGACTCTACGATTTTCATCCTTGGACAGATTTTCAAAAGTGTTGAGAATCTAAAAAATCGTTGAGTACCAATCTCTATTGGAGGATGAAGGAATGTTGAGCGACAGTGCTTGAGCAGATGGAGGCTTCTCGTTTTGGACTTGAACACCATCCGTAGTAGAGTGAACAGACTCTACGATTATCTCCTTGGCCATGATCCTTCTTCCTTCAGAGTCCACTCTACGATCAAAAGGAATATAGTGGTTGCCAACATGTCTGTAGACTTTGTAGTGGGACTGGTCTTTGATCATCATTGTTGTATAACTCTTCACCCTTGGGAAGTTCTGAGCCACAAGTTCTAGGCTTGGAATTTCTGGAAGTACTTCTAGTGGTTCATTCGAGACTTCCACCACTATTCTTCTGTTAATCCTAGCTGGAGAGATGACATGACAGTCTGCTGGTTCCTCTGATTCCTGATTTGCAGAACCAGAATCTTTCTCCAATTCTTCACTTTTTGGGCTTGAATCTTGCTGACTCTTTTCATCAGATTCATAATTGAATACTTCTTGCTGAATTTCATTACCAGAACCTTCTTCAGCAAAATCTTCCTTGGATTCATCTTCTTCACTACTGGTCCTATCTTCAGCACTCTCTTCCTTTGATTCAGATTCATCATCACTTACTTCAATGACTGCAATAGAGTGATCACTTTTCTTCTTGGAGGCAAATTTAACTAGTAGTATGTAGCTCTTTCTTCTCCTTGGGGGTTCAGCTATGGGAGAGTCAGACTCTTCTTCCTCTCCAGACTCTGAGGCCTTTGAATCATCAGGCAAACTTCCTTAACTTTTAGCATTGGCAGGGGCATGTCCTTCTTCTTCATACTCAACATCTTTTGAGCCATCATGTGGGCTTGTAGGAGTAGTTGTAGTAGAAGATGCAACTTTGTCATCTTGCAGCCTTTCTTCATTTTCAGAGTGAATGCTCTGAGAGTTAGCCACAGGGCTTGTGCATTCTTCTTCATCATCAAAGTCTGCATTTTCTTCCATGAATCCAGTTCCACCTTCATCACTGGATTTGTTCTTTGGGGACTCAGTCTTGACATCATCAGTTCCATTTTCTTCTTCTAACTCTACGTCCTCTTCTTCGTCATATGTACTTTCTTGGGAAACTGGTGCTGGCCTGTTTTCCACCTTAGCTTTCTTTCTTGATGGCCCTTGAAGCAGTCTGTTACTTCTTCTCTTGGTGGTTTCTGCAGTCAGGACTTTTTTTTCTTCATCCTTATCTTCAGTGGAGAGACTTCTTGGTAGAGCTTCTATTTTCTTCATATTCTAGGATCTCTTCCTTACTGGTGTGGATGCTACTGGTGTAGAGTCACCAGACTCAGAGCTTTCCACCTCCTTCACCTTCCTCTTTTTAGTAGAGTTCTTTCTGTTGCTCCCTGTTGTTATTAACCTCCTATTTTCCTTTGGGTTCTTCTTCCAGTTTACAAATAGCTGAGGAGACATCACTTTATGAATATTTAGATGCTCTTCCTCATCATTCTTCATCTTGCTTCCCAGCTTCTTCTTCATCACAATACTCAGTAGTCTTCCATAAAAGACTTAAGTCAGCGGTCTATTTGTAGACTTCTTTATCTCTGCCCTTTCTACCCATTTGGAGATCTGATCAAACAAGATAGCTCCAAAGTTTATTTGCTTCTTCAGAACCATTACATATATAATCTTCAACTGCTGATCAAGAACAGTGTCATGTGCAGTATCCTTGCATAGTATACATTTTCCCACTATCTCAACAAGGAACTCGAATTCCTCAAGAAACTCCTTCTTCTTTATGTCCTTCAGACTAGTGTTTCTTTGGTACCCCATAATCTTCTTTACTTGTTCAATGTCGATCTCATCAAGGCTTTTCAGTCCTAGGTCAGGAAAGCCTAAGCATTGATTGATATCTAATGATTTTAGTTTTAGAGACTGACCTTTGACCTTGGTAGAAAGAGTTCCTGAATTTATGGATGCATTTGAGTAGAACTCCTTATCTAGTTCAGTATATTCTCGAGTGCTTGCCTCAAGACATTATGAGAATCCAGCTTTCTTCACAAGTTCAAGAATGTCTCTGAACTTCTTTTCGAATTTCTCAAATGACTTGGTTCCGAGCTGAATGCCAGTGATTACTCGCCAATCTTCTATTTGAATAGTTCGAGGAATATGGGTATTGATTCAGAGAGACTTATGAGAGATAGCTGATTGTGATTTGGGAAGGGCTCTGGAGGTTTAATTAATTTTGGCTTCGAAGAGGATTCTAGGGTTTAAAAATGGGAGGGAGAGAGATTCGATAGTTTCTGGTAACTGTTTGCAACTTTTGAATTTATCTTTATGGCAGTCCCTTCTGACTCTGCATACGCTGTGATGTGTTAACTAGCCATTGGTTGCACGATGTCCAGTAATGAGCTGTAACTCCCCATAACCTTTTCGATTTTATATTCTTTTTAAGAGAATAAGCATTATTGACGTGGATTGACCATTGACCTTTTTGGTTCATAGAGTATCTTGGTGAGATGGCTATGGACTCTACGTTTTCCTTTGTTGTCTCAACGATCTTCTTCTGAGAGATGCTGCAGTGGATGGTTTTGACACTAATCCTCATCTTGAAACTACATAACTTGACCACTGATGTACCTCAAGCCAGTTTGGGTACTTAAGTTCTGAGGTGCATTTGCATGATGTCTTTCCAAGTTATATTCGAACTTATCTCCTAATAATCTGAATGGTTGATCAATTATCCCGTTCTTTCAAGCTCCTCATGAGCTAGAGTATCCTTTGGTAAGACTGCAATCGTCGAGTCTGCTTCTATGATCGCTAAGGTTGCACTACGATCATGGAGTTCTCTTTAACCTCTACTCTACGATCGTTGACTTTCTTGGTCCTTGAGATGAACTTGATTAAGCAATCCTTATGGGTTAAGGTAGCTCAGGAAGGGCCAACCTCTTAAAGTGAGCTAAGGGTTAGTTTTGTCCCTGAGCCACTTTCTAGATGAAATACTTTAGAAGTGATTTGCAATGATATCTCATTTGACCTTTTTTGGTGGGGAGTGAAAGTAGTATGCATACAAGCCAATCATGTTTGATGATAAAGCATATACTTTGTAACAATCTTATTCATTTATTAATAAAAATTATTAATTTATTAAAGGCTTTTAATTATCTACATGATGCTGTTTTATAATATGTGATAAACCCATAGTTTTAAGCAATGCTTTTAGAATAATGATGATGATCATTCTAATGAGATCTAAATTCTTAGAAATCTTAAAACTAAAATAGTTCCCAATCATTGGATTACTAAATTGGGGATTAGTGAATCCGGATAGATTGGTACATACGTTGCTTGCTTCATTGGATGAGGATGATTGATCTCACGATCATTTGTGTGGAGACACTAAAGCAAGTATGTAGGTGCTTATTAGAGAATAAGTTCACTTTGAACGTTGGCTCGCTAAGGAATACCTAATGGAGTTTTACTTGTCATTCAATAGGAATTCTCAGTAGTGATAGTAGTACAAGTGATCCTTGGACTTGAGATCATCATAGTATCTTGTGTATGATGAGTTATACTTTGACTTATTCCTTAAGACCCTTAGGGTATATCAAAGGGTATGCTTGGGTATAATAAGTTGTATATGGAGATAATGTATGATCAATAAAGAATCTACCACTTCTAATAAAAGAAGAGAAATGTCCTATGTGATTCGATAAATGACAACCCAAAGAGTCCTTGGCATGCGTAATGAAATTAGAAAGGAGTTTCTAATTTGCATTATTTGAGTTGTGCATTTAAGGATCGAAATACATATAATTAAATAAAATAAGACTTGACAAGAATTCCATGTCTTATATTTAATTGGGACATTGTATGGTGGAAGGATTGAATTATGAATAACTATTTACTCAAAGGTTCTTTTATGATTAATGTTGAAATCTATATTATCCGGAAAGTCGCGTTGATCGCTAGGAGGCTTATCCCTATTGTAGAATAAATATTATTTATTTAAATAAATTAATTATTTAATTTATTTATTTAAATAAGATTAGAATTGTTCTAATTGATTTATTCACAACCGATTTAATATGGAGAACCTAAAGGGTCACACCATAAAAGGAAGAATAATTATTTAAGGAGTTAATGGCATAATCGTAATAATATGTTAAGTATATTTAATTTAATCTATAGATGATAGAATAAATTAAATAGCTTAATATTTATTATTTAATATTTTAGAAATATTAAATATAAATTAATAAGAGGAGTCTTATTAATATTATTACAATTATTATTATTTTAATTTCTAAAAGAGTTTAGGAATTAATTTAATATAAGTACTCTCATTTATTCTTAATATGATTAGGAGGAAAATTAATTAAAGGAGTTTAATTAATTATCCCTAATAAGATTAGGGAGCCCATTTAATTAAAAAGGGTTTAATTAAATAATACCTTATTTTAATAGGGTTACTTGATATCTTTATAAGAGGAGTCTTATATCAGATATTAAGAATACGTAATAATTCAAATAGTTGGAGAGTACGCTCTTTTTCTATAGGGATAGAAAAACTAGGGTTTAGCCAACCACCCTTTTTTTTGAATCTTTATTATTCCTTGGTGGATCACCTCTTGAGGCCAAACACTTGGGTGGCTAACGTTGATCAAAGGAAGGAACAAACCCGGTGGATTCAAGTTGAACGCGAAAAGGATTGGTGGTGAACTTGTACCTGAGGAAGCTCGATCTTCAAGGGTATGATTCTTATTCGTTATCTTTTTCGTTTAATTAATAATTGTGCATAAAGGGTGATCCGGGTATATGGTTTGTAAAATTTTTAAACTCTGATTTTTACACGTTTCCGCACTTTTATGCAATTTGATTGCGTTCTTGAATATTACAAACTTGACAGTGGTATCAGAGCCAAACCTTTATGCGAATTATTAATTGTTTTAATTTAATATGTATGTTGATATGTGTTTAGAACAATTTAATTGGGCATAATTTAATTGTATAAAATTTAAAAAAAAAAAAAAAATGATCGTAACTGCTTTTTATTTTTTTTTTGCGAGATTATGGTTGTACGCGTCATTTTTTTAAAAGGGCATTCATGTGATATATGTTGACAGAAAGCATACTGATATAGAATTCACGTATGGCATTTTTTTTAAAAAATATTCACGTATGGCATATTCACGTATGGTATAGCACGTGTATTTTTTTTTTTTTAAAAAGGGTTACAGGTCCTTTATGAAAGGAAGGAGAATCACGTTTGTTTTTTTTATATATATATGGCAGAATTCGTGAGCTGCCACTTTGGATAACTAATAAGATTAGTTAGTATATATATGGTAGTATATATATTATATATATATTTAAAGATTACAAGGGATTTAAGTTGCCAAAAAAAAATAAAAAAAAAATAAATCATGATCACTTGGGTAGCTTTGAATAAACGTACAATGATTCAAAAATGTGGCCCATGATATATATATTATATAATCCGTATGAAATTATATATTAATAATATATAATATTCTTAATTATTTTATTATTAAAATAAAAGTTTATTTTAATTTTAAAATAAAAGTTTATTTTAATCTTAAAATAAAAAAGTTTATTTTAATTTTAAAATTAGAATTTCATGCTAACTAATTAGAGTTAGAATTGGATTCTATGATAACTAATTGGAGTTGAAATTGGATTATATGTTTCCTTAAATAAAGGAGTTTATTTAGATATGAAATAAAATTTCATATTATTCAAAATAAAAGAGTTTATTTGTGAATAGGAAAGAGAATCCTAATTTCCTTAAATAAAGGAGTTTATTTAGATATGAAATAAGATTTCATATTATTCAAAATAAAGGAGTATATTTGTGAATAAGAAAAGAATTAAGTGTTTCCTTTAATAAAAGATTTTTTTTACATGAATTGGATTCCATAATTAATTAAAATAAAGGAGTTTATTTTGATTAAAGATTTTGATTAAAATAAAATAGTTTATTTTATTCAAAATTGGATAAATTAAAATAAAATAGTTTTATTTTGATTTAAATTTGGATTTAAATAAAGGAGTTTATTTTTATTCAAAATTAGATTTTATACTAAATTTTCCCATTAAATGATATCAATATATATATTAAATATTTATTATTCATAAGATGAATGTTATTTATTGATGTATATGATGATGTGTATGATAATAAATGGGATTGATTATGGACTATTGACCAATGCGATTGGATTTTATTTTAGTTGGATGCATGAATGTATGAGTTTTATTAAATGGGGTTTCATGTACCTCGCCTTCTCTAATTTTTCTTAATGTAAATTCTATCTCTCTCCATGTACTTCCCTCGATCACGATCAAGGTTTCTATTTATTTTAAATAGTTTTGTAATAGGAATAGTTAGAATTATTTTGAAGAATTGGAGATCAAGGAGCAAGGAGCGCAAGAAGACCTGCTTGTAATGGAGCCCGTTTTAAATGTAATAGTTATATTTAAATATTATTTCTTGCACCCCTAGGGTTTGACCTTTTGGTTCACTTGGTGGCTCTAGTGAACCAAACTAGAATAAAAGTTCATAATCAATCCGGGTAGAATATAGTATTCTATATGTGCATGCTTATACTATATATATTATATATTATGCAAACATGCTTCGCATGTTCATTAATATGACGCGTATTTTATATATATATATGTGCATGCGCGCTAAACAAGATGAGACAAATTAATAACAAACCCCTCAATTTTTATATTAAGTCCTAAGCGTTCAAAGATATTTGGAATATCGAACGTCGCCTTCTAGCATGATAAAATTAATAGAGTATTAAATATTTAATATGAGTTTGTTGTGTCACCACAAGGCAAGTATTAAGTATTTAAGATGTTAATTTATCACATTTGATGCTTATAAAGAAAATTGAACAATATTGTTTTGTTGTGTCACCACAAGGATGATATTTTTCTTTTTTGAATATATGGAGTGCTAGGTCGGACTTAACTTGGATAATTTTGATTCTTGATGTGCCACCACTGATCAAAATAATCTAAGAGGCAAAAAGAAAAGGAGTTGCATAGTTGATGTAATTGACAAAAAAGTTGTCTACCTATTTATTTATATATAGTTTGTGTCACCACAAGGCTATATACATTTGAAATGGGATCCTTATTCTCACTAGCAAATCTTTAATTAGATTTTTTTGTCAACTATATAAGTGAGGTAATATAGTTTGAAGAAAATAGTGGGAGATACCAATTTAAAACAAGACCTAATTTATTTTGGTAATTAATAAAAGAATGTATGTTAAAATGTTGTTAATTACAAATTCATTTACGAATTTTACAATGTCTAAAATTACTATCATTTGCGAATATTAGATGCTAAATTAATCGGGGCCAAGATTAAATCTGATTGGTTAAGGAATTTGAGAATAGTTCTCATAGTTGAAAAGCTATCTTATGTCCTTAATAAGCCTATCCCTACAATGGTTGCGCATAATGCCTCCGAGGAAGAGATTGCTACTTTTAGAAAGTGGCAAGATGATGCACGATTGGCTCAACGCATCATCGCGCGCATCCACGAGTAACGAGCTTCAAATCGGATGAAAACTATGGATGCTCCTACTATATTCCCGCACATCAAGTAGTTGATGGTGAGGAAAGTAGGACCCGATAGATATCGATATTTAAGGAGCTCTTCCGATCTAGAATGGACATCGACACTACAAAGATGATATAAAGTCCTTAACATTATCAATTTGATTGATCAATTAGACAACGAAGTTTTGTCATGGATGGAGAGTTGAGCCAAGATTTGATCTTGCACTCACTCCCGACTCCTTTCATAATTGTTGTGAATTTTTCATATAAACAAGCTAGATATCGACCTCGTTGATTTGCTTAACATGTTGAAAAGTGATGAGAGTCACTTTCCAACCAAGAAAGACCATGTCTTCTTGGTAGGGGCCAAAGGATCTTCCGAAAGAAGAACGATTCAAAGAAGGTATATAGAAAAGGCAAAAACAAAGGATAATAAGAACAAAAACCGACACGGATAGAAAAGGAGTTTGCTTCCACTTGCAATAAGCCCGACACCGGAAAGAAATCATGCGAAGCATCTTGCAGAGGCTAACCAAAGAAGCTTAGTGAAGTTTCTACATAATAAAAGTTTTTGTTCATGATTGAAATAAATTTTTCTTTAAGTCAAGGTTCTACTTGGGTATTGGATACCGACTTTGGTTATCATAAATATAGATTTATGAAGGGACCAAACAGTAGAAAGCTAAACAAATATAAGTAATCCTATAAAATGGAAATGTAGCAAAGGTTGCCATATTAGCCATAGAAACTTATAGTTTAGCAATCCCTACGGCAAATCTATTAAGTCAATAAGTTGTTATTGTATTCCTGTACTTGCTAGAAACATTATTTCCATTTTATGGTTGGACAATGAAATCTTTGGTATTATATTTAAGAACAATTGTTGTTCTATTTATAATAAGTAATAATGTTTTGTATAGAACCGGAATATTACTTAATGGATTTTATATACTTGACTTACATGAAAATAATTTTGCATATTGAACAAATTAGTATGAGAAAAAGGAGATGATCATTCAAAGAGTTGAATGTGTGTATTTGCTAAAATCACAAGTGTGAATTATTTGAAAGGTTCAAAGAATCTCGTAGTGAAACAAATTGGCAATGTATTAAGATTCTTTGATTAGATCAAGGAATAAATACTTGTGCAATAAGTTTCTAGATCATCTCAAATGGTTTTCTCATAATGGACACATCCCGATACGCAATAATTGATTGATGTATCCGAATGAAAAATCGTACCTTGTTGGACATGAAAAGCGGTCCATAATGATTTTACCGACATTCCAAAGATCCTTCCGGATAATGTCCTAGAAATGATTGCATATCTCACGAAAATGGTAACCTCAAAATCCATTCAAGACTCCATAAAAGTTATGGACGGGGAGGATTCCTAATCTTAAGTATGTTAAGATAAGGGGTTGTCCAACTTATGTGAAAAGGTTTCAAAGGATAAGCTTGGGACAAAATTTGACATATCTGATTTGTGGGACATCCTAAAAAGTAAGTTTAGGGTATATGTTCTATAATTCTACTTAGCAAAAGGTGTTTATTATGAAATACACCGCTTTCTAAGATAAAGGTGTTTATCATTAAAAGGGCTAGTGGGAGGATAATAGATCTTGAAGAGTTCAAGAACCATAAAGCACTATAAGTCAAATAAAAGGAACCAGAGATGAACTCTATTACATTAATCAGAAATCGAATCGCATCAAGATACCTGGAGGTATGGATTCATCATAGATGATGATGATGAGGTACACATCATCATAAGATGATGATCCAATTACATACGTCTGATGAGGTAAGTGTTGTAGACACTCGAAGAGAAATGGATTGAAGCAAGTTTCTCAAATATGGAACATTCGTTTTGATGAGGCAATCAAAAGAGTTTGATTTTATCAAAATAAGAATGAACCTAGTGTGTACAAAAGGGTCAAATTGGGAGCATCGTGACATTCCTAGTACTATATGTTGATATACTACGGATAAGGAATGACATACCAATGATACAATCAAGAAAAGATAAAGTTGTTGTCTAAACATTCCTCCATGAATGATTTGGAAGAGTATCTTAATTGGGGATATAAATCTATATAGATAGATTTAAGAAGATGCTCAACTTAACCCAAGGAACGTATATTCATTTGATGCTAAAGTCGCTTAGCATGGCAAACTCCAAGAGATGTCTCATGTCGATGAGCTATGGAGTGTATCTCTCTAATAGTCCCCACGCACTCTTGAAAGAGGTCGCATGAGTGACAATCATGTATGCAATGAAATGTACGAGACCGATGTCGATCACCATATTATGGAGAAGTTCACTATGAGTCGCTGAAAAACATCTTAAAGTGCTTAACCCAAGACTAAGGATGTGATCATATTCATGGTGGGTCTAAATCAAAACTAGAGGGTTTAACAGTTTTAAGTTTTCGATGCACCAAGATGACGTAAAAATCCACTTTAAGGTAAAGCGTTATCTTGAACAAAGGGTGCGTTGAATCGAAAGGTTCCAAACAAAGAAAGAGTCATCTTGGTTTAGTGATAAAGACAAAGTATATAGCTATAAATGAGGTGTAAAGTTGATTGTTTAGATTAAAGTTCATTCTGTAAACTAAGAATAGTTCCTAAGTCTCATCTTGGATCTAAACATGTGTTGTGGCACTTTCATTTGATTATTAGAATCATTGAAAGATGGAAATCACTATAGAGATAGTGGACTCTCATGAACAACAATACATATCCATTAACTAAAGCTTATCCAATGTGCCAGGATAATCGTCACTTAGAGAGAAGAGTATAAGATACCATGACGATTAGCTTTAGTGCAAGTGGGAGATTGAAAGTAGTATGCATACAAGCCAATCATGTTTGATGATAAAGCATATACTTTGTAACAATCTTATTCATTTATTAATAAAATTATTAATTTATTAAAGGCTTTTAATTATCTACATGATCTTTGTTTTATAATATGTGATAAACCCATAGTTTTAAGCAATGCTTTTAGAATAATGATGATGATCATTCTAATGAGATCTAAATTCTTAGAAAGCTTAAAACTAAAATAGTTCCCAATCATTGGATTACTAAATTGGGGATTAGTGAATCCAGGATAGATTGGTACATACGCTACTTGCTCATTGGATGAGGATGATTGATCTCATGATCATTTGTGTGGAGACACTAAAGCAAGTATGTAGGTGCTTATTAGAGAATAAGTTCATCGAATTGGCTTTCGCTAAGGAATACCTAATGGAGTTTTACTTGCTGTCGATAGGATTTCACAGCTAGTGATAGTAGTCTAGTGATCCTTGGACTTGAGATCATCATAGTATCTTGTGTATGATGAGTTATACTTTGACTTATTCCTTAAGACCCTTAGGGTATATCAAAGGGTATGCTTGGGTATAATAAGTTATACATGGAGATAATGTATGAACAATAAAGAATCTACCACTTCTAATAAAAAGAGAAATATCCTATGTGATTCGATAAATAACAACCCATAGTCCTCGCTTAGCGCAAAATAAAATTAGAAAGGAGTTTCTAATTTGCATTATTTGAGTTGTGCATTTAAGGATCGAAATACATATAATTAAATAAAATAAGACTTGACAAGAATTCCACTTATATTTAATTGGGACATCAATAGGGAAGGATTGAATTGCACGAAACTATTTACTCAAAGGTTCTTTTATTTAATGTTGAAATCTATATTATCCGGAAAGTCATTGATCGCTAGGGAGGCTTATCCCTATAGAATAAATATTATTTATTTAAATAAATTAATTGTTTAATTTATTTATTTAAATAAGATTAAATTATTCTAATTGATTTATTCACAACCCGCTAATATGGAGAACCTAAAGGGTCACACCAAAAGGAAGAATAATTATTTAAGGAGTTAATGGCATAATCGTAATAATATATTAAAGTATATTTAATTTAATCTATGGTGATAGAATAAATTAAATAGCTTAATATTTATTATTTAATATTTTAGAAATATTAAATATAAATTAATAAGAGGAGTCTTATTAATATTATTACAATTATTATTATTTTAATTTCTAAAAGAGTTTAGGAATTAATTTAATATAAGTACTCTCATTTATTCCTAATAGGATTAGGAGGAAAAATTAATTAAAGGAGTTTAATTAATTATCCCTAATAAGATTAGGGAGCCCATTTAATTAAAAAGGGTTTAATTAAATAATACCTTATTTTAATAGGGTTACTTGATATCTTTATAAGAGGAGTCTTATATCAGATATTAAGAATACGTAATAATTCCAATAGTTGGAGAGTACGCTCTTTTTCTATAGAGATAGAAAAACTAGGGTTTAGCCAACCACCCTTTTTCTTGAATCTTTATTATTCCTTCGTGGATCACCTCTAGAGGCCAAACACTTGGGTGGCTAACGTTGATCAAAGGAAGGAACAAACCCGGTGGATTCAAGTTGAACGCGAAAAGGATTGGAGGTGAACTTGTACCTGAGGAAGCTCGATCTTCAAGGGTATGATTCTTATTCGTTATCTTTTTCGTTTAATTAATAATTGTGCATAAAGGGTGATCCGGGTATATGGTTTGTAAAATTTTTAAACTCTGATTTTTACACGTTTCCTCACTTTTATGCAATTTGATTGCGTTCTTGAATATTACAAACCTGACAGGGAGGTCCTCTACCAACTTTAGACAATTGCATTTACTGTAATCGTGGTGTCCTCATGCTCTTACACTACGATCAGATGTTTGATCGTAGGCACTCCACGATTTTGAGTTGGGTGGCTGATAGGTTATCAGTAGTACGTTTTGAGACGTTCCTACTGACTATGGATCTTCATTTGGTTCATCAGCCACAAAGTTTTGAGACTCTGTAGATGGTACATAGCTTCATAGTATATCTCAGTGTTGTTGTTCCTTAACAGATCACTACTTCCCCATGTTTATACTGTCTTCTCAGTGAGGTGTGATTTCCTTTTCTTCATGTGCATTAGGAGGCATCCTTTCATATCTCTTTCTGACTGGAATCACCACTGACAATTAAATCTATTTACATCGTAGACATGGATATTTCCAGGACTGATCATTCTACGATCATTTGACAGCACTACGAACGTAGTCTTCTTTAACATTTTGTGCTTGTGGAGTTCTGCTCCTGTAATGAGTTCCTCATGTTTGATGCTCGATGATCCTCTGGTGAGCTTCCTTGAGGATTCTTCTCTTTTGACAGGCTTTGAATGCTTGAGCATCTAAGACCCTTTTTCATCTTTGGTTGAATGGCTCGCTTCAATATAAAGATCAGCAGCCATGGGAGCTTCATTTAGATTATCTCATCAGGTCTTCAAGAACAGGCTTTGACATATAGGAGTTTTATCATAATCATTTCTGAACAATCCTAAGCCTTCTGCTGGTTGAATCTTCTTGACTGAAGTCTTCTACTTCAACATTCCTTAGTGTGGCCAGATAGACCAGGTACCTGCAGGTTAAATACATTTCTATTTTGGTACCCATAATTAAATGGGTCCTGCTAGGTTAGTTTTCTAAATCCCTGTTCCTCATATATTTGGATAATCATCATATTGATCATCAACCATTATATTCATGTATGTAACTAATTTAGATATGACATATTGATATGCATGATGATGAGTGTGTGTAAGATTTGACATTTTAATAACACACTCTTTTTCTTTGACGGTTTCATCATTTGCTTGGTTATGCTCACAGGGTTTAAATGTTCACAGAGTGAGAATCAACTCTATGACTTATGTGTATCTGGTTGATTCATGGAGGTGATCAGTTTCTACGAATCTTCAAGATATTCTTGTAGAGCTGATCATACTCTGTGTTATCAAACACTTAAAACATAGGCTTGTACATACATACTACCCTATCAGCAAAGATTACTCCATATAAGATTAATTTAACCTTTGATATGCTTATGACCTATTTCAGATTTCTTTCAAGATATCATCTTCAACCTAAAACTTGGATGGAGAGAAAGTTTGTAAGCATTTGAGTTTCCAACTTCAGTATACTTTCTCTCTTTACCTTTTTAGGTAGATTATGATTTCTTGACAGGATACTGTTATAGTGCATAAGTAGGTGAAACATGATGTACATATTTATATTAGTGAGGGACCGTACCTTTTTACTGTCAGTTTCTTAACATTCATTTATCTTAGATATACTGAGGTTAGCCATTGATGTACATAGTTTCTCATTTTCTCCTGATAGCTTGTTGCTCCAGTTGACCTTCAATCAATCAGTCATGGTCTTGAAGATGCAAGCTAAGATAATCTCAGCATCTTTAGTTCTTTGACATCCTTGAGTTCACAAAGTTTACACCCAGCTGCTGGTTGGCCAGACACGTGTTTGAGAAGTTCTTCTTTCTTCTCTGGATAATCATTTCTTACCATGTATGGCCTTTTCATCTTTTCAGTCTGGTGGATGTTTGACTCTTTTCTGTTGATGTCTCTTGAGCTTCCTAGCCTGGTCTTTAGACTACAAGATTGACTGCGGGCACGGATTGGTCTTGTTGATATGGAAATCAAGAACATGGACCAATCTGAGTAGCTTTAGGTGTATATACACATTTACCTGTACACAATATTTCCAACGTGTGAGCTCATCTGCATATAACAAGTGACTTACTACTAAACTAAGTTTAGAACAATGTTTGAGCCTAGGATCACACTCAAAGCAATTAGCTTTTGAATAAAGCATGAGAACCTGCTTTGATACCAATTGTTAGTTCCTAGTAGGCACAATATAGATCTAGAAGGGGCGGGGGGGGGGGGGGTTAAATAGATCCTTTTTAATTTTAAATAATTTTCTCGTTTATTTTGTATTGCTAATGATTTAGCATATGACAAACATAAGAATCTTTTCAAGCACAACAGAATAAGTAAAAGATCTCCTTCATTGATATATTCATAATCATACATACATTGTTCTTTAGAGTTAGTTCAGTTGTAAGTAGTTAAAACATACATAACAGTTATAGCAGTTAATATACATAATATAAATGACATAAAGTAAAAGACACGAGGGGTTTTAAGTGGTTCAGAGACTCAAGCTCCTAATCCACTCTTCTGCTTTCAACTAGCAGGATTTCCACCAAGGAAGGGAAGCACCCTGAATCACTAAGATTCCTTTAAGTCCAGCAGCCTTGGGACTTCAGTTCACTAAGAACTCTTCAAGGCCAGCAGCCTTGGAACTTCTCTAGTTCCCTAGGAACTCTTTAAGCCCAGCAGGCTTGAAACTTCATTTAGTCCCTCCGGACAAGGACCCCTCAGGCCCTGGCTTCTTGTTGTTTATGTTGGTGCTGAGTTGCTAAGATGTCTTTAAGCTTGATCATATTTTGTACTTAGCAGCTTGATGTGGTCCTCTTTGCATTCTGCTTTGAGTTTGGACCACATCTTCTTTGGTGCAGCTGATCTTCTTCTGGTCTGCTCATCTTCATATAGTGTCAGTTGTGCACCATCACCATTTCTTGAATCCTTCTTATCATGTTGGCAGACATGGTTCTGCACTTGCTCTGGTTCGGCTTTGGGTTCATGGTGAATCGTAGAGTGGCTCTCAGGATCTGCATTGTGCTTTGCCACTCTTCTGAATGCTATCTTCTTGTCCTTCTCGGCTCTTAGCTTAGATGCCAATTCAAGTGACATTCTTATCTTTGTTGAGTGAAGCTTAGGTCAGTTCAAGTCCTTCTTCAAAGCTGTTTCACTTCCACTTTCGTAGTCTCAATGTCACTGAGACTTGTTCTGTTGAGCTCAGGTGGAACTCGTAGAGTCAACATTAGCATTCTACCAACTCAACGATTCTGCAACATAACAATCATCAGTAACTCTTGATCTTTGAAACTCTATTGATTTATACTCCTTCCCAATCTTCCCATTGGAAAGTAGCTATTGAAAGCTTTTTGATTTGCTTCGCAGATATCGAGTTATTTGGTATAGACTGCAGATGTGACATGCCATCTCCTTTTCTGACATTCTGATACTGCAGTCTACTGTTTCACCTACCTCATCAGAGATGTCATTCTGATGTCTTGGGCAGGTCGATGACTTTATTTCCTCCTTTTGATTTCTTGATCAGAGGTTGTCCTTTTGCATCGATGCTCTCAATAAGCTCTTGTTCGAATACCAACCTTCAGATTTAATCGTTGCCAATGCTTCAATCTTTAGATGACTGAACTCTACGATTCTGATGCATGCTTCCTTGGACCTGATTGTAGTGTGTTGTTGATTGTTGCTCATTAACATGTAGAGACAACACTACGATCTTTGAAGAGTGTTCATTTGATCTTCAGTGTAGAAAACCTCTTCCTTCTATTGTGCAGTGCTTCAACACTTCTATTTGCTTCGACTGCTCTCAGATGCTGATGGCTTGACTCCTTGCTCTGGCCCCTTCTAAATAGCAAGACACTTCAGATTTGTGGCGTGTCCAGCTCGCTTTCTCATTGTGATCTCCCGTTCACTTATCAACAATGGACTGACCCAATGCTTAATCACTTTAGCCTTGTTATTCAGAAGCTGACCAATATCTCCGTGTACACTCCATCAGTTCTTTCTTTGTTTGGAAAACACTACGATCCTGGTTGCTTCCAAGATCGTTGTCTTCTGTTTACTTGATAGTTACTGCACTTGCTAACCTTTCCTTAGTCAGTTAATGAAGTCTTCTTCTGATCAACTTGTGGAAGACTTCATCTCGAATGGCTTCCCAACTTAATCTTGATGTTGATTGGGTTGGTACTTGGATCTTCTGTTAGCTTGCATGCCATTCGTTGAGTGCTCTCTGGTTTCCTTTAGGTGGGATGTATCTTTACAGTACCAACCAGAGGCTTCGTTCCTTTGGATATTCTGGGAGTATCAATTTATTGAGAATCGTATTTACTCTACGATTCTGCCTTGGCATTGTGAGCACATTTGTTGAAGTCTTAGTTCTACACTCTACGATTCAGCTTTAGCTGTGTAGACACAACGACTTCGAGATCAGATCTTGACACTCTACAATTTCTGACTTTGTGTTCGTTGTCTTCATCTGATCCTGCTCGACTACGATCTTTGCCTCTGATACGATCAATAGACTCTACGACTCTGAGTGTAGTCTACTATTCTGAACATGACTTCCTCAGTAGACTACGGCTCCGAGGAAGTTCTACTCGACACACTACGATCCTTCCTCGTCTCTCCTGGCAGTCTACGAACTCCGAGATCTACTATTTTGCAGACTACGATTCTACCTCGATAACTCTCGAGTTTTCCTCGACTCTCCTGGCAGACTACGATTTCTGGTGCAGTGCTCGACGATCAGACAAGCCTATCTATTACATCATTAGATCAACCTAACATACTTGATCTTTCTATATTTATAGCCCTTATACATCATTTCTTTTTAAGGACTTTATAAAGCTGTTTTGCTTATGTAGGATCAACCAAACATATTTGATCAATTCATTCTAAGTCCTTGTACATATGTTTCTATTATCTATAAAAGGACTTTACAGCTTTTCTTATATTCATTCATATATATCATAATCAAATCATATATAAATAGGAATATCATTCACATGTTTACTCCTGACATAATCTTTCAAAATATTATTGATATTTCTATCTTGTGCCAATTGTTTTGGTATGAATTCAAATAAAGACTGAGTATGAATAAACAAATATTTTGTCGTAAAGCGACTGGCATGTGAGTTTGCCAAAACTTAAACGTAGATACCTTTAATGTAGTAGTGTTGTAAAATATAGAGTACTATAGACTGATCACCTAGACGTGCTCGTACGAAATGTCATACTTACGGACTTAGTGCCGGGTTGTCCTTTTCAAAGAAAGAAGGAACGAAATGCTCAAGGTCTTTGACCAAACTCAAGGTTTAACTGATGATGTTCATCGTTAAAAAATTTAAAGAAAAGAGAAGTGATATTCTAAATTATTTATAGTACTTCATAACTATTGATTCAGTTATAGAAGATATATTCATATGATTCATACATGTTGCTCGACTATAATTGTTATACTTGCAGAGCTAGTTATGCTCACCCTTGCTTGAACCATATGATCATTGCAACTAAAAATGAATAGATCAAAGGATCTGGAAAGGACAAAGGGAAGACCAAGGCGGACAAATAGTTATCCTTGTAATAGAATAGTAATACTTTTGTATTAATTTGATACTATGACAAAGAACATATGTAATGGTAACAAAGAACTTGGGAAAGAAATTATTATTATGTAATAAATAGTAGACATATTCACTCTATTGATGTATTTCAACTGATTGTATGTGTGAACAATAGCACCATGTAGCACCATCTATCGGGTTGGAAGATACCCAGATTTGGGGGCGTCACAGGTTGGTATCAAAGCTGTAGGTTATAAAACTTAAGGGGGGAAAGAACCTTAGGCTATAACCTTAAGAAGAGTTGAAGAAGCTAGTAGTAATTAAACTCATGCTGAGTTTTTAAGTAGTGACTTGAGGAAATTCATTACAAGAAGAATTAAAAGATGAAGTTAACCCTAAAATGCATTTAATATGATATGTGTTTATAATATTCTAATGTTGTGTACTAATCAGGATATTATGTTTTATTGCAGATGTCAGGAGATAACGTGATGTATAGAGATATACATGTGGTTAGCGAGGAGTTAGTGAACCAGATAGAGATTTATCGACACCCGTAGCTGAAGTGCCAATAGTGGTGGTGGATGAATCAAAAGATTTTGTGAACGTAGGGTTTACATACTTGTTCAATGGAATGTCAGAGGAGGAGGTGGAGGTAACATCGTTTAATACGGTAATACCTATAGAGGATATGACACCGGGGGAGTCAATGAGGGCGTTGTTCATGACTGTGTGGATAGGGATATCCAGTTAGGTAAAAAGGTAAAGGAACTGAAGGAGAAGGTCCATGACATCTTGGAGGACAAGAGGGA
Source organism: Panax quinquefolius (assembly GCA_020205615.1). Lineage (NCBI taxonomy): Eukaryota > Viridiplantae > Streptophyta > Magnoliopsida > Apiales > Araliaceae > Panax > Panax quinquefolius. The sequence continues at coordinate 54,361,845 of CM035172.1, read as the reverse complement.
CATGGAGACATTTTAAGAGGTTGAACACGACGAGAAAGTTTTGGCTAAGGACAAAGTCCAAGAACTAAAACATGAGGCCTTCGAGCTTAGGGAGGAGCTAAAGGCCAAGAGGCAGAAAATTAGAAAGATGTCCTATATTCATAGGAGTTCATATAAGGATTATCAGCGACAAGTTGCTGAGTATCCTGTGGAAGTAGGGTAGACTCGGCATACGATCAGTCAGGATGTGGTGGCCAGTCTTGTCGATGTAGATTTTGCAAATGCCATTAGGCAGATGTAATCTAGTTAATAACTAGAATATGCATAGTTATGTACATATTTTATATCTATGTAGTGACATAAAACCCTCTTTTGTATAATCAAATGGTAGTCTTTTGTAAACCCTAATTTTTGGAAAGTAATTGCGGGAAAGTAATGTAATTAGCTATAAGGCTATGCAATGGTGAACGATGTAGTATTATACTACAAAGAAGGAAGCATATCAATATAGTTATTTCATTGAACATGTTTGTAATGAGTTTGGGTTTTTGTTAAAAATGAATAATGACTAATTAATAAGAAGAAAGTAATAATGAACTGTTATTCATTTTTAACAGAAAGATGCCGCCAAAAAGAAGACAACGAAATCCGGAAGCTAATGTTAATCAACCAGAAGGGGGACCAATTAACCCGATGCAGGAGTTTGTTAACTTACTAATAGCTCCCTTTAATATAAATGGTGCAAATATAAATGTCAATCCTGTAGTAGTACGTGCTACTAAGTTTAAGGATTTTAAGAGTGTAGGTCCGCCGAAGTTCAAGGGAACTACGGACCCTATAGAAGCCCAAACTTGGGTAAAAGAGATTGAAAATGCATTTATAATTGCAAATGTCAAAGAGGGGCAGAAGACTTCTTTTGCCACCTATATGATGAAGGGAGAGGCCAACTTCCGGTGGGAGGTGAACCATGCTAGGGCTGGAGTGGAGGATGTAACGTGGACACGGTTCAAGGAGATATTCTTTGAGAACTATTTCCCACGAGTATGTAATGTATGATGGAAATGAAGTTCTTAGAACTGAAACAATGGGATATGACTATTCCCCAATACGCTGTCAAGTTCAATGAATTGGCGAGATTTGCTCCACATCAGGTGGATACGGAGGTGGGAAAGGCGCGGAGATTCGAGTTGGGCTTGAAACCCTGGCTCTATATTCGAATATCAGTATTTCAAAGTAATTCATTTGGAACCATTCTGGAGAAGGCAATAATTGCAGAGGGTGGTAGCGAGGCTTTAAGCCAATTCCACAAGGAAAAGAAGAAAAAGAGTAAAGTAGACGGGGGAGTGAAAATTAAGGGATCCAGCGGGAGTGGCAATGGATAGAAGAGGAAGGTTTTTAACCTTGGGAATACCAGAGTAAAGCAAGGAGATCCTAAAAAGAGGATGGAGGTGTTGGTCGAAAAACTGATCACTAAACACGCGCAAGTATACGCGGTCTAACAAGTAATACAGTGATAAGGAGTGTGTCGTACCCACGAGGAACTATGACTAATATTTACCAAGTACCAACTATGTATTCGAACAACAGTAAATGGAAGTGTGGTTAATCTAGTTAAAACTAATTAACAAAGCAAGTAAATGGATAACGAATGGTAATCTAGGGAATTCAAGCTAAGGTCACAACTTCACCCCCACACAGGCATTCTATCGAACACCTGACGTGTTATGCTTCATCAAACTAGCTACCTTTCTCTCTTTGGTCTTAATGGTCACGATGATCTGTCGACCGAGAACACATAGGTGCCTATGCACCTCTGTCGAGGTATGCACAAATATATCCTCTCCAGATCCACCCAAAAGGGAATAGAATAGAAAAGAACGTCCAAGCTAGATGCAATCCTACACATGCCTATGCGAATTAATCATAACAAGGATTTAAGCATAGGTTCTCAATTAGGTCGCACGTGGTGCACAAAGATATGTCTATTCTACGCACAACTTATGCAGTCGAAACCCATAATCACATGACAATATATTTAAGTGTAAATCTATATTCCTTCTGTCGATATCATGTAGATTACAAAAATCATCACTAATGTCTTAGCGAGAATCATAAAGCACAAATACATTAATCCAAATCATATGGTGCCAACCAAAGAGATAAAAGACAGTCAATTTAAATAACAAAGGGTTCCATTATAACCTTAGAGCAAATATTCAGTTCATAGTTATTAAACCGAATACAAGTAGCAATAAAGATAACATTTGTAGATTACAAAATCAGAGAAGATAAATGGCTAGAAGAAACTATGTCAAAGCCCCTTCAGTCTCCAATCAATCCGCTCCTTTCAAGCTTTCCACTCCGTGTCGCTCGTTGCTCTTATGCTCCAAAGAAATGCAAGACTTCTTGTGAGACCCCAGATTTTATCAATAAAGATTTAAATTTTGTCGAAATAATTTTTAATATTATAGTGTGAATTTGAGATAATATTATAGTTGTGGGTAGTATTTATAAATTTTGCAAAGTATGCAAGTGGTTATATTATATTCGATTGGTCGGAGAATATTAGGTTTAGCGAGGAATATTCGTAACAACTACTCAATCATTGGTGGACCTCACAACAAAATTATTATTTGAGAAACGACAAAAATATTTTTTATCAAATAACTACGGAAGTTTTATTGATATTGTTGAACTACTACATTAGTAAAAAACGATGTACGACAAAAATGATTATTTTATGTGAGAAGTCACTTTCGGTTTGATTCCATTATTATTAGATTAATAATATGAATTATTATAGCGATAATGACGTTTTGTTTTATTCAGTATTATTAACGTTTTCTTTTATATTAAAGTTATTCTATAAATAGTTTTGCATAGTAGTATTTTGCATAGTGTTTTGCATAGTAAAATGTTTTAAAATATATATAATATAGAATATATGATATTTTATTTAAAAGATTTTTCTTTAAATATGGACCGTCAGATTAAAGTAAATCAATCTGGACCGTTCATGGATTAATTACTATGCATTCTATTTTCCTATAAATAGAAGCTCATTCCTTCATTATTTTCTTACGAATTCACTGAAACTCTAGAGAGAGAAATTATAGAGAGAAGCTATAGAGAGAAAATCTATAGAGAAAAAGAAGAAAAGTATTCTGCTACTTCACTTTTCCAATATTCAGTTCTTCTAAGGTAAGGGATATTATTTATTGTACCCGTAAGGGGTGTTATTCTTTCTTATTCATGAAGAGAACTTCTGTTATTCCATTCATTATTATTACATTGGAATAACTTTTGTAAAAAAGTGGTATACCCTATACATAACTTTATATATGCGATACCTATACTTGGTGAAATCCTTATATTATTCCATTCTTATTTATTCTGTTGAATAACTCAGTATCGCTTAATCCCCTATACTTGGTGATCTTCTTCATTATTCCATTCTTTATTATTCTCGTTGAATATCCTCGTGCATGTGTTTTTACACCTTTGACTTCGGTTCCATTATTTATTATTCCGCATTTATTATTCTCATTGGAATATCCTCATGCGTGTGTTTTACACCTTACTCGGTTCCATTGTTTATTATTCAAAGATTTATTATTCATTGGATCATCCTGTTGGTGTGAATTTCACCCCACCTAGTTCCGTTATTATTATTCTATTGAATAACTCCGTTTATGCCAAGTACCACATGCACGGTGATTTCTTTTGTTATTCCATTCTTTATTATACCCAAATAGTTAAAACTTTGACTTCTATACTCCATGAAATTAGTAGAATATCCTTGATATTTGCGTTTCATTCAAGATCTTTTCATGGAAATATTCTTCCGATCATTCTTGAATTTTACTCTACAAAACAAGATCATGTTGACAATTTGACGTTAATAATTCTGGATTAAATAATTCTTGAACTTGTTTTATTGAATTATTATGTCATTGTCATCATCCTCATGTTATATTATGTTATCTTTGGCTTACGTGCATAGATGAACTTAGTATGATTATGACCGTGGATCATTCGGTATAATCATGGCTTGATATAAATGATGTGACAAAAGTCCTCGGTGGCACTGTAATGCAAATGATGGATAGTTTTTGGTATGATTATGACCGGGGGTGATTCGGTATAGTCGCTGACCATTGATAATTTGATGAAAATCCTTGACCGTGGTATGTAGAGATGATTAGATATTGTGGTTTATTCATTAAACCGAGTCTTAGTGATAAAATTGATGAAAACCTTTTAAAACCTAAAAGATAGTAGACTTTATTTTCTACTTGACTCTTTTAATGGATTGCATATTCATTGCAGCTTAAACCGGTTGTCTATTGTATTTTATCGCTTTAACATTGTTGAAGACTATTGATAATTTATTTTGCATTATCATAGTTATAATATTTCTTACTGGGCTAGTTGAGCTCACCCTTTCTTTCACCGTTTTCTCTTCGTGAAATGAGAATATAGCCGGGACGAGTCGGGGAATGGAGTAATGGTCCAGAGGATAGCATTAGTAGTCCTCACTATTCAGTGAAATAGTGTGATAATAAATGTAATGAGGACTCCTTGACTATGGATATTGTATAAATGACAATATTCCTATTAGAACTCTCTCGGTTTATGTATTGTCGATATTACACCTACGGATGTATAATTAAGTTTGTATTTGAATTTATGTACCATGTAAGTGGCGACCCAAGATGGGTGACGTATACCTAATTTTGGGGGCGTCACACTTCTCCCTAAATCTACCTAATCTATATGTACAGACATCAACTAAGAGAAAGAACAAGAAATTATAGAGAAAAACTAACCTAAGCTAATCTATGAGAAAATGATATAGGATGTCTGGTCTATGATGCAGGGGCTGCTTCTGTGTTATATACGTCTCCCTCTTTTTTCTAGGTCAAAATCACTTGGTCTCTGCCTGGGTACCAGAGGTGGCACATGACACGGGTCCACTAAGTCATTGCGATTAATACCGCAACGCCACTTTAATATGAAGGACACGGAGTCATACCAGAATAGCGAGCCAAAGAAAAAACCTCGATGGCGCCATGCGGTGTGAGGTGACGTTAGTAAGGACGAGAAGAAGTATCATCATGGCGCGCCAATAAGTTGCATTGCGCCACTTGCCATGAAAGTGTGAGAAATGTGACCATTTTGCCCCTAAATGCTAGAAAACACCTGATAAGCCCTGCATTGCATCGATTAAGCACAATAACATTATAATCATATAAATCCATATAAAATCTACAAGAACAGGCAACTATTTAAGTCATAAAATATCCGATTCGCGGGTATAAATCCCACTCATCAAATACCCCCAAACTTAAGTATTTACTTGTCCTCGAGCAAACTATCTAACACAACACTAATAATAAAACACACGCGAAAGAAAACTAAAACTATAAAGTATTATCATGGCTTCAAAGCTCGATCATAACCACTCCAAGAGAATTGGGCAAACACAAAAATGAATAAGGTTTCATTCAATTTCAAGCCTAAGATTGTATTTAATCCATTCTATGTGTGTGTGTGTGTAGACCAACCGCCCTAACTAATCATAACTCAAATAAGTTCGCATAGTCAATTGCTAATACAAAAATGCATACTCCGCAACTTAAACATTCAACAAGCATTAAGAATAAGACGTAAGTGCAGGAAAAGATCAAAAAACTCTAGCATGACGATAGTAAAATTTGACTCGGACAATACTTAATTACCTTAGGCTATTCAGAACTACCCATGAATGAGCTTTTGATCAGTGACTCCCAAGCCAGACGACTTTAGGGCACTAGGTGTAGAACACCCCTATGAATCTAATAACACGAGCAGTAAAGGCCACGTAATCAACATAAGCTAACTGAGATTTTTCAGCAAAAACAAAAATTATGTAGCGAATGCATTTTATGCTCTATCTTGATATCGGTCCCGTTTATGGCCGAGTGCATTTTACGCTCCATCTCGAACCACCGCAAAACTTTTGATATAAACTCTTCTTTTCTATTTTTATTCTTATTTCATTCATTTTTTTTATTTTTTTTATATGTCAGCATGCCAGAAACCAAGATCCAAAACTGTATAAATGTCTAAGTCTTTTATTACCTTGTAAAAATGAAAGTTTATAAAAGTGAACAACTCTCAAAGCAATAAACATGCGAACTAAATTCAAAAAAATAACTAGTTAACATAGTTGGTCGGTGCTTGCTAAGAAGGGCGGATCAATAACAGTTTAAACTCATCGATTGAACAACCCCTAGCTCATACATGCTTGACATGACTCTAAGAGATAGGCATAAATATTTGACGCTTGTCATCAGCCATAATAAAAAATTAATGATAACTATAACACCCTTACTAAATAGCAGCTCAAAATAGGGTAAAAAGGCCATTCATATGGCACAAGCATCTAATCTATAAAAGCCCCAAAAATATGGCTAAAAACCACAATCATGCTGATAATAATTAGAGCATTAATAAAATGAAAACCAAAAACAGTTCATGGCATAATAATAAAAATCCAAACATAAACCCGCAGTTCAAAACGACTGCACCACAATACTGAAAATAAAACATAATAAAGTCTAAAGTATGCAATCCTAACATGGTAGTAGCGAAATAACAGATATAACCAAAACACCCCCAAACTTGAGGTGAGCAATGCCCTCATTGCTAAGCATAAAACAATGGTATACAAGAGGGCTTCCTCATATTCAGTTCACTCAAGTGGCCAGCCTGTCCTCGTCAGCCTCGGTGGGCGGCGATGGTGGAGGGTATGGTGGGAAGACAGGCAGCTCTGGAAACTGGTATGGCGTGAACTCAACATTCTCGCCACAATAGTTGGTGTAAATGCTCTGTATGGTGTTCACCAGCTTAGCCTGGTATTGCATAGCTATCTCCCTCCCTCGAGACATCAGAACTATATGCCTCCGCTGCCTCGAGCCACTAACAGACTATGTGCCTTGTCACGCCTCTGCGCCTCGGCGTCCTGTTTATGATGCAGTAAGGTGAGGGATGCCATAATATCAGTCAATAGTGTGACGCCCCCAAAATAGGTATACATCACCCATTCTCGAGTTGTCAATACACGGTATGTAAACAACTACAACTTTATTATTACAACAAGAAACGTGAGTTTAAATACAAATATTATCTTCTAGACAATATTTATACTCAAATAAATCCCCATCATAATTATTGATACATTATTTTACAAAATGGTGAGGACTACTAAACAACTCTCTCTAGAACCTTCATTCCATACCCCATTAGTACTCGCTACATTCTCGCCTCCCGAGAAGAAGAATGGAACAACAAGGAAAAGGTGAGCTCAACTAGCCCAAGAAGAATATTATGACTAAGATAATATACAACAAATTATCGTTAGTCTTCAAGGAAAAAATCGATAGAATACAATAGACAACAAGTTTCGATCAATATTCGCAATGAAATAATAATTCATAGAAGAGTTACGTAGAGAATGAAATCTACTATAATCTATGAATTTAATAAACCCATCATCAATATTTTATCCTCAGAACATCAATCAATATTCATATCAAATCAAACATTCATCTTTGCACTACGTGCCAAAGATATTCATCACCTATTATGTTCATCTCAACACTGCTCATCTTTGCACTACAAGCCAAAGATATTCATCACCGGTCATGTTCATTTAAACACTGCTCATCTTTGCACTTACACAGCCAAAGATATTCTTCAGAAATCATTCATCTTTGCACTACAAAGCCAAAGATATTCAATAATATCATCATTTAAGACCGAGGATGATGAAAAATATTTTAAAAAACGAATCCAAAGGAAACAAAATGACAAGGATTAAGGATTAATGATTCGTACTTTGTTTTATCCATGTCCAACAATACCTCAAAAATAATCATAGTGGTGTAAAATTCAAGAATGATCAAAACATGGATACAATCAAAGCTAGTATCCAAAATAGATGTTTTGGACAAAAGAAGAAATTTTATTTTTTATGAATAGTGCCAGATACGTGAATAGTGTCAGATATCATTGAATAAAGGTCGATATACATGAATAGTAAATCCGACACCAAAAGATAGAAATTCCACAAAAAAATATTTTCACGCTTCATGAATAAGACTTTGAATAGTAACTCATGAATAGTAACTCGTGAATAGTAACTCATGAATAGTAACCCCGACATGAAAAAGTTCCAAATTTGATAAAAACCTCAGATCAACATTTCAGCATAATGATATTGAAGAAATAATATCATCTGAAAAGAAAATAACATCCCTTACCTCAAAGAATCGATTTCTAAGGAAAGGCTCAAGTGATGCTTTGAATGAAACTTGTCTAATCAAAACTCTCAAAGTATCTAAATACTCACAAAATACGCTCAATATAGAGAGAGAAAGAGAGAAAACTTTGTTTCGTGTGATTTTCAATTCTAACTTAGCCCTCTATTTATAGGAAAATGTTAGCCCGCCAAGGCATTTCGACCACACGCTACACCTGATGGCTTTACCTCGCTACTATTGCCACCACCACATTTGAAATAAAATTCAGCACATTTCTTCACCAACCACAAGTGGGGCCCACTCAATTCTAGAATTTTCCACCAAAATCAATTATAACCCTAATTTCCGAATCAGACACCTCTTAAAATTCATAACAAATCATTCGTGCATTTTTAATTGCTCAAAATTTGTGGACATATACTCAACTTATGTATGTATAACATACCCAAAAATTACCACAATCCAATCGGTCGGATTAAAAATTATAACCCCCGCAATATATCTCAAAACCCCTGATTTAATTTTTAATACCTCCAATCTGGTAAAATACTGATAAAACACCTCAACAATAATTTCTTCATTTATAACCACATAAATAAATCCATCATTTATATCCACATAAAATAAATATTTCTTTATCATATGAATCAATAATTAATTATTCACAAATAATATTACGTAATCACAATTATGACAACCAGTAGCTCCCTCAGAAAGAGGGGGCTTCCGATAAGGATTTCTCCTTCATGGGCGCCGCAATTAGGTGACCAAACCTCTCCTCGATGTAATTTTCTAGACATTGCCAATAATGCTATCTAATAATATTATTCAAATAATATGAATTATTGATCCGATAATGGAGATAATGCAAAGTGATAATTATTGAACAACAATAATATAAAATATCAACGCAAAGAATTATTGAATCAATAAAATAAAATATTGAATAAGAATTCACGTGAAAATTATTGAGTAGTGCCTTCTTTACGTAAGGATCAATAATTCAACAATACTGCAGTAATACCGTAAAGCTATCGCGTGCAACCACGCCAGACATCAGTATTTTAACCACCGGTATTCCAATGTCTTTAAAGGTAACAACTACGCTCGTTATTTTTAACCAACTTATATTTGTCGCTTTCTTCATCCAATCGCTTTCACATGGGGCCCACACATGGTCGCTACAGTCGCATTTAATATTCCCGACAAAGATTTAATATTCCACGACCAAACTAATATTCCCAAACAAAATGAATATTTTATAACCACTTGCTTATTTTGAAATATTTCATGATTTAACCCTTAACTATCCACATTAATCAAATCAACCCTTACTATTTCAAAATAATAAATAAAGGAAATTCCTTTATTTAAAAAATTTCTGGTCTTACAACCTCCCTCCTTATGAAATTTCATCCTCGAAATTGACGACGTACACAGTGTTTTCAAAAGGTGAGGATACCTCGCTTTCATTTCTGCTTTCCAATTCCCGTGTCATTTCCTCTATAAGCATGATTCCTCCACAAAACTTTAACTTGTGGTATGACCTTTGCGCGTAGGACATGCTCCTTCCTATCCAAGATCTTGACAGGTACCTCCTCATACGTTAAGTCTTCGGCTATCTCGTCCGGTTCTAACTCAATAACGTGGTTCGGGTCTTTCACATATTTACAAAGTACAGATATGTGAAACACATTATGAACACGAGACATACTCGGAGGTAACGCAAGTCTATAGGCTACATTTCCTACTCGGTCAAGAATTTGAAATGGACCAATAAATCGTGGATTGAGCTTTCCTCTCTTCCCAAATCTTGTAACTCCCTTCCATGGAGCAACTCGCAACAATACATGATCCCCTACATTAAATTCCACGTCCTTTCGATGAAGATCCGCATAACTCTTTTGTCGATCTTGTGCCGCTTGTATACATTGTCGAATCATTTGGATCTTTTCTTGAGTCATATTATTAACTTCGGGTCCCAAATAATGTTGCTTCACCCACCTCATCCCAACATATTGAGAATGACATTTTCGTCCCATATAATGCTTCAATGGAGCCACACCTATACTTGCTCGATAATCTGTTGTTGTAGGAGAATTCCACCAATGGTAAATACTTATCCCAACCGCCTTGAAGTCTAGGACACGTAGTCTTAATAAATCTTCAAGAGTTTGAATAGTCCTCTCGATTGTCCGTCTGCTTGGGGGATGGTATGCTTAACTAAATCGAAAATCCGTGCCCATAGCTTTTTGCAAGCTAACCCAAAATCTTGAAGTGAATCTTGGGTCACGATCCTAAACTATGGATACAGAATGCCATGCAACTTCACAATCTCATTCACGCATATACTAGCAAAAAACGCTCAAGGAATAAGTCTCCGTGATCGGCAAGAAATGAGCGGAGACTTGGTTAATCTATCAAAAATAACCCAAATAGCATTGATGCCTTGAGAAACCGTAGGGAAGACCCAGAAACGAAATCCATAGTAATGTGTTCCCACTTCCATTCCGGAATCTCAAGTGGTTGCAACGGACCCTTAGGTACTAGATGCTCCGCCTTTACACGCCGACAAGTTAAACACATTGAGATAAACTTTGCAATCTCTCTCTTCATATTGTTCCACCAAAATGTATGTCAAGATCACGATACATTTTAGTACTTCCAGATGGATTGCAAAATGGTGTATTGTGTGCCTCCATCATAATCTTGTACTTCAAATCGAGTCGTTAGGAACACAAAGTCTAGAGTGGACTCAAGTATTCCTTCTTCATCAATTCTCGCCCTAATAGCTCCTTCTTGTACTTTCTTCTTCATACGACGCCTCCGGCCTGTGGGCTTGAGCAACCTTAACTTTTTCTATTAAAGTTGGCTCTCATGCGATACTTGACATCATCGCACTCGCTCCCCGTGATATGATCTTCTACTCAATGCGCCGCCTACCACGCTCGCTTTTACCGTGATGGTATCAATAGTGTGGTCGTAGTCTTTCAATAGCTCGAGCCAACGTCGGCACCGCATGTTGAGTTCTTTTTTTGAGTGAAGAAATATTTAAGGCTTTTATGATCCGAATATATCTCCACTTTCTCCCCATATAGATAGTGCCTCCATATCTTTAATAGCTGAACGATCACGCTAACTCTAGATCATGAGTAGGATAATTCCTCTCATACTCTTTAAGTTGTCATGAGGCATAGGCTATGACTTTCCCACGCTGTATGAGAACACATCCTAACCCTTTGCTCAAGCATCGTCAGAGATAACAAATCCATCCGAACCGTATGGTATTGTTGTAACAGTGCCAAATAAGTCTCCTCTTAAGCTCTTGGAAACTCTTCTCGCATTCTTCACTCCAAACGAATTTTGTATCCTTTCGAAGTTAGTTTGAGTTAATGGAGTAGCGATTCGAGAAAACCTTCCCACGAATCTCCGATAATAACCAAATAAGCCCAAAAGCTACGTGATTTCACCACCGAAGCTTGCTGTTCTCCCAACTTTGTATTGCTTCAATCTTCACCGATCAACAGATACTCCATGTTTTGACACCATATGCCCAAGAAATGCTACTTCCTCAAGCCGTAACTCGCATTTCTTCAATTTGGCATAAAGTTGGTTTTCACGGGCCTTTGAGTACCAAATTTCAAATGGTGCTCATGATCTTCACGACTTTTGGAATATATAAGGATGTCATCAATAAAGACAACAACGAATCGATCCAAATATTCCTTGAATACTCGGTTCATCATATCCATGAAAGCCGCAGGAGCATTAGTTAGTCCGAAAGACATGACTAAGAATTCATAATGCCCATACCGAGTTCTCAAGGCGCTTTTTGGAATATCCTCGCCTAATCTTCACCGATGATATCCGAACGAAGATCGATTTTTGAAAAGAATTGTGCCTCGTGCAATCGGGTCAAACAAGTCATCAATACGAGGTAGAGGATACCTATTCTTGATGGTGACATGGTTCAATTCCGATAGTCAATACAAAGTCGCATACTCCGCCTTTCTTTTTACAAATAAAACAGAGCACCCCAAGGAGATGTACTTTCAGATCGAATGAAAACCGATGTCCAACAATTCCTCGTAGTTGGACCTTTAACTCTCAAGTTCAATAGAGCCATTCGATATGGGGTTTTAGAAATGGGCTTTGTATGCGTGTTCAAGATCAATAAAGAATTCAACTTCACGCTCGGGGTAGACCGGAAGTTCTTCAGAAATACGCCGAGAAAGTCAATAACAACAGGAATATTATTCAAATTTGACGTGTCTTTATTCAAATCCATAACATGGGCTAAGAAAGCTTGACATCCGCTTTTCAATAAACGAATAGCTTTATGATTAGATATGATGATGATTGATTTTAATGGTTTAGTTGCTTGAATTAAGCATAACAAAGTTGGTTAGGAATATGAAAACTAACAACCTTTAAAAACAATCAATTTTGGCATGATGAGTAGTTAACCAATCAATTCCTAAAATCACATCAAAAGCAAGTATCTTTAAAGAGATAAGGTCAACAGTAAGGTAATGGTGCCAACTTGAATCAAACAAGATTTATAAATGTTGGATGTGATGAAAGTTTCTCCTAACGGAGTTTCCACAGATAGATCAAAGTCTAATTTCTCCTGAGTCAAGTTTAAACGCTGAGCACATGCAGGAGAGATAAATGAATGGGTAGACCAGGGTATCAAGTAAGGTATAAACTTCAAGAATTTATAAATAGCTTACCCGTGATCACCTCGTTTGGGTTCCTCTCATTATGACCAATCACGACAAACGCTCTTCCAAGAACCGCTGACTTTGACTTTTCTCGGGACATCCTTTTGAGTCACCATTCACGCTGGATCGGTTTCGATATCGCATAATCTCGGCGATATGTCCTTCTTTTCCACAATTATAGCATACCTTGAAGGCTTTGAACAGCTTTGACCTTATATGTCCCTCCTCTCCACATCTCAGAGATCTAATCGGCGATCGCTTCTTTCCCTAGAATTTGTTGATGGTGCCGATGTTAACGCCGACGCCTTTTCCGCCATCGTTAAATCTTCTTTTTAGATTGACATCTCTTTCCATAATATCAACGCGTCGTGCAAATTTTTTACCCATGCATCACTCATTCTCACTGCGTTCGCTTTATTTCTTCTTTCAAATTCGATTCCACTTTATCATCTTATACTCGCCAAAGAGTGCTTCGCTCAAGCATCACGTGTCGGGTAACACAAGCTTGAATCGTTGCATCCTTTTGCTCCACGATCGCTCGCAATTCTTTAGCCCGCTCTTCTAACTCATGAATACGATTTTGCAATTCTATATTTCGATCATAAAATACCTCTAATAAACTCTCTTCGTGTACCTCTTCTTCCTCTTCTTCCTCACTCTCAAATTGTTACCTCTGCGATTATCTCAAAAGTGCAACTATCAATTCTTCACTCACCACATGGATATCTCTAATTCTTCTTCTTCTTTGACATCACATTATCCTTTGTCATGATTAGAGGTGTCTCCACGATCTCATTCACTCCATTGTTAACGCTTCTCAAAGAGCCCATTCTAAAAAAACTATCATAAAACAAGGGTTAATTAAATAAATTAACAAATCACATAATACCCCTATAATACGACCAACCAACAAATAAGCTTAGGTAGGACACACTAGCGAAGGATTTACTAAGCCTCTCCCCTCCTAGTTCTATTCCCCGATCTCCGCCAGATCATATCCCTAAGCTCGATACCAACCGTGACGCCCAAAATAGGTATACATCACCCATTCCGAAAGTTCAATACATGGTACGTAAACAACTACAACTTTATTATTACAACAAAGAAACTGTGAGTTTAAATACAAATATTATCTTCTAGACAATATTTATACTCAAATAAATCCCCATCATAATTATTGATACATTATTTTACAAAAATGGTGAGGACTACTAAACAACTCTCTCTAGAACCTTCATTCCATACCCCGACTAAGTACTACGCTACATTCTCGCCTCCCCGAGAAGAAGAAATGGAACAACAAGGAAAAGGGTGAGCTCAACTAGCCCAAAGAAGAATATTATGACTAAGATAATATACAACAAATTATCGTTAGTCTTCAACAGGAAAAATCGATAGAATACAATAGACAACAAGTTTCGCATCAATATTCGCAATGAAATAATAATTCATGTAAGAGTTACGTAGAGAATGAAATCTACTATAATCTATGAATTTAATACCATCATCAATATTTTATCCCCTCGTAACATCAATCAATATTCATATCAAATCAAACATTCATCTTTGCACTATACAGCCAAAGATATTCATCACCGGTCATGTTCATCTCAACACTGCTCATCTTTGCACTACAAAGGCCAAGATATTCATCACTGGTCATGTTCATTTAAACACTGCTCATCTTTGCACTACGTGCCAAAGATATTCTTCGAAATCATTCATCTTTGCACTACTGTGCCAAAGATATTCAATAATATCATCATTTAAGACCGAGGATGATGAAAATATTTTTAAAGAACGAATCCAAAGAAACAAAATGACAAGGATTAAGGATTAATGATTCGTACTTTGTTTTATCCATGTCCAACAATACCTCAAAAATAATCATAGTGGTGTAAAATTCAAGAATGATCAAAACATGGATACAATCAAAGCTAGTATCCAAAATAGATGTTTTGGACAAAAGAAGAAATTTTATTTTTTGTGAATAGTGCACCAGATACGTGAATAAAGGTCAGATATCGTGAATAAAGGCCGTATACATGAATAGTAAATCCGACACCAAAAGATAGAAATTCCACAAAAAAAATATTTTCACGCTTCATGAATAGTACTCGTGAATAGTAACTCATGAATAGTAACTCGTGAATAGTAACTCATGAATAGTAACCCCGACATGAAAAAGTTCCAAATTTGATAAAACCTCGATCAACATTTCAAAGATAATGATATCAAGAAATAATATCATCCGAAAAGAAAATAACATCCCTTACCTCAAAGAATCAAGATTTCTAAGGAAAAGGCTCAAGTGATGTTTGAATGAAACTTGTCTTGAATAAAGAACTCTCAAAGTATCTAAATACTCACAAAATACGCTCAATAATATAGAGAGAAAGAGAGAAAACTTTGTTTCGGTGTGATTTTCAATTCTAACTTAGCCTCTATTTATAGGAAAATGTTAGCCCACCAAGGCAGACTTGACCGCTTTACCGATGGCTTTACCTTTACTACTATTGCCACCCACCACATTTGAAATAAAATTCAGCACATTTCTTCACCAACCACAAGTGGGGCCCACTCAATTCTAGAATTTTCCACCAAAATCAATTATAACCCTAATTTCCTAATCGACACCTCTTAAAATTCATAACAAATCATTCGTGCATTTTTAATCGGCTCAAAATTTGTGGACATATACTCAACTTATGTATGTATAACATACCCAAAATTACCATTATCCAAATCTCGGGATTAAAAATTATAATCCCTAATATATCTCAAAACCCCGATTTAATTTTTAATACCTCCAACTGTAAAATAATATCGATAAAACACCTCAACAATAATTTCTTCATTTATAACCACATAAATAAATCCATCATTTATATCCACATAAAATAAATATTTCTTTATCATATGAATCAATAATTAATTATTCACAAATAATATTATAGAATCATAATTATGACAACCAGTGCCGCTCCTGTGAAAGAGGGGCTTCCGATAAGGATTTCTCCTTATCTGCCAAGCAATTTAGGTGACCAAACCTCTCCTCGATGTAACTTTCTAGACATTGCCAATAATGCTATCTAATAATATTATTCAAATAATATGAATTATTGATCCGATAATGGAGATAATGTGCGGTGATAATTATTGAACAACAATAATATAAAATATCAACGCAGGCAATTATTGAATCAATAAAATAAAATATCAATGAAGAATTACTGTGAAAATTATTGAGTAGTGCCTTCTTACGTAAGGATCAATAATTCAACAATCTTCATCAGGTAATACCGTAGTGCTCATGTGCAACCACGCCAGACATCGTATTTTAACCACCGGGTATTCCAATGGTTTTAACTGTGAATAACTACGCCGTTATTTTTAACCAACTTATATTTGTCGCTTTCTTCATCCAATCGCTTTTCAGTTATGGGGCCCATACACGGTGGTCACACTTGTCAGTCGCATTTAATATTCCCCGACAAGATTTAATATTCCACGACCAAACGAATATTCCCCGACAAAAAATGAATATTTTATAACCACTTGCTTATTTTGAAATATTTGCGTATTTAACCCTTAACTATCCACATTAATCAAATCAACCCTTACTATTTCAAAATAATAAATAAAGGAAATTCCTTTTTATTTAAAAAAATTTCGGGGTCTTACAAATAGCCCCTATTCAGCTGGGCCAGCGTTTGAGGTCTGTGCCTGCTCTGGCTTTGCTGTAGGAGGTGGCGATGTAGGAGGTCCGTAGCCTTCGCCTCTGTTATGCGACTTTGCCCCGTCCCACACAATGAAGTGTGAGATCGTCTGGTGGTCGATGATTCCCATGGGAGGCAAGGCTATCTCTTCTGGCCCCCACTAAATGCCTGCCTTCTTGCACAGTCGAGTGATCAATGATGGATGTGGAAGCCCCGAAGCGACTGTACTCTTGATTGCCTTCAGAATGGACTCGTGAATAAGAACTCCAATATCCACCAGCAGACCCATGACAATGGCGAATAACAGAATTTCCCTATCTCTGGTCACGTCGCTCAAGTGACGGGTCGGGATCATGTTCACACATATGAAGCTGAACCACGCTTTCCCATAGCGATTGAGCCCTAAAGTTGGGAAGCTGGTCTTTTCACCAGTATAGTCGTTCTTCTTCTACGCAGTCCCGGGCTTGCACAACCTCCTAATGATATCCTCTAGGTCTTAGCTGCAGAGGCCGGGCTCCATATAGTCCTTGCCCGCATAGTTGGGCATGGCAAACAGTGCATTGATGGCTACACTTCCGAACGCCACTAGCTTCCCCCTAACTTGGATAATCGCATCACCTTCGGGACTGGCGTTATCATAGAACTCCCAAACCACTGATACGACTGCAGACCCAGGTGGTTTTATGAAGTGAATCCAATTGCATTCTTATATCATGGTTGCTAAATCACCATCCTTTTTGTCCGGCTTGAACCCCCGCTCAGGAATGAGATTTCATGGGCCAAATGAGCTTTTGTACCTTTTTCCAGGCCTCCTCATTGATGAACTTGGCTCTGTCCCAAGCCGTCGGTGGTGCCGCGGATGAAGATCCTCCCATGCTAAGGCGTTATCTCTTTTGAGCCATGTCAGAAATTTGATGGGATTTTGTATGGATACTGGTAGATAACCCAACTTAAACTCCCCTGTGACGCCCCCAAATTCGGGTCTCTTCTAACCCGACATATGGTGCTCCACGGTGCTACAGTTCACACAAACATTCAATTGAAATGCCTCAAAAGAACGAATATGTCTTATATATATTCCAAAACAATACTACCATTCCCCAGGTTTTGTATAACCGTTACATTTGTTCTTGTCAAAATATCAAATATTATCATTACAAACCTATACTATTACATAGGTAATCTACAAGTTCGCCTTAGCCTTTCCTTAATCCTTGCTGAATCCTTCGGTCCGTTCGGTCTAAGCTGCATTCATATGGTTTAAGCAAGAGTGAGCATAACAAGCTCAACAGTACAACAATTTCATTTAAAAAGCATGCTTAAAAACATAGGAATCGTATATCTTCAGTAACTGGATAATAGTTACAAAGTACTATCAATAACTTAAAATAGCATTCCTTTTCCTTCAAAACGTTTTACCATAACAATATTATTCAGAAACACCAAATCGGTCCAAGACGTGAGCGCTTTCATAATTTCTTTGAAAAGGACAACCCGACACGAAGTTCGTAAGTCCGACATATCTTACGAGCACTTCTAGGTGATCAGCCTATAGTACTCTATGTTGATCAACACTACATCCATTAAACATGTGCACGTTTAAGTTGTGGCAACCTCACGTGGACATCGAATACTCGATGAAAAATACATTTGTTTATTCATATATAGGCTTACCTTGAATCTGCATCAAAACAAATTGGCGTAGGATAATAAGTAGCAATTCTATATTGAAAGACTTGTAAACAATTCAATCAATCTATCAAGATTAGTCTAGCCGAGTTAAAACTGGCATAGACTCTTTCCTGAAAACCATACATGCATCTCATAACTTGAATCAATTTGAAAACCTAGCTAACATGAAGGTTAGACAAGTGTTTAAGAAAAACTTGCCTTCAGCGTCTGCTACAGTAAAATTACGTTTCCTTTGAGTCTTTACGGTCTCTACAACACATAATCACATAACATACCACACTAGGTCATGGATGTACATACATAGTTCCTAAAGAATCTTACCCTTCTTCTCAATCTAATCATGTATTAGATTTGTTATTATTGGTTCCGGCTTACCGTCGTTCTTTTACATCGTTCTTTCCAACTTTTGTCTCTTCTATAGTGTAATTGAAATTATTTCATTATTACAACTCGGTTCGAGTTAGTTGTCTTTCCTCGCGGCTTACTAACTTTATTATTAATCAAAACTCGATCGTCATAGGTTTAGTACACTTATTGCACACCGTTCCCATTCACATCAATTGACTTATTTTAACCCTAAGTGATCACACTTGGGGTTTAATCCTAACTTAATAAGGTTTTATTAAGTTCCTTAGTTAAGTGTTCATCAATTACTCTTCATGCTCAACATGTAAACATTTTTCATTATCTAGGTCATGAAATCAGCCATGGCAAATTTATTACTCTTGGTGCCACGCATGGCCACACATTAGTGCTTTAAAATCGGACTCAATAGCTGCGGTGAGTCCCTTTGTTACTTGTCGCACTGCAGCGCGAGTTTACAGAGGCTGAGGCTCACTTTGGTGCTGTGGCACCGACTAATTGGCTTGGAGTCGCGCCGCGGCGCGGACTCTGTGCCACAGATAATTTTTGACAGATTTTTCTTTTGGTGAGATTCTCGGCCTCATAGCTTCTTCGTTATAAGTCCGAATTGGCTCGTTCAAGAGCCTACGGTTCATAAATTACATACTCTACGTGTTCATACAAGAATTTTATCTATTCAACTTTGTTTACTAAAAATTCACCTATTAGTCCATTTTAACGAAAATGATAAACGTTTGTGAACGTTCAACGCTCGTTTCTTCGTTCTAAGTCAGAATTAGATCATTCTCGAGTCCGCAACTCTATAATGCCAAATAAGACTTATCTCCATTGAAAACCTATGTTTCCAAGCTCAATATCAAAATACGACTTCCATTCCGAGAATTTCACGAATTCGACGATTATCGTCTAATCGTGTGAATTCCGGCGAAACTTCGTTACTTAAGATTTGTTCATCGTTCTAAATGAATTCAATCCATTATATAGACATCTCCACTTAAATATTACAACATCTTATTTTCATGTGAAGTCATTACATGTCCTTCATGAACTTATTTACTTATTAAAGTATAACATACTTGATTTCATTGCTTATAACTTATTAATGAGTTAGGTCTTTTAATCACTATTCTTACTTCTTATTATCATACTACTTCATTATTATTAACATAAGACAATTTCTTACAAATTCTTCTTAAGTTCATAGCTTAAATGATTATGAATAGATTATTCACGACTTACACGGCTTATTAAGACTTAGGCCATTTGATTCATCATTCCAACTCTTTCTTAGCATACATGCTCTACCACTACTCACTTCTCTATTAATGGAAGAGAAAGAGATCATGGTTCAAGATGGCTTACCCTTTGATGATTACTTGATTAAGCTTTGATCTTCTTATTGCTTCTTGAAATATGAAAGACTAGCTTTCTAGCTTTTCTAGCTTATTCTCTCAAGCAAATAAGCACTTAACTTGTTGGAGTTTTGAACAAGGAACAAATGAGCTAGCAAGCTTCCTATTTATAGGAAATCCTAAGTTAGGGCATAAGGGTCATTAATCCATCCACCTCCTTACTATTCCTAGCTTAAGCACTAAGTAAACTTGGCCTCCACAACACTTAGGCATTAAGTTAACTTGCTTAGCACAACTTTTATCCTTTGCTTGCCCACCACATTTACTTAACCATTAAGTTATCTTGCTCCCCACTTTAATTACTTGGTCATTACATATCTTAGCCATTAAGTAACTTACTTATCACTTTGGATCACCCATGGGTTGCCCCATGGTTCATGCCTACCCATTGGACACTTACTTTGGGCTTTACAATAATTAACTTAACTTAATCATTTGGGCTTGCATTAAATTACTTTGGACTTCACATTACAAACACTTAGGCTTGCACATTAAATTCTATTGGACTTTACAATAACCAATACTTTGTTTTAACATTAGTTCACATTGGGCTTAACCCAATCCCAATTAAACAATACACTTCCTACATAATCCTACAATTATAATTATATATGGCTTAAAACCTTAGAACGTATTATATACAAATTAATCCCGTATTCTAATTCGTATAGTTAGTCAACATATACGACATACCATCATCCATACATACTCGTATAATACCTCGTATCATACTCGTATACTCTACCTCGCACAATACCTACGTATCATACAATCATTACCCTAACTTCTTAACGCTTGATTTTCCTAACGTTCTCAAATTAAGTCCACAGGCAAAATATTACGTATTTTATAACTGAAATATTATTGGATATTCCATCTCACCTCGATATTCTATTGTTACGTATTTTTCGGAAGTTCAAAAATAATTCCCGGGCAGAAATGCGTGAATAGTATTTTTCAGAAAATTTCTCGGAAAGCTTTTATTTTCGCCTTGGAAATTCAAACACTTTAATTCTATCACGTAGCCAAAATCCTACGATGTTCTGATATGTTTAGGTTATAGAACGACCTTCAATTAGCTTACTCCCATAAATAGTCAATTAAATTCATTTAATCCTTATAATTAAATAAAATTTTAATTCTTCTAGAAATTCGATTTTCTCGGGCGTTACATTCTTCCCCCCTTATAAGGATTCTGTCCCCAGAATCTCGCTAACAATTATTTAAACAAATGAGGAAATTTTTTCTTCATTTTAATCTTGAGTTCCCACAATGCTTCTTCAACATTGTGGTTCTTACATTCACCTTCACCGAAGGTATTACCTTATTTTACATGACTTGTCACTTCTACCAATAATCTGAGTTGGAAGTTAAACACTTACTAACATATTACAATATCTTACCATTATTAGTTCTTCTTTTAACTTGTAATTATTTGGAACTTAAATTCCTTCTTCAAAATAAGACTATTCTTAGTCTTTTATTTATCATGCGTCTTCTTCTTCATCGCTTGTACTCCTCGTTACCTAGTTGTACTTGATTAACTCGTTCCATTATCGTGGATTGAGTTTATATTGTGAATAACCTTTCTACTGCTTCATTCTGTAATTTAACTTTCAATTCAGCTCTTGCTATCCCCGTTATTAACTCAATCTGAGTCGTTCACATCGATAGTTTTTTTCCCGTCCTACTTAACGTGTCGGCTTTTATGTTTACCTTCCTTGAATGATATAAGATATCGCAGTCCTTCTCTACCGCATATTCTACTCCTTCTGTGTGAAGATATATTTCAGACTCTTAGAGTCCGTGTATATCTCACACTTCTCCCCGTATAAATACTATCTTCAAATTTTTAATTCAAAAACTACAACTGCCAATTATAGATTATAAGTAGGATAGACCTTCTTATAATCCCTTAACTGGCATGATGCATACATAATGACTTTGCCATGCTCCAAGAGCACGCAATCTCGTCATCTATGCGAAACGTCGAGATACACTACAAAATTCCTCGTATCATTTGAAAAAGACAATACAAGTGTTTCACTTAACCTTCCTTCTTAATTTCTGAAAACTATTTTTCTTACTTCTCATTCCCATCATACCTATTAATTACAATTATGTATATCTTTTAAGCTCAAATTCACGCATAGTGAATTTTGTATCCCACTTCTCCCTCCATAGTGTTTCTCAAACTATTTTCAAATGTTCAGCGTGATCTTTTGGCATCTAAAATAGACTAGAATATCACCAATGATCATTACGACATCCTTGTCCCAATATTATTCGAACACTCTATGACGCTAATGGTACCTTCAACCATAGCACCTCACAAGAGTACCTATCAATTTTCCACCCTCTTCCTTATTTTCTACCGACGATACCCCGTACACAAATCTATCTTAGAAAAATTATTTGCCCCTTTCAACTGATACAATAGATCATTGATCCTGGGCTATGGGTATTTACTCTTAACTGCTAACTTACTCCTATTATGATAGTCGATACACAATCGTAACGACTCATCCTCTTCCTTAAAACCCTCCTACCTGGTGTCATGATTAGACAACAATGATGTTCCGGTGATTTATTACCGTAAATTACTACCTTGGGTTTTCTGAAAAACTGAAGATTCACACTTTTCTTACAACAATTTATTATAGCTTTATGGTTAATCAACCCGTTTATACCGAGAATTACTTCAAATTTCTTAATTTTATTAATACTTACCTACCGATACTTGCTTACCTTTATTATTCATGAAATAATTTAACCGAATATAATTAACGAAAGTTATTTCCTCCTCCTCTACCTTAATGTTTAAAGGTACTTATAATCCTTTTGATACAGACTCCTAGATGAGTCTTTCCACATGTCTTACACACTTTGATCCTACGATTATGATCCCCTTGTCCCACCCTAGTATTCCCGGAGTTGAAATTCTTTCTTTTCGGCATACTGCCACTGGCTCTGCCTTGGTTCCTCCCTCTCCCTTTCTCTCCTTCTTCCTCTCTTTCTTTGTGGTATTGAGTCAACGCCTCACTACCACTTTCTGCTATAAACACCTTCTCCAGAATGGTTCCATAGGAAAACCTCTGGAACACCGCAATCCTATTATAGAGCCAGGGTTTCATGCCCTGCTCAAACCTATGAGCCTTCCTCTTCTCAGTGTCCACTTGGTGTGGAGCAACCCTTGCCAATTCATTGAATTTGGCCGTGTACTGGGGAACCGTCATGTCCCCTAGTTTAAGTTCTAAGAACTTAATCTCCATCCTCCCTCGCATGCTTGTAGGGAAAAAATTCTCGAAGAAAACCTTCTTGAACTATTTCCACGATAATGTTTATATTCTAGCCCCACCCTGGTGAGCCTCCCTCCAACAGTTGGCTTCCCCTTTCATCATGTACGTCGGAAAAGAAGTCTTTTGCGCCTCACCTACGTTTGTAATAACAAACGCCTTCTCTATTTCCTTTACCCATGTCTGGGCTTTTAATGGGTCCGTCGTTCCTTTGAACTCTAGCGGACCTACGCTTTTAAACTTGTTAAAGATAGTCGTTCTGGCTACCCTAGGTCCCGCGGGTACTCTACCCCCGGTTTGGTTCAATGTAGTCATTAATAAATTAACGAACTCTTGCATAGGGTTATTTTGACACCATTGATTATCATTACGTGATTCTGTTTCTTGATTACGTTATCTTCTCTGTGGCGGCATTTTCTAATTAAACAAATAAAATTTTATTATTATCTATTTACTTACTTCGTTATTATTCACCACATACCTACTCATACTATAACAAAGCATATTAAATGAAAACTTCATTATATTCATATGCTTTTTTATAGTTTGAAACTATTTACAACTTGTTTCCATAGCCAAAAGCTATTACATCTCTATCCCAAAATTGTACTTCACAAAAGTTGAGATTTACAAAAGGACTACCATGTTATACAAAAGAGGGTTTCAAGTCACTACACACATATTTATAACTCTAACATTCTAATAATGCATAACAGCATCCTCGTATTTCTCATTCGTAATTATCGCTACAGTATCCCGACTAATAGTATGATGGGTTTGTCCTGACTCATTGGAATAACAAGCAACCTTTCGCTTGAAATCCTTATGAGCACTCTCATAGATGTAAGACATCTGTGCTATCTTCTGGTCCTTCTCCCCCAGTTCTTTACGAAGCTCATCGACCTCCTTCTTAAAATCCCTAGCCTTATTTATCACGAGTACCTTCTCATCATGCTCTGACTCAAAATCTGCTTCTGCAGACTCCTTCGCTACATAAAGAGCACTAATCTCTTCATTCTGATTCTGCACAACTGCACTCAGTTGCACATTTTTGTCAAGCTTTGCCAGATATAATGATCTCATTACATCTGAAGGTGATGACTCTAGTGCAGGTACCACCACTTCAACCGATGTTACCTCCATTCCTTCCTCCACATCATTCATCATACTAAGGTATGACGCTATATCCATATCTCCCTCAGAGTATTCTTCCTCAGAAAAGTACTCATCTGTCTCCGACTCTAAAATCACTAATGGTACCTCCGCTACTAGCATATGTACAGGCTCTATTCTGTTCACAAGCTCTTCACTCCCCACGTGTATATCTCTATACATAAAGCTATCGATCGACATCCTACAATAAAACATAACACGTTGATTAGTACATAACACACAATAGTATAAGCACAAATCACATTTAATTTATGTAGGGTTACTTTCCATCTTTTAAATCTTTCGGTACTGAGTGTACTCAACACCTTATTAACTCCTTCGACTTAAGTAAAACTCGAGTTTACTTCCTTCGGACTTCTCTTCCTTAACGAGGTTATCATCCTAAGGTTCTTCCCCCCTTAAGTTTTTATAACCTAATGCTTTGATACCAACCTGTGACGCCCCCAAATCCGAGTCTCTTCCAACCCGACATATGGTGCTCCACGGTGCTACAGTTTACACAAACATTCAATTGAAATGCCTCAAAAGAACGAATATGTCTTATATATATTCCAAAACAATACTACCATTCCCCAGGTTCTGTATAACCGTTACATTTGTTCTTGTCATAATATCAAATATTATCATTACAAACATATACTATTACATAGGTAATCTACAAGTTCGCCTTAGCCTTTCCTTTATCCTTGCTGAATCTTTCGGTTCGTTCGGTCTAAGCTGCATTCATATGGTTCAAGCAAGAGTGAGCATAACAAGCTCAGTAAGTACAACAATTTCATTTAAAAAGCATGCTTGAAAACATAGGAATCATATATCTTCAGTAACTGGATAATAGTTACGAAGTACTATCAATAACTTAAAATAGCATTCCTTTTCCTTCAAAATGTTTTACCATAACAATATTCAGTAAAACACCAAATCTGGTCCAAGACCATGAGCGTTTCATAATTTCTTTAAAAAGGACAACCCGGCACGAAGTCCGTAAGTTCGGCACATTTATTATTCCTAGCTTAAGCACTAAGTAAACTTGGCCTCCACAACACTTAGGCATTAAGTTAACTTGCTTAGCACAACTTTTACCCTTTGCTTGCTCACCATATTTACTTAACCATTAAGTTATCTTGCTCCCTACTTTAATTACTTGGTCATTACATATCTTAGCCATTAAGTAACTTGCTTATCACTTTGGATCACCCATGGGTTACCCCATGGTTCATGCCTACCCATTGGACACTTACTTTGGGCTTTACAATAATTAACTTAACTTAATCATTTGGGCTTGCATTAAATTACTTTGGACTTCACATTACAAACACTTAGGCTTGCACATTAAATTCTATTGGACTTTACAATAACCAATACTTGGTTTTAACATTAGTTCACATTGGGCTTAACCCAATCCCAATTAAACTATACACTTCCTACATAATCCTACAATTATAAATACATATGGCTTAAAGCCTTAGAACGTATTATATACGCATTAGTCCCGTATTCTAATTCGTATACTTAATTAACATATACGACATATCATCATCCATACATACTCGTATAATACCTCGTATCATACTCGTATACTCTACCTCGCACAATACCTATGTATCATACAATCATTACCCTAACTTCTTAACGCTTGATTTTCCTAACGTTCTCAAATTAAGTCCACAGGCGAAATATTACGTTTTCCATAACTGAAATATTATTGGATATTCCATCTCACCTCGATATTCTATCATTACGTATTTTTCGGAAGTTCAAAAATAATTCCCGGGCAGAAATGCGTGAATAATGTTTTCTAGAAAATTTCTCGGAAAGCTTTTATTTTCGTCTTGGAAATTCAAACACTTTAATTCTATCACGTAGCCAAAATCCTACGATGTTCTGATATGTTTAGGTTATAGAACGACCTTCAATTAGCTTACTCCCATAAATAGTCAATTAAATTCATTTAATCCTTATAATTAAATAAAATTTTAATTCTTCTAGAAATTCGATTTTCTCTGGCGTTACATCCCCCAATCCTTTTTCAGACAAACCCAATGCAATTGCAAGGCCAAAACAGCCCAAATCAGTCAACTTTGTGGTTCATGCACTTTATCGAACACCTTGTGTGCATTCTTTAAAACCAATTTGGATAGCCTTTGTTTGTAAATGCTCAATCCAAATTTCCGGCAGCTGAAATCACACCAAAACACAACAAGAAGAACAACACAATCCCACGAATTGAAATCGAAAAAGAATTGACAAAAATCCTCAATTACCTTGAGTGAGAAACCCTAGTTTAAGAATTGTGTGGGTGAATCTGACAAGAAATTGTTGCGCTCGGCTTGTTATGGTAGGTTTAGATGAGTCACGATCGATCACTGCTAGGAATTTTTGGGAGTGAAATGGCTGCTTGGGTTCTTTTGTCTTTGTCTTAACGAGAGAATGGCGGGTCGCTTCTATGTAGTTTGGTGTCATATGGTCTGAAGTTAGTAGGGCATGGCTTGGTTTTGTAGGCATGGCACGAGCTACATAAAGATGTTGGTTGGCGCTTACTGGTTGCCAAGGAGAAAAGTTGGCATGTAAGCTTTGGCCATAGTGTAATCTTAATCTTGCCGTATGCAAGGTAAGCCGTATTGTATGCTGGCCGTATGCCGTACCATGGCACGGATTGCAATACAATGGTTGGCGCCACAGCGCGAATGCCTTTTTTTGCAAATTTTCTGCCTGTTATCGAGATGGGGGTGCCTCCCCACCAAGCGCTTGTTTTAAAGTCATCGGCTTGACTATACCGACGCTGTTCAATCCGGCTCTTAAGCGAAAATGACCATTTCATGCCGCCGATTTTTGGCAGACATGGATGATGGACCATCCTCATTTTCCTCATCCTTCGGCACAAAGAATCTTTCACCACTAGAATTATCCACTAATCCCCTTGTTCATTAAATTGAAAGCATTCTTTGTGCGCTATTGGGTCCTCACAGATTTTCACAGTTGGGAGCGTGCTTTCTAATTGTAGATCAGTATTGAAAATACAACCACTGTTTATCCTTTTGTCTCCAACTTCAGACTCCACCGGTTGGCTAGTTTGCACTATGACATCTCCCTCAACAACTGTGACGCCCCCAAAATAGGTATACATCACCTATTCTGAGTCGTCAAATACATGGTACAGAATACAAATACAACTTAATAATACAACTGTCGTGTACAATACGACAAAACATAAACTGTGAGTTTGAATATAAATATTGTCTACTAGAGAGTATACAAACTCAAAAGGAGTCCTCATTACAATAATTATCACACTATTTCCCAGAATAGTGAGGACTACTAATGCACCATCTAGGACCATCACTCCGTTTCCCGACTTGTTCCAGCTATATTCTCATTTCCTGAAGAGAACAGTGAAAGAAAGGGTGAGCTCAACTAGCCCAGTAAGAAATATTATGACTAAGATAATGTAGAATAAATTATCATTAGCCTTCAACATTGTTAAACTAATACAATATAATAAATATCAAGTTTAACTGCAGCGGAATAAGCAATCCATTAAAAGATTTAAGTAGAGACTATCTTTTATGATTTAAAAGATTTTTCATCACTTTTATCGCTGAGACTCAGCTTAATAAATAATACACATCATCGAATCACCCCTGCACTACGGCCAAGGATATTCTTTAGTATCACGACCACAATTATCCATGCACTACGGGCCAAGAATATTTGTGTATGCCAACAAATGTCCATCAATGCACTACGGGCCAATGAGGACTTTTACCACATCAATTGTAACATTACGGTCATGATTACACCAAATAATCCCTAGTCATAATCATACCAAGTCCATCTATGCACTACAGGCCACATATGACTTTAAAAAATATAAATATGAGGATGATGACAATGATATAAGAATTCAATAAAACAAGTTCAAGAATTAATTTATCTAGGAACTAATAACGTCCAAATTGTCAACCCGATCATTTGCTTTGTAGAGTAAAATTCAAGAATGCTTAGAAGAATATTTCCATGAAAAGATATCGGATGAAGCGCAAATATCAAGGATATTCCACTAATTTCATGGAGTATGGAAGTCAAAGTTTTAACCAACCGAGTATATTAAAGAATGGAATAACAAAAGAAATCACCATGCATGCGGTACTTAGCATATGCAGTTATTCCAATAGAATAATAAGTAATCTGAACCAGTCGTCAAAGTAAATTCAGACCGACAAGATGTTCCAATGTAATAATAAAGAATGGAATAACAATAGAAATCACCATGCATGCGGTATTGCATGAGAAAAGTTATTCCAATGTAATACTAATAAAGACGGAATCGTGTCCGGTGTAAAACGCATGACGTGATATATTCCAATAGAATAATAATAAAGATGTAACCAGTCCGCCAGAAACGCATGCATGTGATATTTCAAATGTAATAATAAAGACAAAGATCGTGTCCGTGTAAAAACGCATGCATGTGATATTCCAACTGAATAGTAAAGACGGAATATTAGAAGAATATCACCAAGTATAGGGTAGTCTGCGTATACTGGTTATTGTAGCAGAATAATAAAGAATGGAATAACAGAAGTTCTCTTCATGAATACAAAAGAATAACACCTCTTACGAGTATAACAAATAATATTCCCTACCTTAAGAAGAAGAGTACTGGATATATAAGTAGTGAAGTAGCAGAATACTTTCTTCTTTCTCTCTATAGTTTATCTCTCTAGAGTTTCAGTGAATTCGTAAGAAAATAATGAAGAAATGAGCTTCTATTTATAGAAAAATGGACTGCATTGTAACTAATTCATGAATGGTCCAGATTGATTTACTTTTAATCGGACGGTCCATATTTAAAATAAAATCTTTTAAATATAATATTATATATATAATACGAGCTTAAATAATTAGTCACGGGTAATCCCCCGTGAATCCATGTTGCACACCTTTGGCAACTTTTTTAACACACACACACACACACACATATATAATACTAATAACATATGTATATATATATATATATATAACATTACCTGCCATTTCTTCCATTACATTCATTCCCGTGACAAACCAAAAATCTCCTCCACCAAAGACTTTGATACACACGTGGGCCCCACCCCTTAAAATAACTTTCTACCGATTATTTTGAAAAATGGGTATATGGGGGTCCATAAAATAAGCAAAATTGAGTGACTTCTCACGTAAGCATCAATAATCAATACCGTGTGCTACTATGCAACCACGCCAGACATTCATACTTTTTAACACCGGGTGTTTCAACAGTTAACGGTAAAACTTCCGTCGTTATTTTCATAAAGTATTTTTATCGTTTTCTCAATCCGACAATAATTCCATTGTGGGGCCCACCAATGATTGTGCCGTTGTACGAATATTCCCTGGTTAAAAGAATATTCCCCGACCAATCGAATATTATATAACAACTTGTGTACTTTGCAAAATTTATAAATATTACCCACAACTATAACATTATATCAATTTCACTCCATAATATTCAAAAATAATATTTATAGAAAATTCATCTTTATTCAAAAAGTTTGGGTTTTACAACAACTATGCGAGACTCATTGCATTTTCCTTGCGTATCCACCGTGCAATGCTCTATTGCTTCATTGTCGAGATCAATTAAGACCGGGAGATTGCCTTGCGATGGATTTGTGATGGCATTGACGAGTTGCCCCAATTGATTCTCAAGGCTGTGCAATGCGGCTTCTTGGCTTGCCATCCGGACCTCATTTCTCTCAATAAAGTTGGTGAGAAGCTCCCTAAGCATGTTCTATTCTTCTCGTGTTGAGGTCTCAGAAAAGTTCTCATGGGGTCGAGACGTAACCTCATATTACGGAGGAGATTGGTTGTCAAACTGATTTGAATAGAAGTAATTCGGATCTTGATATTGCTCTTGACTATAGTCCCAAGAGTTTGGATAACCCTGATAGTTTGGATGATAGGAGATTGGTTCAAAGTCAGCTCGTTCCTGACAGTAGCCATTCTGAGTGGACTGACACTCAAGATTGTCAGAAAACCTCAAGGTATTAGCAATTTGAAGTTGCAATTTCTCGAGTCCTTCTTCCGAGCTTGGTTGTGTTGTCCCCTCATAAGGCCATTGATAACATTGATCGTCCATAATCTATAAACTTAAAAACAAAAAGAAAGGAAGATCAAACAAATAAAAGAAATAAATATATACACGTTCAAAGTAAGACTCTATTGATTGAAATCAATATTGGACAATCTTAGAATAATAGTTCCCCGGCAGCAGTGCCAAAAACTTGTTGGTTGGAAAACCGATCACTAAACACGCGCAAGTATACGCGGTCTAACAAGTAATACAGTGATAAGGAGTGTGCCGTACCCACGAGGAACTATGACTAATATTTACCAAGTACCGACTATGTATCGCTAAAGTCTTATTCGAACAACAGTAAATGGAAGTGTGGTTAATCTAGTTAAAACTAATTAACAAAGCAAGTAAATGGATAATGAATGGTAATCTAGGGAATTCAAGCTAAGGTCACAACTTCACCCCACACAGGCATTCTGTCGAACACCTGGCGTGTTATGCTTCATCAAACTAGCTACCCTTCTCTCTTTGGTCTTAATGGTCACGATGATCTGTTGATAGAGAACACATAGGTGCCTATGCACCTCTGTCGAGGTATGCACAAACATATCCTCTCCAGATCCACCCAAAAGGGAATAAAACAGAAAAGAACATCCAAGCTAGATGCAATCCTACACATGTCTATACGAATTAATCATAACAAGGATTTAAGCATAAGTTCTCAATTAGGTCGCACGTGGTGCACAGAGATATGTCTATTCTACGCACAACTTATGCAGTCGAAACTCACAATCACATGACAATATATTTAGGTGTAAATCTACATTCCTTCTGTCGATATCATGGAGATTACCAAAATCATCACTAATGTCTTAGCGATAATCATAAAGCACAAATATATTAATCCAAATCATATGGTGCCAACCAAAGAGATAAAAGACAGTCAATTTAAATAACAAAGGGTTCCATTATAACCTTAGAGCAAATATTCAGTTCATAGCTATTAAACCGAATACAAGTAGCAATAAAGACAACATTTGTTGATTACAAAATCAGAGAAGATAAATGGATAGAAGAAACTCTGACAAAGCTCCTTCAGTCTCCAATCAATCCGCTCCTTTCAAGCTTTCTATCCATCTCTTGTGCTCCAAAGAAATGTAAGAATTCTCCCTAAATCTACTTAATCTATATGTACAGACATCAACTAAGAGAAAGAACAAGAAATTACAAAGAAAAACTAACCTAAGCTAATCTATGGAAAAATGATATAGGATGTCTGGTCTATGATGCAAGGGCTGCTTCTGTGTTATATATGTCTCCCTCCTTCTGCTAGGTCAAAATCACTTGGTCTCTGCCTGGGCACCGGAGGTGGCGCCGCGGTGTGGTCCACTAAAGTTGCAATTGGCTAGCATATTCCACCACTTTAATATGAAGGACACGGAGCTCGCGCCATGCGCAATACGATGCAGCCAAAGAAGCCTCAGCAGTGGCACCGCAGCATGAAGTGTGTGACGTTAGCAAGGGCGAGAAGTGGCAGCCGCAAATGCCGCGATAATAAGCTTGGCATTGGCGTCGTGGTGCGAGTGTGAGAAATGTGATCATTTTGTCCCTGAATGCTAGAAAACACCTGATAAGCCCTGCATTGCATCGATTAAGCACAATAACACTATAGTCATATAAATCCATTTAAAATCTACGAGAACAGACAACTATTTAAGTCATAAAATATCCGATTCGCGTGTATAAATCCTACTCATCAGGAGGCATGTAAGAATTATGGGAAGACTCATTTAGGAGTATGTCTCAAGGGTAAAGTCGTGTGCTACAACTGTGGACAAGAAGGGAATATTTCTCCTAACTGTCCAAGTTTGAAGAAGAACCATGGATGTTTCGTATGTGGATCAACTGACCACATAGTGAAGAACTGCCCGAAGAAGGGGATGGATGATAATAAGGGCAGTAATAGCGGTAATGTAAAACCCCCAAACTCGGGTACTTGACACCCGAACTCGGTGCTTTACGATACCATTTCTATGAGCGGAATAATACTAATAATAATAATAATAATATAAAAATCAAACTTAATTTATATTTATCAAAGTCTAATCCCAATTAAGCAACCTTTACTATAATTCTTTACATGATATATAATACATATCATTGTCTATATATTGTCTAACTATTACAAAAGATACCATTAAACATGTTCTGATTGCTTTCCTTTTCACTTGTTCTTGTCTGAACCTTCAGGTTGATCATGCCTAGCTGAAAATATTTAAATTTAAAGCAAGAATGAGCATTTAGGTGCCCAGCAAGTAATAACAATTAGAAATATATAATTAGCAGAAAGAAATAAATATTTTCTTTGTACATCACTTCTACAACAAATTTATAGTTGTGAAGTAAACTGAACCGATAATAACAACATAACAATTCTATCTCAAAATTTTGAAACTACATATTGACCATATATATAGGTATTAGTCGACAGATTATGAAAATTGTTTTTAGTTTTCGCTAAGGTTTAGCGAAACTTCATCTCAAGAAACCGTCATAACTTACTGAGCGTTAGGTTGTACTTCCCATGGGCCCTGTGATTGATCAATACTACATTACAAGAACGATAGGATCGTTTCACTCATCCACCTGGGCGATAAAAGTTTTCCCTTAATCGGGATGTTCATACTTAGTCTGAATCAAATCCCAAAACTATGACGCCCCCAAAATAGGTATACATCACACATCTTGAGTCGCCAAATACATGGTACAAAATTGAAATTCAAATACAACTTATACATACAACAAATGTGTAAAATACGACTAAACATATGCTATGAGTTTTAATACAAATATTGTCATCTAGACAATATACAAACTCAATGGGGTCCTCATTTCATTTATTATCACACTATTTCATAGAATAGTGAGGACTACTAATGCTATCATCTAGACCGTCACTCCGTTTCCCGACTAGTCCCTACTACGTTCTCATTTCCTGAAGAGAATAATGAAAGCAAAAGGGTGAGCTCAACTAGCCCAGTAAAAAATATTATGACTAAGATAATGCAGAATAAATTATCATTAGCCTTCAACAAAGTTAAACCGAAAAATATAACAAACATCAAGTCTAATCATAGCATGAACAAGTAATCCATTAGAAGAGTCAAGTAGAGAATAAAATCTACTATCTTCTATGATTTAAAAAGTTTTTCATTACTTTTATCGGCGAGACTCAAACAATAAATAATCCACATCATCCTCGCTTTTACGACCAAGGATATTCATTAGTATCACGACCATAAATTATTCATGCACTACGGGCCAAGGATATTCGTGTATTCATCAATGGTCATGATCATGCCAACAACTGTCCATCAATGCACTACGGGCCAATGAGGACTTTTACCACATCATTTGTAACATTACGGCCATGATTATACCGAATAATCCTCGGTCATAATCATACCAAGTCCATCTATGCACTACAGCCACGTATTGACTTTCAACATAATATAAACATGAGGATGATGATAATGATATAAGAATTCAATAAAACAAGTTCAAGAATTAATTTATCCAGGAACCAATAACGTCCAAATTATCAACATGATACTTCTTTGTGGAGTAAAATTCAAGAATGCTCAGAAGAAAATTTCCATGAAAAGATACTGGATGAAGCGCAAATATCAAGGATATTCCACTAATTTCATGGAGTATAAAAGTCAAAAATTTAACCAAGTGAGTATAATAAAGAATGGAATAACAAAAGAAATAACCAAGCATGCGATAGATCACACGCATAAAAGTTATTCCAATGTAATAATAAATAACGGAACCAAGTCATGCGTAAAAGCATGCACATACGATATTCCAACGTAATAATAATTAATCGGACCCGTGTCAAATGCGTAAAAGCACAAACAGGATGTTCCAACAAAATGATAAATAATGGAACCAGTCATGCGTAAAAAGCATGCATGTGATGTTCCAATGAATAATAAAAAATGGAATAATGTAAGAATTTCACCAAGTATAGGGTAGCTCACAGATATATAGGTTATTCCAATGTAATAATAAAAATGGAATAATGTAAGTTCTCTTCATGAATAAGAAAGAATACCCCTTACGAGTACAACAACAAATAATATCCCTTACCGTAAAAGAATAATATTTAAATCGATATGGCGAGGATATACTCGAAGAAAACTCAGACTACGCCAAAAAGCTTTCTTAAACTCTAAAGAAATACACTCAAGATTATAGAAGAAGAACTCTCTCTATAGTTTCTATCTCTAGAGTTTCAGTGAATTCGTAAGAAATAATGAAGGAATGAGCTTCTATTTATAGAAGAATGAATCGATAAGAATTAATTCATGAACGGTCCAGATTGATTTATTTTAATCGGACAATCCATATTTAAAGAAAAATCTTTTAAATAAAATAAAATATATTATATTTATAATCTAATAAAACGAATAACTTTATAAAAGTATTATGTTTTATATAAAAAGATTTTACTATGCAAAACACTATGCACGCACTATGCAACACTATGCATAATAAAATATAATATATTCTAATTATTGTCTAATAAAACAAATAACTTTATATAAGTATTATGTTTTATATAAAAAGATTTTACTATGCAAAACACTATGCATGATATAATATTATATATTCTATTTATAGTCTAATAAAACGAATAACTTTATAAAAGTATTCTGTTTTATATAAAAAGCTTTTCAGTTTTATTACATGAATAATACTAATAAAACAAAACTCATCATCATTATTATAATTTATAATATTAATCGACCAGTCGCTCCTGGGAAAGAGGGCTTTCCAATAAGGATTTCTCCCCATCAAGGGGCAATTAGGTGACCAAACCTCTCCTCGATGTAACTTCTGAACATTGTTAATATTGCAAATAATAATATTAATAAATTTTTCATCTCAATTATTGATTATAAAATATTGACAATAATTGAATCAAATAACGTGAGATACTATGCAACAATTACTGTAATAATAATTGAACAAAACCGAGTGACTTCTCACGTAAGCATCAATAATCAATACTGTGTGCCATCTTTGTAACTACTCCAGACATTTTACTTTTAACACCGTGTTTCAACAGCTTAACTGTAAAACTTCCACCGTTATTTTCATAAAGTATTTTTGTCGTTTTCTCAATCTGACAATAATTCCGTTGTAGGGTCCACCAATGATTGTGCCATTATACGAATATTCCCTGTTAAAACAAATATTCCCCGACCAATCGAATATTATATAACAACTTGCGTACTTTGCAAAATTTATAAATATTACCCACAACTATAACATTATATCAAATTAATTTCGTAATATTCAAAAATGATATTTATAGAAAATTCATCTTTATTCATAAAAGTTGGGGTCTTACAACCTCCCCTTCTTATAAAATTTCGCCCTCGAAATTAGAGTACGTACCTGGTATATCAAAGAGGTAAGGATACCTTGATTTCATTTCAGATTCTAACTCCCAGGTCATTTCCTCAACATCGTGGTTTCTCCACAATACTTTGACTTGAGGTATAACCTTGGAGCGTAGAATATGTTCCTTCTTATCCAAGATTTGAACAGGAACCTCTTCATACGTCAAATCTTCCGCTATTTCGTCCGGTTCTAACTCAATAATGTGGTTCAGGTCTTCGACATATTTACGTAACATGGATATGTGAAAAACGTTATGAACACGAGACATACTTGACGGTAAAGTGAGTCTATATGCCACAGTTCCTACTCGATCGAGGATTAAAAATGGGCCAATGAATCGAGGATTGAGCTTTCCTCTCTTTCCAAATCTCGTAACTCCTTTCCATGGAGCAACACGTAACAACACATGATCTCCAATATCGAATTCCACGTCCTTTCGATGAAGATCAGCATAACTCTTTTGTCGATCTTGTGAGGTTTTTATACGTTGCTAGATCGTTTGAATCTTTTTCGTAGTCATACGTACCAACTCCGGTCCCAACAACGTTGCTTCACCCACCTCATCCCAGCATACTGGAGAACGACACTTTCTTCCATACAACGCTTTGAATGGAGCCATGCCAATACTTGTTTGATAACTGTTGTTGTAGGAAAACTCCACCAATGGTAAGACCTTGTCCCAACTTCTCTTGAAATCAAGGACACAGAGTCTTAATAGATCTTCAAGAGTTTGAATAGTCCTCTCTGACTGTCCATCCATCTGAGGATGATATGCCGAGCTAAATCATAAATCTGTGCCCATAGCTTTTTGCAAACTAACCCAAAATCGTGAAGTGAATCTTGGGTCTCGATCAGACACTATGGATACTGGCATACCATGCAATCTTACAACCTCGTTTATGTACATACGAGCAAGACGTTCAAGTTTATAAGTTTCTCGTATCGGTAAGAAATGAGCAGACTTGGTCAATCTATCAACAATGACCCAAATCGCATCTATGCCTTGAGAAACCTTAGGAAGACCAGTAACAAAATCCATGGTAATGTGCTCTCACTTCCATTCTGGAATTTCAAGTGGTTGCAATGGACCTTTCGGTACTTGATGCTCCGCTTTAACTCGTTGACAAGTTAGACACCTTGAGATAAACAACGCTATCTCTCTCTTCATATTGCTCCACCAAAATGTATGACGAAGATCATGATACATTTTAGTACTCCCAAGATGGATTGCAAACGGTGTGTTGTGCGCCTCCATCATGATTTTATACTTTAAATCAGGGTCGTTAGGAACACAAAGTCTGGAGTTGACTCAAAGCATTCCTTCTTCATCGATTCTTGCTTCCAACATAGCACCTTCTTGCACTTTCTTCCTCTTACGCATCAGCTCCAGGTCTGTAGCTTGAGCAGCTTTAACTTTGTCAATTAAAGTCGGTTCTACTTGTATATTTGTCATCATCACATGGGTCCCTGGAGTCTTTAACTCTATCTCCATCCTTTGTAAGTCACACAAAATGGGCCTTTGCGTTGACAATATCGCACTCGTACTTGCATATGATCTTCTACTCAATGCGTCAGCTACCACGTTCGCTTTTCCAAGATGGTATTGGATGGTATGATCATAATCTTTCAATAGTTCAAGCCAACGTCGTTGTCGCATGTTGAGTTCCTTTTGAGTGACGAAATATTTGAGGTTTTTATGATCCGTAAAGATCCCCACTTTATCCCCATACAAGTAATGCCTCCAAATTTTAAGTGCAAAGACAACAGCTGCCAACTCTAGATCATGAGTAGGATAATTCCTCTCATATTCTTTGAGTTGTTACGAGGCATAGGCTATGACTTTCCCATGTTGCATGAGAACACATCCCAACCCTTTGCCCGAAGCATCACTGTAGATGACAAATCCCTCCTAGCCAGATGGTATTGTCAAAACAGGTGCTAAAATGAGTCTCCTCTTGAGTTCTTGAAAACTCTTCTCACATTCTTCGCTCCAACCAAACTTTGTATCTTTTCGAGTCAGCTAAGTTAATGGAGTAGCGATTCGAGAAAATCCTTCCACGAATCTCCGATGATAACTAGCTAAACCGAGAAAGCTACATACTTCGGTCACTGATTTAGGTTGCTCCCAGCTTTGAATTGCTTCAATTTTTTCCAGGTCAACAGATATTCCATGACTTGATACTACGTGCCCAAAGAATGCTATTTCTTCAAGCTAGAACTCGCATTTCTTCAACTTGGCATAAAGCTTATATTCACGAAGCTTTTGGAGTACCAGCCTCAAGTGTTGCTCATGATCGTCACGGCTTTTTGAATAAATAAGGATGTCATCAATAAAGACGACCACAAAGTGATCCAAATATTCCTTGAATACTCGATTCATCATATCCATGAAGGCAGCAGGAGCATTAGTCAATCCAAAGGACATAACTAGGAATTCATAATGCCCGTACCGAGTTCTGAAAGTTGTCTTTGGAATGTCATCTGTTCTAATCTTCAATTGGTGATATCCGGAACGAAGATCAATCTTTGAAAAGAATTTGGCTCCTTGCAACTGGTCAAACATGTCATCAATACGTGCTAATGGGTACTTATTTTTGATGGTGACATGATTCAACTCCCGATAATCAATATAAAGTCGCATACTTCCATCTTTCTTCTTCACGAATAGAACAGGAGCACCCCAAGGAGACGTACTAGGACAAATAAAACCGATGTCTAATAATTCCTGCAGTTGGGTCTTTAACCTTTGAAGTTCAATAGGAGCCATTCGATATGGGGCTTTGGAAATGGGTATTGTATCGGGTTCAAGGTCGATACAAAATTCAATTTCACGCTCTGGGGGTAGGCCAGGAAGTTCTTCAGGGAATACGTTAGGGAATTTATTAACAATAGAAATATCATTCAAAACTGATGTATTTTTATTTAGATCCGTGACATGAGCTAAGAAAGCTTGACATCCATTTTTCAATAAACGAATAGCTTTATGGCTTGAGATGACCGTGATTGATTTTAATGGTTTGGTCGCTTGAATTCGCATAATAGGCTGATTAGGAATATGAAAGCTAACAACCTTACGAAAACAATCAATTTTAGCATGATGAGTAGTTAACCAATCAATCCCTAGAATCACATCAAATGCAAGTATTTTCAATGAAATAAGATCGAAAGGTAATGTGAGGGTCCCGATTTGAACCAAACAAGACTTATAAATAGTGGATGTAATGAAGGTTTCTCCCAACAAAGTTTCCACAGATAAGTCAAAGTCTAATTTCTCCAGAGTCAAATTTAATCGTTGAGCGCAAGTAGGAGAAATAAAAGAATGGGTAGAACCGGTATCAAATAAGGTATAGACTTCGCTAGAGTTTATGATAATCTTACTCGTGATGACCTCGTTTGGGTTCCTTGCTTTCTCGGAGGTCACAACAAACGCTCTCCCTTGCATTACCGGCTTTGACTTTTCTTGGATGGCCTTTGGTGCCTCCATCCTAGCTGAACTTGTCTTCGGTGAACGACAAAATCGGGCTAAGTGACCTTCTCTTCCATAATTATAACATGCTTTGGACGACATCGTGCAGTTTGGACTGATGTGTCCCCCCCTCCGCATTTGAAGCATATGATAGGTCGTCATTCTCCTTCCTTAACAACGGGTGCTGGTGCTGACGTCATTCCATCATTGTTGAATCTCCTCTTCTTGAAATGTCCATTCTTATTGTTTTGGCCCTGATTACCACCGAAGTGGTTACCATTTCTGGCCTATTGATTCCCTCCACGCTTGTTGTGTCACTTCTTCGATGACTGCTCTCATTGGTATTATCCTTTTGACGGCTGCTCTCTTTTGGTTGCGTTGACTCGTTATCGTGCTCCACTAACTGAGCCCTATTTACAACATCTGAATACAAACACAGTTTATGAGAAATAAGATATTGACGTATCTCCGGCTTCAAACCTCTTAAAAATATTCGCGTCATTCTCTCTTTATTATCAACCAAGTGGGACGCAAATCGGGATAACTCGGCAAACTTTGCTTCGTACTGTGACACGGTCATATTATTCTGCTCCAACTTGATGAATTCTACCTCTTTTATGTGACGAATACTTTCGGGAAAGTACTTGTCGTTGAATAGTTCTTGGAACTTCTCCCAAGACATCTTCAGTTCGGCATGTTGAGTACGCTTTACCGATTCCCACCAGTAATCTGCCTCTCCTCGCAACATAAAGGTGGCAAAGGGAACCTTTTGTTCCTCAGAGCATCCCAAAACATCAAATATCTTGGTGATCTGCTTTATCCATGCTTCCGCCTTAAGTGGTTTTGGCTCTCCAATAAACTCCGGTGGTCCCAGCTCCATGAACTGTTTAGCGGTGACCGTCCGAGAGTTTCCAGTGTTTCCACCTACATTTTGGACAGGAGCCACTCTCGCCTGCTGTTGCATAAATTGCATAAAGCCTCTGAAGATTCCATCATTCATCATTTCGTTAGTGTTGTTGTTTACATGAGGATTGTCGCCTTCCTGATGCACATTATCTTGATTATTGATATGTGGTGAATCAACGGTCTCCTATGCTCCATTGCTATTCTCAACATTCTCGGATGTCATTTTCAAATACTGCCACAAAATAAAGGTTAATTGACATGTAACATATTATCCCTATATTCTGACCGACCAATTAAATACCAAATAAACTTAGGTAGGTCATACTAGCGAAGGAATTCTCCGTCTCTCCCCTTCTAGTTCTATTCTCCCATCTTAGCCAGGGATCATATCCCTAAGCTTTGATACCAACTGTGACACCCCCAAAATAGGTATACATCACCCATCTTGAGTCGCCAAATACATGGTACAAAATTCAAATACAACTTAATTATACAACAGTCGTGTAAAATACGACTAAACATATGCTATGAGTTTTAATACAAATATTATCATCTAGACAATATACAAACTCAATGGGGTCCTCATTTCATTTATTATCACACTATTTCATAGAATAGTGAGGACTACTAATGCTATCATCTGGACCGTCACTCGCTTCCCGACTAGTCCTCGCTTCGCTCTCATTTCACAGAAGAGAACAATGAAAGCAAAAGGGTGAGCTCAACTAGCCCAAAGAAAAAATATTATGACTAAGATAATGCGTAATAAATTATCATTAGCCTTCAACAAAGGTTAAACCGAAAATATAACAAACATCAAGTTTAATCTGCGGTAGAACAAGCAATCCATTAGAAGAGTCAAGTAGAGAATAAAATCTACTATCTTCTATGATTTAAAAGGTTTTTCATTACTTTTATCGCTGAGACTCAGCTTAATAAATAATCCACATCATCCCTGCACTACGGCCAAGGATATTCATTAATATCACGACCACAAATTATCCATGCACTACGGGCCAAGGATATTCGTGTATTCATCAATGGTCATGATCATGCCAACAACTGTCCATCAATGCACTACGGGCCAATGAGGACTTTTACCACATCATTTGTAATATTACGGTCATGATTATACCAAATAATCCCTGATCATAATCATACCAAGTCCATCTATGCACTACATGCAACATATGACTTTCAACATATTATAAACACGAGGATGATGACATTGATAAAAGAATTCAATAAAACAAGTTCAATGATAAATATTTATAATTTAATTTATCCAGAAATCAATAACGTCCAAATTGTTAACATGATACTGCTTTGTGGAGTAAAATTCAAGAATAATGATCAAAACATGGATACAATCAAAGCTAGTAACAAAAATAGACACCTGGGACAAAGAAGAGAAAATTTCATTTTTTTTCGTGAATAATGCCGTATTTGTGAATAGTGTCGTATACGTGAATAGTGTCATATACGTGAATAGTAACCCCGACACAAAAAAACAAGAATTTCACAAGAAAAATCTTCCCAATATTCTGGCATAATGATATTGAAAGAATTAATATCATTTATAAAAAAATTAACATCCCTTACCTCGAAAGAATAATACTTTTGGCTGGAATATCAGATATAACGTTGAATAAAACTTGCACCGTATAGAAACACTCAAAGTATCGAAATACTCACAAGAATACGCTCAATAATATAGAGAGAGAAGATTTTAGTTTCTGGTGTGATTTTCAATTCTAACCTAAGCAGCCTATTTATAGGAAAATGCTTAGAACACCAAAGTAGAAAATTTAATAAAATAATATTATTTATTAAAAAAAATTCCTACGCACACACCAACTGAATTCAGCACAATTATATCACATGTGGGGCCCACCCAATTGCAAAAAACGTTTTTATAAAAAATATTTAAAATTTCAAAAATCAATTATTCCGGAACTTCAATAATTCATAATAAATAGCCCATTTATCAGAAAAATTTGA
This sequence comes from Panax quinquefolius, assembly GCA_020205615.1. Taxonomy (NCBI): domain Eukaryota; kingdom Viridiplantae; phylum Streptophyta; class Magnoliopsida; order Apiales; family Araliaceae; genus Panax; species Panax quinquefolius. Next base: position 54,319,260 of record CM035172.1, on the reverse strand, counting down.
ATCGTATGTCCTTCCATAGGAAATTCAATTCTCTACAACTTTGTAAGTTTAAGTTTTTCCAAATTCCAAACAGAAATTGACCGAAATCCACATACGGACGATTTTACAGGCTATAATCAAATTTCAATTCAAAAATGGGGGGCCACAACACACAAAACATGTGTTAAACATTTTTGTAACAAAAATACTCTTCCTCCTCATTTACTCATATATCACACATTCATTGTAAAAATATCACCATTATTATATTATTATAATATAATAATATATTTAAATAAATTATTTTATCAGAAAAGATAAAATATCAATTTTCAACAATTGTTACATTAAAAAATTTTCTCCATTTATATCCACATAAAATGAATATTTTCTTTATCATATAAATCGATAATTAATTGTTCATAAATAATATTACGTAATCACAATATCGACCGTGACCATGCCGCTCCTAGGAATGAAGGGCTTTCCAATAAGGATTTGTCTTCTTGCGCAAGAATTAGGTGACCAAACCTCTCATTGATGTAACTTTCTAGACATTGCCAATAATGCTATCTAATAATATTATTCAAATATTATGAATTATTGATTTAATAATAGAAAATACTCGTGAAATGACAATTATTGAAACAACAATAATATAAAATATCAACGTAACAATTATTGAATCAATAAAATAAAATATTGAATAGTAATTCATCGTAATAATTATTGAGTAAAGCCTTCTTACGTAAGAATCAATAATTGGTGCAAACCGCGTGCTACCGGGTTTTAACCACCGGTATTCCAACAAGATAATCTGTAAATAACTACAATCGTTATTTATAAATAACTTATACTTATCGCTTTCTTCATCCAATCGCTTTCCGTTATGGGGCCCACACAAGGTTAAATCATTCGCATTTAATATTCTCCGACAGTAAGAATATTCCACGACCAAACGAATATTTCCCCGACAACAATGAATATTTTATAACCACTTAATTATATATGATAATTGCGCATTTTACCCATAACTAACCACATTAATCAAATCAACCCTTACTATTTCAAAATAATAAATAGAGGAAATTCAATTTCATTTATAATAAGTTGAGTCTTACACAACAAGTTTTAGATCAACAACTGCAGCAGAAACAACAATCCATTAGAAGAGTCAAGTAGAGAAAGAACTCTACTATCTTCTATGATTTAAAAGTCCATCATCAATATTTTATCCCTGTAACATCAATCAATATACATCTTGAATCAAATATTTATCTTTGCACTATAGGCCAAAGATACTCATTTGTATCACCAGTTAGTCATGTTCATCTCAACACATGTTCATCTTTGCATTATGGGCCAAAGATATTCATTACGCAATCATTCATCTTTGCACTACATGCCAAAGATATTCAGTAATATCATCATTTAGAATTGAGGATGATGAAAAATATCTTAAAGAAAATGAATCCAGTGAGACAAAAGGATAAATATTAGGGATTCGTATTATAGTTTATCCAAGTTCAATAATACTCCATAATAACCAATTGTGAAGCAGAATTCAAAAATAAAGATCAAAACATGGATACAATCAAAGATAGTAACCATAATAGACATATTGGACAAAAAGGAGAAAATTTCATTTTTCGGTGAATAGTGCCGTATACGTGAATAGTGTTGTATACGTGAATAGTAACCCCGACACAAAAAGGTATAAATTCCACAATAAAATTTATACCAATATTTTGGTATAATGATATTGAAAGAATAACATCATTAGGAAGAAAATAACATCCCTTACCTCAAAAGAACAGTACTTCCGACTGAAATATCAGGTATAAGGCTGAAAGAATCTTGCACTGATGAATAGTAACTCACAAAGCATCTAAATACTCAAAAAATACGCTCGATAATATAGAGCGAGAAAGAGAGAAAACTTGTTTCTGGTGTGATTTTTAATTCTAACTAAGCACCCTATTTATAGGAAAAATGCTTAGAACGCCATATATGAACTAACTCGCTACACGATGGCTTTACCTGCTACTATTCAAGTCCACCGCTTTTGAAAATAAATTCCTGTACATTTCATTTCTCACCAACCAAAAGTGGGGCCCAAAATATTTTTAATAAAAACGTTTATTTCTGAAACTTCAATAATTCATAATAAATAGCCTTTTATCTGAAAAATTCAAATCTCATGTCTATTCCATTGGAAATTAAATTCTCTACAACTTTGTAAGTTTATGTTTTTCCAAATTCCAAACGAAAAATGACCGAAATCCACATCCGGACGATTTTCAAAACCTACATTCCGACAAAATACTAATAAAACACCTCAGTATTAATTCCTTCATTTATGTCCACATAAAATAAATATTTTCTCATCATATAAATCAATAATTAATTATTCACAAATAATATTACAGAATCACAATTATGACAACCAGTCGCTTCCTGTGGAAAGAGGGGCTTTCCGATAAAGATTTCTCCTTATTGGCGCGCAATTAGGTGACCAAACCCATTTCTTATACAGAACTTCCTTAGACATTGCCAATAATGTTATCTAATAATATTATTCAAATAATATGAATTATTGATCTGATAATGGAGATACTGTGCAGTGACAATTATTAAAACAACAATAATATAAAATATCAACGTAACAATTATTTAATCAATAAAATAAAATATTGAACAGTAATTACTGTAACAATTATTGAGTAGTGCCTTCTTATGTAAGAATCAATAATTCAAAATATTGTGCAATACCGTGTGCTACTGTGCAACCACGCGTATTATTGTATTTTAACCACCAGGTAATCCAACAGTGTTAACGGTAATAATTACGTCGTTATTTATAAAAACTCAAACTTGTCGTTTTTTCATCCGACAGTTTTCCATTATGGGGCCCACAAATGGTTGCACCATCGTATGAATATTCCCCGACAACAGGAATATTTCACGACCAAACAAATATTCCCTGACAACAATGAATATTTTATAACCACTTGCTTATTTTGCAAAATTTTCATATTTCACCCATAACCAAAGCATTATATCAAATTAACACCTTATTATTCACAATAATAAATAGAGGAAATTCAATTTTATTCATTAAAGAGTTGGGGTCTTAAATTATGTTTTAATTCAGTTGTTAGAAAGTAGCTTGTAGGCCAAAATTGGCTTTGTTTATGTGATTGTCGAAATTGGTCGCCGAGGATCAGAATTCTATACATGTAGTAGCAACCTCGCGATCTGATGCTTCTCGTGTGACAACCCCAAAATAGGTCCATTCCACCCAAACTATTCTGAGTCGCCAAATATATGGTACATAAAATCAACTACAACTTTATTACAATAATTGTCGTGCAAAATACAACAACACATATGCTGTGAGTTTTGATACAAATATATACCAACTGTGACTCTCATCCCAACCTTGGATAACACGTCACAATGGCACCTTACATAAAGGTATAGTCAAAAACTATTTTAGAAATTAGAATCTTTGGGAAGTTCTTAAGGAAACCTTCGTACATGGGAGGCCATGCGTCTAGGTTATGATAGATATCATATGTCCACGAAATTATCCTCGGTCAATTCCAATAGACCCCAAAGAAAAACGAGAAGATTACTATCATATTCTTTCCAATGGTGAGTCTTCTCTTGAGACATATCATTATCTCCACAGTCTCTACTTGAGAATTATATTTCAACCAAACACCAAGATTATATAGGTAGTGCTCGTAGATATACTTAGCAAGTGGATGTGCACAACCATATCTTATGATAGCACGAGGTTGTATGTCATTAGACATCTTGTATGATAGTGGCAAAACACCCTTCCAACGTTGGGTTTGCCTCATCCTATTTGATTCACCAAATATAACTACTAAATGATGTATAAAATATAACACACTTTTCTCTACTGTTTAGGGAGAACTCCACAGCTAGAGACCACCGTTCTATTCCCTATTTACCCCGACAACCCAATACAATCTTATTACCCGAAAGGAACTCAGAAGCAAAAGGGTGAGCACAACTAGCCCAAATAAAGGATATCATAACTAAAGATAATTAAATTATCAATAGCCTTCATCGAAGAATAAATCGTAGATTTAGAACATATGGTAGATGATAAAACTTTTCAACCATAGTTGCGTGAACGAAGCAATCCATTAGAAGAGTCAAATAGACTATAAAGTCTATTATCTTCTCCACGTTAAAAGTCCACCAACAATGTTTTATCCTCAGAACATCAATCAATGCCCTTTCCACACTCATATGAATAACTCATAATCATAATTATGATTCTAAAATTCCTCTTCGCACCCAGGACGAAGATAATTTTCATCACCTATCTTTACCTGAAACATCAAAGATCATGGTTATACCAAATCATAGTTCATATTTATAATCATACTAATAAATTCATCTTTGCACTACGGGCCAAAGATATTCATCATCATTTCATCTTTGCAATACAGGCCAAAAATATTCAACAACAGGTCATCTTTGCACTACAGACAAAAGATATTCAACAACAGGTCATCTTTTCACTACATGCCAAAGATATTCAACAACAAGTCATCTTTGCACTACGGGCCAAAGATATTCATATCTCAAAGAAATACATAATCATTTCAAAATTTATATAAAACATAATTATAACCATGTTGATCAATTCACCTTTGCACTTAAGCTAAAAATATTCAATTGTAAATTCAATGGTCATGATCATACCAGTCAACGATTCAACTTTGCACTACTGGCCAAAGAGAACCCATAGTCACGATCATACCAATAATTTACCCATATTTACACTCAAGTCAAAGAGAAATTTTCTTCACCAAGATTATAAAAATGTTATATATGATAATAAAAATAATATGATCAAAACACGGATTTAATTTCAAGAGTAAGATTCATAAATCAACGATAATTTGGTCAGAAAAAGAAACCAATTTTGCCGTGAATAGTACCCCATGAATAGTAACTCGTGAATAGTAACTCATGAATAGTAACTCATGAATAGTAACCCCGACATGAAAAATGTAGAAATTCTACAATAGAATCCATACCATTATTCTGGTATAATGATATTGAAAGAATAACATTTCTTAAACTTATAAACAATTTATTTTAATTGTCTAAAATTTACTAAATAATGCATTTAATCATCATAAAATGTCAAACTCATAAGATTTCATCACCAATAACCAAAACCCTCATCAAAAATCTGCATATACCTCATATAGGATTCTCAAGCCATAAAATCCTATTTTTCAATTTTCTTACTTCACATAACATATTTAATTCATTTACTCATAACTAGTCCATTTTCATGAAAAATACCAAATCCGTACAAACAAATTTTCTTTTCTGGGATTTAGTAGAATATAGTTCCCTATTGAACATATATTTTTCTCAGAATTTTTAAAATTCATTTACTATTTTTCATATGGCCAAAACTGCCGAATATTTAGACATTTATCATGAATTGTACTTTTGTGAAAAAATTCAGAAATTTATAGAGTATACTTCTGTTATATACATGTACTCCCAATAAAAATTTCACCAATTTTGGAGTTAACCACAAGGAGTTATAAGGGTTTACTTTTAAAATAGTCTTTTCCCATAAAATTCATAACTCTTAATCTATACATCCAAAAATCGTCATTTTTGGACACAATCTAGACAACTCATCAAATTATCATTCAAATTTTTCCAGAATTTTTGAAGGTCAGAAAAATTACAAAACTGAAAAACATAACAACCCTTACAATCCCTTACCTCAAAAGAGCAGTATTTCTGACTGGAATATCGGATGAAAAGTCGAAGGAAACTTGCACTGAATAACAACTCTCAAAGTATCTAAATACTCCCAAAAATACGCTCGATAATATAGAGAGAGAAAACTTATGTTTCTGGTGTGATTTTCAATTCTAACTTAAGCACCTATTTATAGGAAAATGCTAGAACGCCAAATGAGACTAAAATAATAAAATATTATTATTTCTTTTCAAATCTCTACGCATGCTTCAATTGAATTGATGAGATGCCATTTTGGAAGAAAAATAGCAGACCATGTGCATTCAACACCAACCAAAAGTGGGTCCCATCCAATTTTAATAAAAATCATTTTTTTTCTCTGAAACTTCAATAATTCATAGAAAATAGCCTGTTTATCAGAAAAATACGAATTTTATGTCCATTCCACACGAAATCGAATTCTCTACAACTTTGTAGCTTTAAGTTTTTCCAAATTCCAGACAAAAAATATCCAAAATCCGCAAACATATATTTTTAACACCTTTTAAAATTCATAACAAATCACACGTTCATTTTTAACGGTTCAAAATTTGTGGACATATACTCAACTTATATATGTATAACATATCCAAAAATCACAATGATCCAACGGTTTGGATTAAAATTATAACTCACATTAATAGAGCTTTAAGAACAATCGATTTGATATTTTAATACCTCCAATCCGACAAAATACCGATAAAACACCTCAACATTAATTTCTTCATTTATAACCGCATAAATAAATCCATTATTTATATCAACATCAAATAAATATTTCCTTATCATATAAATCAATAATTAATTATTCACAAATAATATTACGTAATCACAATAATGACAATCAAGCGGTTCGTGGAAAGAGGAGCTTTCGATAAGGATTTCTCCTTATCATGCGCGCAATTAGGTGACCAAACCTCTCCTCGATGTAACTTTCTAAACATTGCCAATAATGCTATCTAATAATATTATTCAAATAATATGAATTATTGATTTGATAATGGGAAATACTGTGTAGTGACAATTATTGAACAACAATAATATAAAATATCAACGTAGCAATTATTGAATCAATAAAATAAAATATTAAACAGTAATTACTGTAACAATTATTGAGTAGTGTCTTCTTACGTAAGAATCAATAATTCAAAAATATTGTATAATACCGTGTGCTACTGTACAACAACGCGTATTACTTTACTTTACCCACCGGGTATTCCAACAGTGTTAATGGTAATGATTATGCCGTTATTTATAAAAATTCAAATTTGTCGTTTTCTTCATCCAACAGTTATTCTGTTATGGGGCCCACAAATGGCTGCGCCGTCGTACGAATTTTCCACGACCAAACGAATATTCCCCGATAACAATGAATATTTTATAACCACTTGCTTATTTTGAAAATTTTGCACATTTCACCCATAATCAAAGCATTATATCAAATTAACACCTTATTATTCACAATAATAAATAGATGAAATTCGATTTTATTCATTAAAAAGTTGGGGTCTTACATCTCGCGCCGAAGCGCCAAATACCACGTCATGAAGTTGTTACTTAGTGGCATGTGATCAACACCAAGAAGATCAAGATCATGCATACAAATGTAAACCCATAGTGTTAATCGTAGTGCCGCATCATGAAGTTAGCGAGAATGGTCGACGAGTGTGTTTTAGTTACACAAAGTCTGAAAAAGTTGTTATGATTTAATAGAATGACTATTAAGATATGATTTCAGTACTTCTATACTAAGAATGAGTATATTTTAATATGCTACTAGTTTTATTACTAATGTAATTTGATTATGTGATTAAAAATCAAACCGTACATGATGTATATACTTATTTATATATAGAATGTTGGTAGTGACTAATTATGTCATGATGACATATATATATATATATAGGGTATTGTGATTCAAGTTGTTACGATTTAGCTTACACTTAAGGCAAGTTTTCTAACTCTACACTTTCGTTGAGCTAGTTCTATTATTATTACATTGTGCAATTTTATTCTTACGATTGAGCAAGTTCTTGTATCTAGTTTGTTTGTGATGATGCAAGTTGTCTAAATCTTATTTTGATATTGAACAAGTTATTCTTGTCTTTAACTTGTTATTTAGCATGCAAGTTTATATATTCTAATATACCAATGTTGAACAAGTTTTATTGTTCAATTTACTATTTGTTATACATGCTTAGTACTCAATTTTAAATAACCTTGGCTTAATATTGTTCAAGCAAGGTACATTATAATTATTCAATGTTTATGCTTTAGCTTATTCCTAAAGCATGACCTTAGTATAAAATGTTGATTCAGTTATGAAATTTTATTCAACTAATCCTTAGTTGATGTTCATTAAACCTAAATTACCTTGAAATGTATCCAAACCAAACATACTTTGGTGCAGATTTGTACTCTAAATACTGAGATGAACAACCCTATTATTAGGAGATAATTTACGCTTAGCGTTGAAATGTTTATGCACAATACATTTATATTTAAGGGTTGATCCCCTAAGTGCGAGGAGTCCCTATAGTCTTATGGATCAAGTAAAGTTTAAGTTGAAAGATTACTTATAACTATGGACATAGTTCGTGGTCTTATGACCCTCAGTTAAATATTTCATGATTCTGATTATCATTGAGAAAATATTTTGTTCAGTTTCATTGTGCCTATTGTTTGGCAGTGGTTGTAAAGTTTTATTCATTATCATTTCAAGTGAGCCTTGTTTGCTCACTCTTGCTTATATAACTATTACAGCTAAAGTAGAGAAGGTCGACGTACCTAGCACCAGTAAAGGAAAAGGAAAGATGAACAAGTATTGAAGACTTGTAATATGTCGACATTTTTATTGACAGGCCTTATTTGAATTATTGTAATGAAGATTATTTAATTTTTCGCATATGAATGTTTGTATTTAAAGGTTAGATAACTTGGGAGATTTTTATTCATGTAACCCTTTAATGGGAAGGTTTATTATCTAATTTTATTGTGATTGGGTAGTTAGATATGAATGTTTTTATAAAGTGAACACCAAATCTTGTGGTAATGAAGTACCCAGATTTGGGGGGTGTCACAATTATAGATTGTCTAAAGAAATGTATAAACTTTTGAACTTTGAAGCAGCCTAAGGTAGTGTTTTACAGTAGTAAGTCGCTAGGACGTTCGTGTTGTCTTACCATGACACAAACTAGGAAATTGCTGAAGAAGAGATGTGTGGGTTATTTGTGTCATGTTGTTGATACCCAGAGAGTGGGAGAAAAAATGGAACAAATACCTATAGTAAAAGAATTCGTGGATGTGTTTCCAAGTGAATTACCAGGTCTTCCACCGGATAGGGAGATCGAATTCGTAATAGATATTGTGCCAGGAGCGGCACCAATTTCAAGGTACTGTATCGTATGGCGCCAATAGAAATTAAGGAGTTGATGGTTCAACTATAAGAACTGTTGGATAGGAAATACATTCAACTGAGTGTTTTTCCATAGGGCGCACCAATATTATTTATAAAGAAGGATGGATCATTCAGACTTTATATCAACTACCGAGAGTTGAACAAGCTAACGATAAAGAAAAATACCCAATTGCCCAGGATCGATGATCTTTTTGATCAATTGAAAGGGGCAAAGTATTTTTCTAAGATAGATTTACAAACAAGGTATCATTAATTAAAAGTCAGAAAAGAGGATGTACCTAAGACGGCATTCAGGACTCATTACGGCCATTATGAGTTTCTGGTAATGTCGTTTGGGTTAACGAATGCACCAGCTGTATTTATGGATATGATGAATAGGGTGTTCAAACAATACTTGGATAAGTTCATTGTAGTATTTATCGATGATATTTTAGTCTATTCTAAGACACCAGAAGATCATGCTGAACACCTAAGATTAGTGTTTGAGACACTGAGGAAGGAAAAGTTATATGCGAAATTCACTAAGTGCGAATTTTGGCTTAAAAGAGTACAGTTTTTAGGGCACGATATTGACAGAGATGGAATCTCAATGGATCCAGCAAAGGTGGAAGCAGTGATTAATTAGGAACAACCAAAAACACCGACAGAGGTACGAAGTTTCTTAGGGTTAGCAGGATACTATCGAAGATTTATCCAGGATTTTTCTAAGATAGCTACTCCATTGACTAACTTGACAAGAAAGACAGTGAAGTACGTATGAACTAAGAAGTGTGAAAATAGTTTTCAGGAACTGAAGAAAAAGTTGAGTGAAGCACCTGTATTATCTCTACCCGATGATACATGGAATTTTATAGTATATAGTGATGCTTCGCATAGAGGACTAGGTTGCGTACTCATGCAACATGACAAGGTCATTGCATATGCATCATGACAGTTAAAAGATTATGATAAAGTTTATCCTACTCATGATCTAGAATTAGCAGCGGTGGTATTTGCCTTAAAGATTTGGAGGCATTACCTATATGGGGAGAAATGTGAGATATACACGGACCATAAAAGTCTAAAATATATCTTCTCACAAAAAGACTTAAATATGAGACAGAGAAGATGGTTGGAATTGATAAAGGATTATGATTGCGATATCCTATATCATCCGAAAAGCGAATGTGGTTGTCGACGCCTTAAGTAGAAAGAGTCGGGAAAGGTTGTATATGTTAATGGCTCAAATTGTTTTAATAACAGAGATGGCTAGAATGGAGTTAGAGGTGAGATTATCAAGTAAATCAGGTCAAAAACAATTTATAATGGAGACTCGACCTACCATTGTAGAGAGAGTCAAGGAGGTACAACTCAGAGATGATGAGTGTGACCAGGTGAAGAAACGACTAGCAGATGGAGGAGATATAAAGTACGATCTTGATAACGAGGGGTTATTAAGATTTGAAGGAAGAATTTGGGTTCCGTGTGAAATAGAATTGAAGGAGGAGATATTACAGGAGGCTCATAGTTTAAGGTACTCGATTCTTCCTAGTAGTACTAAAATGTATCAAGACCTTCGATAGAATTTTTGGTGATCGAACATGAAGAGAGGGATAGCAGAGTATGTAAGTAGGTGCTTAACTTGTCAAAAATTTAAGGTCGAACATCAACGACGAAATGGCTTGTTACAGTCATTGGAAATTCTGGAATTGAAGTGGTAGCATATCACAATGGATTTTGTGGTAGGACTTCCGACTACACAAAAAGGATACGACGATATTTGGGTAAAAGTGGATCGTTTGACGAAATTGACCCACTTTTTGCCAATAAGAGTCAAGTTTAACTTAGATCAGTTAGCTAAACTCTATGTTAAGGAAATCATTTCAAGACATGGGGTACCAGTTTCAATAGTGTCAGATCGTGATCCACGATTCACATTAAATTTCTGGAGAAGTCTGCAAGAATAGATGGGAACGCAGTTGAAGTTAAGTACAACTTATCATCCCACAGACAGATGGGCAAGGCGAAAGAACAATTCAGACGCTAGAAGATATGCTAAGATCTTGCATCATGGATTTCAAAGGTAGTTGGTATGATCATCTACCGTTAGTAGAGTTTGCTTATAACAACAGTTATCATGCAAGCATAGGCATGCCGCCTTATGAAGTGTTATATGGGACAAAGTGCAGAACACCACTATGTTAGGATGAAGTAAGAGAATGCCGAATGATAGGACCAAAAATGGTATAGCAAACAATAGATATAGTTAAGATAATACGAATACAACTGATAGCAACTCAAGACAGACAGAAAAAGTATGCAGATCCTCATTGAATTAAAAGAGAGTTTGAAGTTGGCTCGTATGTGTTTCTAAAGGTATCTCCCTGGAAAGGAAAGATACCCTTTGGGAAGAAGGGAAAATTAAGTCCAAAGTACAAAGGACCTTATGAGGTATTGAAAAGGGTAGGAGAGGTAGCTTATGTGATAACATTACCTCTAGAGTTAGAACGCATACACAATGTGTTTTATGTATCTGTGTTACGTTCATATAAGCCAGATTATAAGCACGTAATCGAGTATGAACCTATTCATGTTAAGAAGGACTTAACGTAAGAAGAAATTCCTATCCAAATCATTGATAGAAAAGAGCAAGTTCTAAGAAATAAAGTAATACCTTCCTTGAAGGTAGTTTGGAGAAACCACGATGCCGAGGAAGTAACGTGGGAACTCAAGAAAAGATGAAGAAGAATTACCCTAAGTTGTTTGACTAACTTATATTGAGATTCTGAGGACAGAATCCTTATAAGGGGGGAAGAATGTAACAACCGAGAAAATCGGATTATAATGTAAATTAATTTTATTTAAATATATATTGAATAAAATTATATTATATGTTATTTATCACGAGTAAGCGAGATGAAGGTCATTTTATAACCTAAAAGAGATGTATGATCTTAGTATTTTGGCTAAGTGCTATAAATAAAGTGTGTGAATTTCCAAGACAGAAATAAAAGCTTTCCGAGAAATTCTCCGAAAAACACTATTCTTCCATTTCTGCTCGGGAATTAATTTTGAACTTCTGGGAAATACGTAACGATAGAATTTTAAGGAAAGATGGATTATTCAATAATAATTCAGTTATGTCAAACGCAGATTTTTGCCAACGTACTCAATTCGAGGATGTTAGGGAAAGTGAAGACTTGAATAATTAAGGGTTATAAATAATAAGAAAGTTATTATACGAGGGAAAGAATATGGGTATCATACAATATATTGAACAAGTATATACGAAAGATAATATAATATATAAGATGAAGGTTATACAAATTAATATACGAGAAGAATACGAGAATTATATGTTAAGAGCACAAACCATTATTAATGGACTAGTGAAACTTGAATGTGAACTTTGGCAAGCCTAAGTGAAAGATGATCAAGGCCCAAAGCTAATTTAATTCAAGCCCAAGGTTAGTCCCAAATTGAATTAAACCTAAGCCCGAATCAAGAACTGAACCCATGGATCGAATCGTTGGGTCACCGGTGGGTAAAACCCATGGGGCAACTCCTGTGGGGCCCCCAGGTGAGTCATGGCCGGCCAAAGAAGTGTCCAAGCTTCCCTTGGAAGCTTGGTGAAATAGTAAGGAGGTGGGACATTAGACAATTTTGCCCTTAATTTGCAATTCTATAAATAAACATTAATAATCATGTTACAAGTGGAATCATAACCAAATAAGTAAGAAATAATGAAGAAATCATGAAAACTTAGCACATGTTGATGGACAAGTTTAAAACCATCGTGCATAGGATTAAATGCTATATGCTTGGTTAGGATGATAGATGTTTGAATAATGGAATGAATCCATTTTGAACGGAGTAAAAATCTCGAGTAACGAAGTTATGGCAAAATTTACGAGATTAGACGATAATCGTCGAAATCGTAAGATTTCCGAAATAATAGTAAAAAGTTGTCGTTCAACTCAGAAACATTAATTTTCGATGGCGTATCGTAGAACTTTTAATTTAAGAGTCGTGGACTCAAGAATGATCGAATTCTGATTTAAAATGAAGAAATGAGCTATGAACATTCACGAACGTATATTGAACGCATAATAGAAATTTAAATAGTAAATTTATTATTAACGGATTCAAAAACTTATTCTGTCCAAATGAAATCAAAGTATATGAGATATGTGAGATAAAGACTTTTGAACGAACTAATTTCGAGTTATAACAAATAAGTTGCGAGCTCGAAAAATGATTGACTTGAGAAACTGGGGGAAAAAATCAAAGTATTAAGGGAGGTGTCGTAGGTCTTTTAGCTTAAGCGAAGGAAATAAGAGTCAATGCACCGGATCTTAGACATCGAAATATCGCTTACAAATGACAATTAACAAAGGATACGGCACACAGAAGGCTTGCGGTCCTTGACCAAAGGCAAAGAAGAATAGATATGAACACAAAAGAAAGATAAGTTGATTGAAGGTGAATTATGACCTTAATTAAACTTAAAGTAACATCTTAAATGATGATTAAAACCTTAAGTTCAACAATTAATAGTTAATAAAAGGTTACGAAAAAAGTAAACACAAAGTAAGTTTAAGAATACGGTAAAATGTATTCACGTCGAATGAATGTTTGAGATTAGTGATAATGTAATTTCTTAAACATTAAACGAATAAGGTTATTTATAACAATAAAATGTTATAAAGTCATAATGAATGTTAACTAACCTAACGAATGTTAGTAAGGTTAAAAAAATGGATAGTTAGACTAAGAAGAAGGAGAAGATAGGTTAATGATAATACCTATGAATTATATATGATCTAACATGATATATTATGTGAGTATGCCGTGTAAAACCTATAAAGATTTAAAAAGGAAAGTGAATTAACAGTAGACGACACTAAATGCAAGTTTTTTAAACTCTTGTCTATACTTAATTTGGACAAGCTTTATGATTCATGTATCATATGTAAGACCCCAAGTTTTATGAATAAAGATGAATTTTTCTCTAAATATCATATTTGAATATTAAAGTGTGAATTTGTTATGATGTTATAGTTGTGGGTAATATTTACAAATTTTACAAAGTAAACAAGTTGATATAAAATATTCGTTGGTCGGGGAATATTATTTTTATTAGGGAATATTCGTACGACGACACAATCATTGGTGGACCCCACAACAAAATTAGTGTCCGAGTTAAAAAATGACATAAATAACTTTTTATGAAAATAACGGCAAAAGTTTTACCGTTAACTGTTGAAATACTCAGTGATAAAAGTACAGTAAAATGCGTGGTTGCATAGTAGCACACGGTATTGTACAGTATCATTGATTATTGATGCTTACGTGAGAAGTTACCCAATTTTATTCAATTATTGACACAGTAATTGCTGCATAGTATCTAACGTTATTAATTCAATTATTGTTACAATATTTTATATTATTAAATCAATAATTGAGACGACAAAGTTATTCATATTATTATTTACATTATTGACGATGTCTAGAAAGTTATGTCGAGGAAAGGGGTTTGGTCACCTAATTGCGCGCCAATAAGGAAAAATCCTTATCGAAAAGCCCCCTCTTTCTTGGGAATGATCTGGTTGTTAATATTGAAAGTTATGATATTAATGATGAATAAACGTTATTAAAAATGTGTTTTGTGAAGCCAAGTGAATTCAGATAAATAGAGGGGTTTTATTGAAGTATTTGTTGTAAATTTGGCTTATTATATGGACCCCCATTTACCCATATTTTAAAATCGTCGGTAGAAGTTATCTCAGTTTTTCTTATATATATATATATATATATATATATATATATTATGTTTTTTATATAAAATAGAATATATTTTATTTTATTTGCATAGTATTATATAGTGTATGCATAATGCTACATAGTACAGCATAACAAAATCATAAAAAATTTAAATATTTCAGCCGAACATTGCCTGTGAATTCTTCCTATTGTGCGTCCATGATTTTCTAAATTCAAATAGTATCCTACCATTTTCCTATAAATAGGATGCTTAGTTTAGAAATAAAAATCACACCAGAATCAGAGAATTCTTCTTCTATAATATTGAGCGTATTTCTTTTGAGTTTAAGGAAGCTTTGAGCGTAGAAAATAGTATAAGTTTTCTTCAAGAATATCCCCGCCCTACCAGTCAGAAATACTCTCCTTTTAAGGTAAGGGGTATTATTTTTGTTCAAAACTCGTACGAAATAATATTTTCTTTCATACTCTGTAGTATGTAAGTAATATTATTTTGTTTCAGATTTCGAATTCTACACTCATTTTGTTAAGTATTGCTTCTATACTCCTTGAAATTAGTTGAATATCATTGGAATTTGTGTTTCATCTAGTATTTTTTCATGCAAATATTTTCCTGAACATTCTTGTTAAATTTTAAGATTTTACTACTGGAGTACTATTCATGGGCACTATTCATACGTATGGCACTATTCATACGTACGGTACTATTCACTGGGTACTATTGTGATGAACGAGATTTTTGTAATTTAATTCTTAATATTTATTGAATTAAATAAATAATTTTGATGATTTAATTATTAGATTAAATAATTAATTGATGCAATTATGATAGATTAATTTAATGATATGTGTTATATTTATTAATTTAATGTGGAGAATATTTATTATTCAAGTATGTATTTATGTGAGCTTATTGAATTTAAAGAAATATTTAATAAGCCTAATGTTATTTTAATTAATGTAATAATTAATTAGAGATTAATAATTTGATATTATTAATTAATGAAAAATTAATTATATGATTATGTGAATTAATGATAAATTATTATATTTTATTTAAATTAAATAAAATAAAATATTTGAATTATTGTGTAAGTAAGGTGTGACATGATTTAAACTATAAGATAAAAGAGTTATTAAATTAAATGGATTAAGTCTTTTAAAGCTAGCCAAACATGGCCTTAATGGGAGTTGAGGACAGCTTAACCCATGATTGGGTAATCGACCACAACGCTGGCGGGCCTTCCTTCAGACATTACTACGCGTCATCTTTATTCCTTTCATTATTGCTAAGTCTAGAAAATATTCAGAGAGAGAGCTTGAGAATTGTCAGAGAGAATTAAGATTTTTGAGAAGGAGACTAAGAGTGGGTAATTGAAGAAACATCTGAGTTTTCTAATCTACACCTTACACTCAGGGTAATCTCCTCCTTCCCAAATTATAAATTACGTTATTAAAGTTTTTATGAATATGGCTTTCAAAGTTCTGTAAGGTCTCTATATTTATAAAGAGTATGGATTATGTGTTGTATATGTATTAAATGTTATCAAATCGTATTCAATTATATATTATGTAAGTTATCATGTCATCAGTTTCATGAAAATACGTCGTATATGTTGCTCAAAACTTACAGAGTATAGGTTTTGGCCATATGGCCCTTGTACGTAAATTTAATGTGTCAAACATAAATGGTTTTATAAAATTTATACTCAGATATTATTATGCATGTTAATATGAAGAGACCAAACTTTAAATGAACTGATTCTTGTTTTAACGAATCCGTAGTATTAATTTTCATGATTTATGTTCAAAACCTTCAAGAACATCAAGAACGTTGAAATTTACATATTTTAATTACGTAATTATGTGTTTTAATGGATTAAAATCATTATATAAATGTTTGGTAATGATTATGTATGAATTATATCATGTGGTTTGATTAAATTCGTGTAGTAATAATTTAATTGAGTTTTGGTCGTGTTACGCAATTTTTGAGAATTGCGAGCAGCTTCGTTCGCCGCCATGCGCGCTCCGATCTCGTGGTTTAATTCCCATCATTGCATATTTCCAGATCTCAAGCCAGCAAGCCATGGCGCTGCAAGGGCGAAAAACTTAGTACAAAAAAGTGGCGTCGCAAATACCACTCTGTGAGAATGTCCGAAATGAATTATTTTTAAATGTTCAAGTCTAACAATGTGATAGCAACTTAAATTAAAGAACATAGAGATATGTTAGAAGTATAATGAGATATTAAAATAGATACTTAACATGTAAATAACATAATTGCATGTGGATTGAATTATTGAATACATAATTAGCTTGTTATTCATGAAGTGTAAATTATGTGACATTAAGTGTAATAAATTGACTAAGTATAGTCATAATTCGAGTTAGACAAAAAGAATGAACGTTTGATGATTAGTTAAGTTATAATTAACTGGTTTTGTAAATGTAAATGGTATGTAGGATTAAATTCAAGGAACGTGTTTAATTAACGTGTAATCTACGCACGAGGCAAGTTTTCTAACCCTAATTGTTATCATTATTCAAGTTTATAAATCAAGTTCATTATTATGTTAAAGATTTACTATCTTTTCAAAGTATGATTCTGTTATACAATAATTATTCTATTGTATACCTATTGAGATTGTTATTCATTATAAATATCATTTATTGTTGAACCTTGTTAGACTAGCGAATCCTTATTGATTCAACTAGTCCATAGTTGATGAACGTTCTAAATTTCAGAACCCTTATTGAATTATCCAAACCAAACTTCCTTAGGTGCGGACTCGAATGTCAAACTGAGATGAACAACCCTGCAAAGGGATTCACTTATGCATTAGCGTTAAGATATTGTGCACAGTATGGTACTAAAGGCTGATCCTCCTAAGTACGAATAGAAAGGTCCATAGTCTTATGACTGTTAAAGGTTTCAAGTATAACCCTTGTTAACCTAGGACATAGTTCAAGGTCTTTTGACCCTCAGAAATCTTTTGATTCTTGTTACTCATTCTTGATTCAAAAGTTGAGCTTTTATTTCAGAAGTCTTTGATTCACTCGCATGTTATTATACATTATTATTTCATTATTTTACTTGTGGGCAATAGTGTTCACTCTTGCATAATAATAACATTGCAGTTAAGAACGAAATGTCCGACGAGCCTTCTACTAGAAAAGGCAAGGGCAAGATTAACAAGTGATGAAGACTTGTTGTTTTATATGATGATGTATTCTGTTTAAGACTTAAGTTAATGATGTTGTTTAAGACTTATTTATTTATGTTTCCGCACAGATGTTTAAGGTTAGTATGACCTGGGATTATGTTTATTATTCAGATGTTGTAACCCCAAAAGGGGAAGATTTATTTCTATCTATTGCATGGTTTGCATTTATTATGGGTAGATAGATAGATGATATTTGTACAGTGAACACCAAATCTCGTGGAATCGAAGTACCTGGATTTGGGGGTGTAACAACTATTCACCCAGGGTACTATTCATGACATAAATTAATTTCTTTTCTTTCCAATTTATTTTTGATACAATATTATTCTTGAATTTTGCTCCACAAAGCAGTTATCATGTTGACAATTTGGACATTTTTAAACTCTGGATAAATTTAAATTCTTTAATATTTATCCTTGATTTCGTTTGATTGATGCTTATATCATTATCATCATCCGCATGTTTATATTGTGATAAAAGTCATCTTTGGCCCGTAGTGCATAGATGGACTATTGATTGGTATGATTATGACTATGTATCTATATAATCATGACCATTGGTGATAATACGAATATCATTGGCCCGTAGTGCATGGATGGTTCGTGGATGTGATAATAATGAATATTCTTGGCCCGTAGTGCATGGATAATTCAGTGATGTAGATTATTTATTGAGCTAAGTCTCAGCGATAAAATTGATGATAAACTTTTAAATCATAGAAGATAGTAGATATCTTGCTCTACTTGACTCTTCTAATGGATTATTTGTTCCGTTACAGTTAAACTTGTTGTCTATTATATTTTATCAGTTTAACACTGTTGAAGGCTAACGATAATTTATTCTGCATTATCTTAGTCATAATATTCTTTCTTTGGGCTAGTTGAGCTCACCTTTGCTTTCATTATTCTTTTCGTGAAATGAGAATATAAATTTGGGACTAGTCGGGGAACGAAGTGATGGTCCGAGATGGTGGCTATAGTAGTCCTCACTATTTTATAAAATAGTGTGATAATAATTGTAGTGAGGACTCCATTTGAGCTTAGATATTGTCTATGAGATAATATTCATGTTTAAACTCTCAGCTTATGTATTGTCGTATTTTACACGACATATGTATAATTAAGTTTGTATTTAAATTTTGTACCATGTATTTGGCGACTCAGAATGGGTTGTGTATACCTATTTTGGGGGCGTCACAGTTGGTATCAAAGCTTAGGGATATGATCTCTGACTGAAATTTGAGACTAGAACTAAGAAGGGAGAGACGGGTAAATTCTTCGCTAGTATGACCTACCTAAGTTTATTTATTATTTAACTGGTCGGTCAGAATATAGGGATAATATGTAGTATATCAATTAACCCTTGTTTTGTGGCAGTATTTGAAAATGGCATCTGAAAATGTTGAGATAAGCAATGGAGCACAGGAGACCGTTGAGTCGCCACAGATCAATAACCAGGATAGTGTGCATCAGGAAGGCAACAATCCTCATGTAAATAAAAACACCGATCAAATGATGAACGACGGGTGTTTAGGAGCTTTCTGCAATTCATACAACACCAAACGAGAGAGACTCCTATTCAAAATGCAGGTGGAAACACTAGCAACTCTCGGATGGTCACCGTTAAGCAATTCAAGGAGCTAGGAACACTAGAGTTTTTGGGAAAGCCAGAACCACTTAAGGCAGAGACGTGGATTAAGCAGATCACCAAGATATTTGATGTCTTGGGATGCTCCGAGGAGAAAAAGGTTCCCTTTTCCACCTTCATGTTACGAGGAGAGGCAGATCATTGGTGGGAATCTGTAAAATGTACTCAGTCTGCCGCACTAATGATTTCTTGGGAGAAGTTTCAAGAATTGTTCAATAACAAGTACTTTCTCGAAAGTATTCATCACATGAAGGAGGTGGAATTCATCAAGCTGGAGCAAAATAATATGACTGTGTCGCAATACGAGGCTAAGTTTGCCGAGTTATCCCGGTTCGTATCCCATTTGGTTGATAATTATGAGCGAATGACGCGAATAATTCTGCGAGGTTTGAAACCCGAAATACGTCAATACCTCATTTCTCACAAATTTTGCTTGTATTCACTCAGTTATTGGAGCGCGATAATAAGTCAGCCCAACCAAAAGATAGCAACCGGCAAAATGATAATACTAGTGGTAGCAGTCATCGAAGCGGTGACAACAAACATGGAGGAAATCAATATGCCAGAAATGGTAACCACTTCTGTGGTAATCATGGCCAAGATAATAAAAGTGGAAATTTCAAGAAGAGAAGGTTCAATAATGATGGAAAGGCAGCAACACCAGCACCCTTTTTTAAGGAAGGAGAACGACCACCACCGTCAGATGCTACAAATGCGAGGGAGGGACACATCACCCAAACCATGACGCAAAGAATCCAAAGTGTGCTATAATTGTAGAAGAGAAGGTCACCTAGCCTGATTTTGTCGTGTAGTGAAGTCAATTCCAGCTGGAATGGAGGCACCAAAGGCCGTCCCAGACAAGTCAAAGTTGGTAGTTCAAGGGAGAGCGTTTGTCGTGACCTCCTAAAAAGCAAGGAACCCGAATGAGGTTATCACGGGTAAGCTAATCATAAACTCTTGCGAAGTCTATACCTTATTTGATACTGGTTCTACCCATTCTTTTATTTCTCCTACTTGCGCTCAACGTTTAAATTTAACTCCGAAGAAATTAGACTTTGACTTATCTATTGAAACTCCGTTGGGAGAAACCTTCATTACATCCACTGTTTATAAATCTTGTTTGATTCAAATTGGCACCCTCACGTTACCTATCGATCTTATCTCTTTGAAAATACTTGCATTTGATGTGATTTTAGGGATTGATTTGTTAACTACTCATCATGCTAAAATTGATTATTTTCGTAAGGTTGTTAGCTTTCATATTTCTAACCAAAATATTATACGAATTCAAGTAACCGAACCACTAAAGTCAATCACTGTCATATCAAGCCATAAAGTCATTCGTTTATTAAAAAATGGATATCAAGATTTCTTAGCCCATGTCACGGATTTAAACAAAAATACGTAAGATTTGAATGATATTTCTATTGTTAATAAATTTCCTAACGTATTCCCCGAAGAACTTCCTGGCCTACCCCCAGAGCGTGAAATTGAGTTTTGTATTGATTTTGAACCCGGTACAAAACCCATTTCCAAAGCCCAATATCGAATGGCTCCTATTGAACTTCAGGAGTTAAAAACCTAACTGCAGGAATTGTTAGACATCGGTTTCATTCATCCTAGTACATATCCTTGGGGTGCTCCTATTCTATTCGTAAAGAAGAAAGATGGAAGTATGCGACTTTGTATTGACTATCGGGAGTTGAATAATGTCACCGTAAAAATAGGTAACCCGTTACCTCGCATAGATAAACTGTTTAACCAGTTGCAAGGTGCCAAATTCTTTTCAAAGATCGATCTTCGTTCCGGATATCATCAGTTAGAGATTAAAATCTATGACATTCCAAAGACTGCTTTCAGAACTCGGTGCGGGCATTACGAATTCCTAGTAATGTCTTTTGGATTGACTAATACTCCTATTGCCTTCATGGACATGATGAACTGGGTATTCAAGGAATATTTAGATCATTTTGTGGTTGTCTTTATTGATGACATCCTCATATACTCCAAAAGCCATGAAGATCATGAGCATCACTTGAGGCTGATACTTCAAAAGCTTCGTAAAAATAAGTTATATGCCAAGTTGAAGAAATGTGAGTTCTGGCTTGAGGAAGTAGGATTCCTTGGGCACGTGATATCAAATAATGGAATATATGTTGACTCGGCAAAGGTTGAAGTAATTCAAAGCTGGGAGCAACCTAAGTCAGTAACCGAAGTACGTAGCTTTCTAGGCTTAGCTGGTTATTATCAGGGATTTGTGGAAGGATTTTCTCGAATCGCTACTCCATTAACTCAGCTGACTCGAAAAGATACAAAATTCGGTTGAAGCGAGGAATGTGAGAAGAGTTTATAAGAACACAAGAGGAGACTCATTCCAGCACATGTTCTGACAATACCATCTAGTTCGGAGGGATTTGTCATATACAGCAATGCTTCAGGCAAAGGTTTAGGATGTTTTCTCATGCAACATGGGAAAGTCATAGCCTATGCCTCACGATAACTCAAAGAATATGTAAGGAATTATCCTACTCATGATCTAGAGTTGGCAGCATTCGTTTTCGCGCTAAAGATTTTTAGACATTACCTGTATCGGGAGAATGTGGAGATCTATACGGATCATAAAAGCCTCAAATATTTCTTCACCCAAAAGGAACTCAACATGCGGCAATGATGTTGGCTCAAACTGTTGAAAGATTATGATCATACCATTCAATACCATCTTGGAAAAGCGAACGTGGTAGCTGACGCATTGAGTAGAAGATCATATGCGGGTACGAGCGCGATATTGTCAACGCAAAGGCCCATTTTGTATGACTTACAAAGGATGGAGATAGAGTTATAGAATCCAGGGACCCACGTGATGATGTCAAATATAGGAGCAGAACCGACCTTAATTGATAAAGTTAAATCTTCTCAAGCTACAGACCTGGAGCTGATGCGTATGAAGAAGAAAGTGCAAGAAGGTGCTATTCCGGAAGCAAGAATCGATGAAGAAGGAATACTTCGAGTCAACTCCAGACTTTGTGTTCCTAAAGACTCTTAATTGAAGTATATAATCATGATGGAGGCACACAACACACTATTTGCAATCCATCCTGGGAGTACCAAAATGTATAGTGATCTTCGACATACATTTTGGTGGAGCAATATGAAGAGAAAGATAGCAGAGTTTATCTCAAGGTTTTTAACTTGTTAGCGTGTCAAGGCGGAGCATCAAGTGCCAAAAGGTCCATTGCAATCACTTGAAATTCCAGAATAGAAGTGGGAGCACATTACCATGGATTTCGTTACCGGTGTTCCCAAGGTTTCTCAAGGCATAGATGCAATTTGGGTCATTGTTGATAGATTAACCAAGTCTGCTCATTTCTTACCTATACGAGAAACTTATTCACTTGAACCTCTTGCTCGTATATATATAAATGAGATTGTAAGACTGCATGGTATGCCAATATCCATAATTTCTTATCGAGACCCAAGATTCACTTCACGATTTTGGGTTAGTTTACAAAAAGCTATGGGCACAAATTTATGATTTATTTCGGCATATCATCCTCAAATGGACGGGCAGTCGGAGAGGACTATTCAAACTCTTGAGGATCTATTAAGACTCTGTATCCTAGACTTCAAAGGAAGTTGGGACAAGTTCTTGCCATTAGTAGAATTCTCCTACAACAACAGTTATCAAGCAAGTATAGGCATGGCTCCATTCAAGGCATTGTATGGACGCAAGTGTCGTTCTCCAGCATACTGGGATGAGGTGGGTGAAACAATGTTGTTGGGACCGAATTGGTACGCATGAAAACAGAAAAGATTCAAATGATTCGACAACGTATAAAAACCTCACAAGATTGACAAAAGAGTTATGTTGATCTTCATCGAAGGAACGTGAAATTCAATGTTGGAGATCATGTGTTATTACGTGTTGCTCCATGGAAAGGAGTTACGAGATTTAGAAAGAGAGGAAAGCTAAATCATCGATTTATTAGGCCATTTAACATCCTCGATCGAGTAGGAACTGTTGCTTATAGACTCGCCTTACCTCCAATTATGTCTCGTGTTTATAACATTTATCACATATCTATATTACGTAAATATGTGGAAGACCCGAACCACATTATTAAATTAGAACCAAATGATATAGCGGAAGATTTAACGTATGAAGATGTACTTGTTAAAATCTTGGATAAGAAGGAACATATTCTACGCTCAAAGGTTATACCTCAAGTCAAAGTTTTGTGGAGAAACCACGATATTAAGGAAATGACCTGAGAGTTAGAATCTGAAATAAAATCAAGGTATCCTCACCTCTTCATCATACTAGGTACGTATACTAATTTTGAGGACGAAATTTCATAAGAAGGGGAGGTTGTAAGACCCCAACTATTATGAATAAAGATGAATTTTTCTCTAAATATCATTTTTGAATATTAAGGTGTGAATTTGTTATAATGTTATAGTTGTGGGTAATATTTATAAATTTTGCAAAGTAAGTAAGTTGATATAAAATATTTGAAGGTCGAGAAATATTAGTTTTATCAGGGAATATTTTTACGACAACACAATCATTGGTGGACCCCATAACGGAATTACTGTCAAAGTTAGAAAATGACAGAAATAACTTTTTTATGAAAATAACGGAAAAAGTTTTACCGTTAACTGTTGAAATACACAGTGATAAAAAGTACAGTAATACGCGTGGTTGCATAGTAGCACACAATATTGTATAATATCTTTGATTATTGATGCTTATGTGAGAAGTCACTCAGTTTTATTCAATTATTGTCATAGTAATTGTTGCTCGATGGAAAGCACCCCATCCAATCTTTCTCCCTCCTTGTTTAATTCTTTTTTTTTACATTTCCATATTTAGTAGATGTTAGATAGTGGTAAGTTTTAATAATAGTTTTATTGTTTCTCCTCTCATGTTTACTCCAATTGCTATAAACATTTAGGATCACACAGAAGTCAAAAACTTGTCGCCAGAGTCTGTGGTCGCATGGCATGGCCTTACCAACTATAAGCCAAACATCACATGGCCACAAGAATAGCTCGATCCACGTAAAAAAAATGCTAAATTTTTAGAATTTCTGACTCAAGCATTCGGACAGTTAGAAGCCCACACTAAGTCTCCAACTATAGAATATCTCAAACTTAGCCATCGCCTGATATACTATCGGATCATGAAGAAGCGAACGGAGATGACATTGCCACTTAGGGGAGTATTCTTTCACTTTTAATTATAATGAGGGCATTGTTTATTTTAAGTTTGGGGGTATTGGGTTGTAGTGAGTAGTTGTTGCATATAGTTTGATTGCATGTTTAAGTTGCATAGTAGGGGTATTTTAGTATGAATTTTTTTTTTAGTTTTCTTTTGTCTTGTTTACTTAGTAAGTGTTTAGTTGCATAACATTGCATAATCCCAGGCATTTAGTTAGTTGAATTCTAATTTGGCCAATGATGACATAGAAATTTGATAGATTTTTGAATTCAATGGATATCTTGAGCTTAGTTATAATTTTATACAGGATATAATTCATGCTTGCTGTTTAGATGTTACCAGGTAGCACGACAATGTTCCTATTTGCTTGTTGGTTAAGATTAGCATGCTTGTCTGTTGAGAAGAAAATGTTGTTTTTAATGATAGAATTGTGTAGGAAGTGAGTAATGACTATGAAGACACTTAAACTCAAGTTTTGGGAACGCATGGATATGCTTGCTTTATAAAAAAAAAAGAAAAAAAAATATTGAATAATTACCATGGCTAGTCTTGTTTCGGGGCCTTTGTTACTTGAGTAAGTACGCCCGAGGGGATTGTCTCTACACCTAGCGCCCTAAGGTCTTAATGGTCTGGGAGTTATTGGTTGAAAGCTCACTAAGGGATAGCACTGTTAGCCTAATGGAATGAGACATTGCACAGTCATGGAAAATATATATATATATATATATATATATATATTATATCAATAAACACCATGAAAAGTGCGAAAATCATTTAGTGAGTAAAAAAAAAAGCAGAATAAACCCTTTGTTAAACCTTAGTTTGTACTGATGTGTTGGAGTAGTTCTTATTTCAGTTGTATGCATAGTTTTTGATTTAAACTTCAATTTTCTATCTTAAGCAATTTAGCATGTGGTATCTTCATCTTTGTCAAGCTTATCTGTGAACACATCACACACACACAACATCTTTATAGCAGGTTAGGACTATCTGATTGTATGTCATTATGCCTTTAGCTTAGTTTGATGCTTTGTTCTTGGATCTTGATATTTCTAAGAGGTATATCTTATTGGAATTCTTAACATGGTTGGAAATCTGGGGACTCATTGTCATAGTAGTGTAGCTTGCATAGCATGTAGAATGCATTATGTTGTGTTGCTTGGGGACAAGCAACGGTTTAAGTTAGGGGGTATTTGATAAGTGGATTTTATATACACTTATCCGGTATCTTTTACTTGAATTAGTTGCTTATATTTATGTGTCTTAGTTACTTTTCATGCATTTTGTGTTCATTTTGTAGGTTATACGTTTTGGAGCGGTGTGAGCGACTATTGGTAAGGAAAAGCAAGGAAAATGCAAAGAAAAGCAATCTGGACATCATTTGGGCTTTCATGTTTACTTCGTGTTCTTGGTTTGCAACTTAGCTTACATTGTAGAGCATCTTCGTAGCTTTCTGGAACATCTTGAATCGTTCTAATTGGAGTTCGGATGCAAGAGTTATGGTCTTTGTACCAACGGACGTCAAACTTCGCTGTTTTGGTTAGCCATTTTCAGAGCAGTCCCTTCCAGCCCAATTTCAACCTTCATTCGGCTAGAATTTCTCAATCATCAAAGAATGAAAGTTGTAGAGCTCATCGATATCTTTGCTTTGATAGGTGGCAGGTCCCGTAACTCTTCCCGGATCAAAGGTTATGGCCATTTTACCAGAGCACACTGCAGTGAGAAAATCACCACATGGGGCGCTGAATTCTAGCTTGCACATTTCTTGACGTTGACCAAAGTCGACTTTTCATTAAATAAAGGCAATCGACGCAGAATCGGAGAGGGGATTCAATTAGGGCTTATATATTAGACTTATTTCCATGATGTAAAGGAGATTCCACCCCTTGGGGGCTAAAGCTATCATTATTTCTTTTCTTCTCTTTCTTTTTAGATTAGATTAGAACCCTAGAATAACTAAGATTTGGGGATTGAAGCAATTGAAGATCCTTGAAGGTTCAGAAGTGAAAGAAGAGAAGAAACTCAGATTTGCTATTCTTGATCCCTAACTCTCTTTACTTCTATTGTATCTTTCAATGTATATTCAATTGTGGATCATGGATTCTAATTCAACTATGAGTTAAACTCTATTTTGGGATTGCAATGAAATCTATTGCCTAGTTTATTTTGACATACTTCATTGTTAGTCTTATTAATTGTTATGAGATTGTCTATTAAGATTCACGCTTATTTGCTTAGTTGATTGGCCATCAATTACTGTGATAACCCATATGAACTTGAAAGACGAAGTATGGGTTTAGATTTGATCTTGATAGCTTGTGTTTGTATGTTCTACATGGTGATGGAATATATGATTCGTGCTTAGGATAGACATATACCAAAACACCACTTGTAGTCAATTGAGGACTTGGGTTCAAACCCTAATTATTTGTAAATCACATAGACATATAATGGTTTAGGTAATGTGGGTGTTCATGTGTATTATATTAATTGTGGATTATATGTGATATGAGTATGGTACATCGAGAGATGGTTATATTTCACTTTCGTGTTCTCGACTAACAATCCGTTATAATTAATTTGGTTTAACTAGAAGTGTGTTGATTTAAATGATGCAATAGGGAAAATTGTAATCTCATGTCTTTATTATCTAGTCTCATTCTGGGGGTAGTTAGTACTATTTAATTTCATAGTTTAAATATAAAAACTCAAAGCAATCATTTAAATAAGACTAAAATGGTTATGGGCTAATGCTTGGTGAACTTTATTAATTAATTCTCCGTGGGAACAATACTTTACTTACTCTTTATTACTTGTTGACCACGTATACTTGCGTGTTGTGCGTAACTAGAATTTACCCAACAAGTTTTTGGCGCCGTTGCCGGGGAATTAGCTTAATAAATTTTTTCCAACATTAATTTTAATCAAATTAGTCTTAATTTAAACATTTTTTTTTGTTTTAATTATCTTCTTATATTTCTCTCTTTTCAGGTACCATGGGTGACTTTGCTTATCAATGGCCTTATGCAAATATAATTCAACCAGGACACAAGCACTTTGAGGGACTCAAAGTATTTTCTACATTATCGGCCTGAATTGCAACACTTTCGGAGAGGTTGGATATTCTTGCATTGAACGCACTTTTCGAGATAGTAGTAGTTACATGTGAATATTGTCTTTCGGCGAGCATCCGAAAGTTATCGGTCAACACATCAAGGTTGGACAAGTGCGGTTTGGGGTGATTACTTCAACAACGATGTTTATCCTGATCATTATCAACAAGGTTGGGGGTATCACCCAGATTATGAATTGAGTTATAACTATCCCGACCAATACTGCATCCCAAGTCCAACACATCCATCAGATTTCTCATATCCACCTTCAACGCAACAAGAGGAAAATTCAAGGTTGAAGGAATTCATGTCAAAAAGCATAGCAGACCAAGACGAGATGATGATGAATCAGGAGTTATCAAGCCAAAATCTTAACAAATAGACAGAACAACTCATTAACTCCTCAATGAATGGTCCTCAATACATGGATTTTGAAACTGAACAAGATAATTCAAGAGTGGAGGATTTGTGGTTCAAGTTTGTAGCATCAACTAAGGAGAAGATGATTGAGCAAGGGAGGTTAATTCAAAATCTGCAAAATCAAATGGATCAAATACTCGAAGCCTTGAACAATCGCCCTCAAAATAATTGGTGTTATGACATGGACGATGAAACTGATGGAGGGTCAGAGGTGTTCATGCCACTGAATGAACTGAAAGGAGTGGATATTGAGGAGACAACTAGGGGTATAGAAAATGAAGATCATGAGATGACTTGTATAATACCCCAAGTTCCTTCTCAGATAGAGTTAAAAAATTCAGGAAAATTTGCACACCCATGTCCCCTTGGTAGCCACATCCAAAGCAAGAATTTCTGCGATTATGAGGCCTCTTACAAACCATGGTGGGCTGAGGAAGAGAAAATAGGAGAAGAGAATAATGTTGTATCTGTTAGACCTCAATGCAAAAATCTATTCACAGACACAACGGAAGGAGCACCTGGCTATGCAATAAAACTGGGGGCATCATGGACAGGAAATACTCTAGGTTGCTTCAATTCACAGACACGCATAATGGGGAATCCACCAAAACACATAGAGGTTCTAATGGATGGAGGGTTCCTAGCTTATCGTAGAGGAATTGGATAGCGGTGTCAAGAAAAGAGTCTAGCTAACGGACTATAAACCGAGCGCTCGATGGGAGGCACCCCATCCAATCTTTCTCCCTCCTTGTTTAATTCTATTTTTTTTAACATTTCCATATTTAGTAGATGTTAGATAGTCGTAAGTCTTAATAATAGTTTTATTGTTTCTCCCCTCATGTTCACTCCAATTGGTATAAGCATTTAGGATCACATAGAAGTCAAAAACTGAAGCTGCCAGAGTATAGGTTCGCATGTGTAGCACTAACTACAAGCTAAACACTGCAACGGCGCGCCATAGCTCGATCACCGAGAAAAAAAATGCTAAATTTTTAGAATTTTTGAGTCAAGCATTCGGACAATTAGAAGCCCACACTAAGTCTCCAACTATAGAATATCTCAAACTTAGCCATCGCTTTGATATACTATCTCGATCATGAAGAAGCTTAACGAGATGACATCGCCACTTGGGGGAGTATTCTTTCACTTTTAATTATAATGAGGGCATTGTTTATTTTAAGTTTGGGGTATTGGGTTGTAGTGAGTAGTTTTTGCATATAGTTTGATTGCATGTTTAAGTTGCATAGTAGGGGTATTTTAGTATGAATTTTTTTTTAGTTTCTTTTGTCTTGTTTACTTAGTAAGTGTTTAGTTGCAAAACATTGCATAATCCCGTGCATTTAGTTAGTTGGATTTTAATTTGGCCAATGATGATGACATGGAAATTTGATAGATTTTGAATTCAATGGATATCTTGAGCTTAGTTATAATTTTATATGGGATATAATTCATGCTTCTTTGCTTAGATGTTACCGGTAAGACGACAATGTTCCTATTTGCTTGTTGGTTAAGATTAGCATGCTTGTCTGTTGAGAGGAAAATGTTGTTTTTAATGATAGAATTGTGTAGGAAGTGAGTAATGACTATGAAGACACTTAAACTCAAGTTTTGGGAACGCATGGGTATGCTTGCTTTATAAAAAAAATATTGAATAATTACAGTGGCTAGTCTTGTTTCGGGGCTTTTGTTACTTGAGTAACTGTAGACACTCAAAATTTTCTGTACTACTGTCACTAACATCGCAGGAGGACAGATTTGTCTTTTAAGAGAGAACCCTGAAAGACAATCCAAATCCATACCGGATACTACTAGGAAGTTCAACATCGACCCGAGATCACACTCTGAGTAATAAATCCAACCTCGGAGATAACCCCGAGGCTGCGCAGATATAATACCTGGGGCACACCGAGAAGAAGACCACAATCTTGGAGATAACCCCGAGGTATCCAGCCTCGGTCCCAAACATGGAATAGCCACCAACCTTGGTGATAGCCCCAAGGAATGCGATTTCGGTGATAACCCCTGAAATGCTTGTTTCAAATACAACCACTTGATCTCTACGCTCACAACGAGATACACCGCACACCAACCCGTGAATAACATCGGAAGACAGGCACACCTCAAAGGTGACAATGAGGACCTTCAACAATTGTAATAATCCAATCT
This sequence comes from Panax quinquefolius, assembly GCA_020205615.1. Taxonomy (NCBI): domain Eukaryota; kingdom Viridiplantae; phylum Streptophyta; class Magnoliopsida; order Apiales; family Araliaceae; genus Panax; species Panax quinquefolius. The sequence goes on along the minus strand of CM035172.1, from coordinate 54,288,498 downwards.
CGGTGAAGTCTAAGCAACGTCTGCTATGACACCTAAATCCGGATCCATATAACACCGGTGAGGGAAACATCGCTCATCTCGTCAACACGATGCCACGTCACGTCTCTACGCAATGATGTCCACAAGGCTAACCAATCCCGAGTGACTATTGTGCGGGGTAACGGATGAAAGTTGAAGCTTGAAGACCGGAGGGCGTCGTCCCATCTTCAATGACTTCATACAAACTCTAATCCCATGCCATCGTACAACTCTCGACAACGGCGGTCCAAAATAGGTCCTGTATACCTCAAACGGATGCCCGGATTGCACTTCTGAAAGTTTGAGTGGACATTATAGTGCCTGAATGCATGTACTTCGAGACGAACCGACCCGAAAAACCCGGGCCCACCCGGGTTGCCTCTGGTACACTTGCGGCTAAAATGCCTATAAATAAAGGGCTTGGGCAGCCCATTTTGCAAGAGAAAAAGACAAGGAAGCCCTGCCCAATTTGCTCTGCACTCACCCCATGCAGTATATTTTCCCCTTTTAAACACCTGTGAGCTCATATATAGCCCTTTTGTACCTACAAAAGTCAGTGTTTACCCACTCTAAAGATATAGAAGTTTTCTTTAGCAGTCAGTTGTAAGCCTTCTCACACACTTTAGAGTCTTTCTCTTCATCTTTGCATACACCCTTCTACACGTTGAGAGTCGTGTTGCTTGCTTTTGCCCGGACTTCGGTCCATGGTTTCATTATATATATATATATATATATATATATATATATATATATATTTATATATTGATTAACATTATCGAGTTATGCCTCGATTGAGCCTGAACTTGATGCGAGGCGTTTATTTGCTTTAATATATATATATATATATATATATATATATATATATATATATATATATATTAAGCGTGTGTGAACTTTATTCGATGAGCCTAGACTTGATGCGAGCATTTACTCGCTTTTGTATATATATATTTATATATATGAATCGTGGTCGAACTCGCATTACGATAAGCACCGATTTTATATCCTAGAATGCTTTACTCTGCTTTTATATATATATATATATATATATATATATATATATATATATATATATATATATATATATATGAATTGTCGGTTTACATTCGATGAGCACGATTTTATATCCGGTGCGTTTATTATATATATATATATATATATATATATATATATATATATTTATATATTTTCGTCCTACAACTTTCCTTCGATGAGCCTCGTTTTATTGCTTTATAGCTTTATTTATATATATATATATATATATATATATATATATATTCGCCCCTACCTTGAGTTTCTTCATGGAAGTTGATTGCTTTTACTTTATTTACATTTCATCCCGCTTTGAGTTTCCTCAAGTAGACGGTTGATAACTTTATTTACGTTTTCATCCTTTATTTATATTTTTAACAGATTTAAATTTCTGATCCCCTATGGAGGTGCTTCGTGGTTGGTGATCATGTCTCTATATATATATTTACAGCTTTTATATATATACCTGCTTATTGCTTTCATACAAATTGCAATATTCTGTGTGCCTAGGAATCATGTGATCACAGATTCATCCCATTGAATCTAGATTCGGTTCCCGTGATGGACATTTTCAAATAAATAAATTTGTAAATTATTCTGCGTTGTCTGAATTTCCTCAGATGGTTTCCATACCCATGAGGAAGTCAGCATTATTTTGTACATTATTTTCATACGGATGCCTCACATTCGTAAAATAAAATCAATCAAGCCGAGCACTTAATAAAATGGGAGTGTAAAGGTCTCAATTACTATTGAGCATCAGGGTTTGAAAAACCTCTTTTATAAAACATCACTGCCATATCTTGCTAAAAACTGAATTTTTACATAAATTCAAACCTTGTGTAAATAGGTGTGAATGACGCCTCGCACTACTTCCAAATAACAGCACATTGACCCACACACACACACATTCAGATAACAGTTTCTTGAAAAGAGGCAGTCACTGTGGTAACACGGATGTCGGGGGGTGCCTAACACCTTTCCCCCGCATAACCAAGTCCTCGGACCCTGATGAATCTCGGTTTCACCGACCCGTATAGCAGTGTCACATCACTGGGTCAATGTGCAAACCTTTTCTCGGTTGTGTTGGTACAACCCTTTAAAAAACCAATTGGTGACTCTTAATAGTCCATCATCGACATTATACATGTCGGACCTTTTTCACTTATTTTTTCAAAAAAATCTCACCTAAAATGAGAATACCAAAGAACAAGTAACGGAAAAGGACATCCAAAAATCCCGACGTCGACAGGTGGCGACTCTGCTGGGGAATTCAATAAGAGGACTTAAGCCGCTATTACAATCTTTTCAAAACTGTTACCTGCTTGTGTGTGGATGTTGTATTTACATTTGATGAATGTGTACGAATGCATTTCCTTATTGCACTTAGTGCTTCGCACCATAACTGCTTGTGATATTAGTGCTTCGCACCATATCTACTTGTGATATTAGTGCTTCGCACATGTCGAGACGCGATGTATGTGAATGTATATTGTGTGGTCCCTCCACCAGGAGGCTATCCCATCGGTGTTTGATTACTGGACTCGTGAGAAGACTAATTCTCCGAGGCTCAGGAAAGGCACCACCCAAATTCACTCTAGTTGAAAGACCGGATTAACTTCCCGTCAAGTAGATTGCGATAATTTGGGAACCTTTATGCCAAAAGGCCGCGAGAATAACCTAAGATAGGTCAGCTTCTGATAAACCCAAAATGGAAGAAAATCTCTTCATGCTCTCATTTCAATTACTTGTAAACACAATTACTAGTAATTTCATTCCATATCTATCTCCATGTAATGGGAAATATGAAGAGGTGTGTACACATACATATTTTAATTAACATGCTACAAACAGTTGACATCCGTTGTGTAGGATAAAAATTCCTAAAATGGACACATCACATAGAATGTTATTGTATACATTCCCTAAAGACTAAACTATGCAAGTCTTTCGCAAGGAATCAATCAGACCTACTACCCGTTCAAAGTCCAAAAAGGCAACAGGCCTATAGTCAATCATTACCATACCTGAACCACAGTTGGATACGACCAACAAAACTCATGATGCTGCCCATCCCACTGGAGATCCAGACACTGGTGACATCAAAAAGAAAGTCCTCCAAATGGAAGAGACCCTTCGCGCTATCAAAGGAATTGGAACACACGGAAGTGTTTCATATGTTGATCTGTGTATTTTTCCTGGGGTTCATTATCCAGAAAAATTTAAAACTCCTGAATTTGAAAAATATGACGGGTTAGGAGATCCTTACACACATTTAAAGGTGTTTATTGGAGAACTTGGATCTTATGCAGAGGACGAAAAGATCATAATGCAATTGTTCCAAAAGAGTTTAACTGGAGAAGCCCGTTCGTGGTACACAAGATTAGACAACTCCAAAATCCATAGCTAGGAAGAGCTAGCACATGCTTTCCTCACTCAATACAGCTTTCAAACTCAGATGGCTCCTGATCGGTATCAAATTACCAAGATCAAGAAACAGTCTAACGAGTCTTTCAGAGAGTATGCTCAGAGGTGGAGACGCATGGCTGCCCAAGTTAGTCCTTCCATGACAGAATCAGAAATGGTCATGACTTTCATAGACATACAAGAAGCTCCCTTCTATGAGAGAGTTTTAGCCGGCATCGGCAAACCATTTTCTGAAATGGTCAAACATGGGGAGATGGCTGAGATGGGATTGAAGTCAGGAAAGATTCAAGACCTAGCTGCACTCAAAGCTGTTGCAGATCACATCCAATCTGGAAATTATGGGAATAACCCCCGGAGGGTCCATAAAAAGAAAGAAGAAGATATTTCCCTGATATTATAGGGGCAAAAAGGCAATCAAAACATGCATATTCAAAAGAGAAACTACACTCCCTTTCCAGCACAGTCTACAAACCCTCCAATACCAAAAGGTGGAGAAGTCAAACGCCCTCGAGTGTTTACACCCTTAGGGGATACCCTCGAGAACATCTTAAGTCTTCTGATAACACAGAAGAAAATTACACATCTTCTTCCACCAGCCAACCCTAATGGACGGGGTTTCAATACTGCTAGGAAATGTGTTTATCATGCTGGGGCACCTGGACATGATACTCAGGATTATTGGGCCTTGAAACACAAGATCCAGGACCTGATAGACAACGAAGAGATCGTGGTCACCAAACCAGATTAGCCTCACGTACAAGACAACCCTCTTCCTCAACACAAAGAAGAAGAGGTCAACATGATTAATTGGAGCAATGGACAGAGTTCCAATTTTAGCTGTGATTCTTCCCAGACCATCAAAGACGGCGATGACAAATGGGATTATGCCAAGTTCCAGTTCACAATGGAACGAAGGATGAAAGCTCTCTGCAAACAAATTGAACAACTGGCGGAACTAGTGACTTATCAGCATCAAGTGACTCGTCAGTTAATCAACCAGGAGCATGCCAGTCTCCTACCTATTGTCATGAATATTCCCTCGTCACTTTCAGAAAATGAAATGCTGGAACACAAAGTGACAAAGAGAGCAAATACCAAAGCCCGTCGAGATTTCGCCAACAAAAGGGAATTCACCTATCTGGGCCAACCTATGGAGGAAATCCTTCATATGTTAATCAATGAAGGAAGGATCAGCCTCCTCTACCTCCAATCAACCCCCGTTCAGGGCGATACAACTCTGATGGAGTATGTCAATATCACTCCCAGTCTCGTGGTCACAGCACAGAAGAATGTTGGGCACTCCACCACCTTATTCAAAATCTAATCGACAGTGGTGTCCTGCGCCTAGCGGACGACGATACTGTGTTACGTGTAAGTGAGAATGCAGACCCTACTAAGTGGAAAAGTATGGTAGCAGTCATATCCACTGAAACTGATGGGATTAGCACATTACTCACATCGCCAACAATTCAACCCAAGGGAGGCAACAATCCTTTGAAAGTGGCCGCTCCCGAGCCAATCAACTTGTCGTGCAGAGCACAATATACTATTGTTAGCTTGCGCACAGTTTCGTGGAATTATGGAGAAGGTGAAGGATCCACCTCACATATAACTGTTGCAGTGTCGAAGGAAAATCCACTGCATCTTCCCCCACGGGTGATAAAGCCTACCATCAAATCAAAGGGGAAAATACCCATTGAGAAGATTGAAAAATTCCTCCACACTATGGGTCATCACGAAGCCATAGTGGTTTTAAGCTTGAAAGAAGCTCCACAACAAATATCAATTTTGGACTTGGTCCTAACTTCCGAGAATCACCGAAAGGTCTTGTTAAAGGTTTTAGAAGAAGCCTATCTCCCAACATCAGTGGATACGGAAAAGTTTTAACATCTGGTTGATCACATTTTTAACAACAATGTGATATCCTTCACTGGTGATGACATACCGCCTGAAGGGACCAGTCATTCCAAGCCGTTGCACATTGCAGTCTTGTCCTCCGGATATATGGTAGCTGGAGTCTTAATAGATGGAGGTTCCTCTCTGAATATCTGCCCATACACTACCTTGGTGAAGATGAATATCAATCTCAACCGAATTTGGAGTAGCCATACTATCATCAAAGCTTTTGATGGAGCCCGGCAAAATTCGGTCAGAGTAATTGAGCTGCGAATCGAAATTTGTCCTCACACATTCTGCGTATCTTTCCATATGCTCAAGATAGATTCGGGATACAACCTGCTCTTGGGACGACCATGGATTCACATGGCTGGGGCAGTCCCCTCCACCCTTCATCAACAATTGAAATACATTATCAACAATAGCCTAGTCACGGTCAACACTGAACCAGAGTATCCTCAACACGGGGATATACCATTCATCAATGCCAATGCGGATGTTGAACCAGTCAGTTTTCATGCTTTGGAAATAAGCCATACCCAATACCATGCTATTAGAGCACCATTGCCCGAACCCAAGATTTCTGCCGAGGTAATGTCGGCTACTCAATAAATGATGTCATTAGGTCATAAGCCGGGACAAGGATTGGGTAAAGATTGCCAGGGTATCAAATATCTAATTAAACAACGAACTGTGCAAACCGGAATAGTGGGCTAGGCTATTACGCGATTCTAGTCACAAGAATCCTCATAAACGTCAGTAGATTCCTTCAGCTTCAACCATGTGGCGTTTATCTTCGCCTTCAAGCTCCGAGTCCGCACAACCTCTCGTAAAGGTGCCAACCAACGTAATGGCTATGTTATGTCCCAAGCCGGTATCGGTGAAAGGAAAAGAAATCTTTGTTCCAAATCCCACAGTGGAAGAAGAGGAACGAAGAATCAAGCAAGACATCATCCGAATGATGTCAGGCATACGCATCATCATTCATGACGAACATACCAATAGATACACCCCAGACGATGATTGCCCAGATGTAATGGCCATCATTCGGGATAGGGAGGATGATGACAATCCCTCCATCAATGCGGTCCACGGACTTTGACTTTGCCTTCGCTAATTGGAGCGAAGATTCCTTGCATTGGTCGTCGAGGTAAAAGCGCCAAAAACTCTTTACGCCTGTAGATATAATAACTGCTTACTTTTCTGTATAGTATTAGCAGTTTATTTTGCCAGTATATGTTAACACTGTGTATGATCAACACATTTCATATATACTAAGTGAAAGCATATTTTGTTTCAGGACTCTAAATTTAGATGTGCTTGTACTTACTGATATGGTGCCTCTTCTCCACAAGGATTGTACCTTTAATGTAGAGATGAATTCAGCCTTGATGGATATACAGGATGACATTAAGGTGCCTCCAGAAATTCAAGAATGGTTCAAAGACAAACCCAAACCCAACCTTGATCAAACCACTTCTTTCAATCTCGGAACCTTAGAAAGCCCTAAGTTAATCCAGATTGGTTCAGACCTTACCCCAAACAAATGGAATGACATGGTTATGCTATTAACCCAATTCCCGAATGTGTTTGCATGGTCCTCATGAAGACATGGTGGGTTTATCCACTAACATTGTCCTTCATCGCCTTCCCATTAAAGAGGGATTTAAGCCAGTCAAGCAAAAGCTCTGGCGATTGAAACCTGAATGGAGTTTAAAGGTGAAAGAAGAAATTGTGAAACAATTTCAAGCTGGCATCATAATGGTGTCTACATATCCTGAGTGGATATCCAACATTGTGTCCGTGCCTAAACTTGGAGGGAAGGTGCGAGTTTGCGTGGATTACCGGGACTTGAACAAAGCTTGTTTAAAAGATAGTTTTCCCATGCCATTTATCCACATTCTTATTGACAATACTGCGCAATACGACATGTACTCCTTTGCTGATTGCTTTGTGGGGTATCATCAGATTATGGTTGCTGAGGAAGATCGTGAGAAAACAGCTTTCATCACTCCTTGGGGAACTTTTTGCTATAGACGGTTGTCATTCGGCCTCATCAATCCGGAAGAGCCACCTATCAACGAGCTATGATGGCTCTTTTCCACGACTTAATGCACAAAGAGATCGAGATCTACGTGGATGACATCATTGTCAAGTCCGGAAGGAGGATGACCATATAGACCATCTCGAAAAGTTGTTCAACGACTTGCGTAAGTACAACTTGAAGTTGAATCCAGCCAAGTGCGCCTTTGGCGTTAAATCGGGAAAGTTGCTAGGATTTCTAGTCAGCCACAAAGGGATTGAGCTGGATCCTGCCAAAATCCAAGCCATCACGAAAATGCCTATTCCTCAGACAGAGAAGGAAATACGGGGATTTTTGGGAAGAATCAACTTCATTAGCAGGTTTATCTCCCAACTCACAGCAACTTGTGAGCCAATCTTCAAGCTATTAAGGAAGAACTCCTCCATGAAATGGAATGATGAGTGTCAAAATGCCTTCCTTACAATCAAGAAATAGCTAGTCAAAGCTCCCATTTTGGTACCACCCAGGGATGATGTTCCCCTATTTATGTACATATCCATAAGTGACAATGCCATGGGCTGCATGTTGGGACGGAAAGACGATAGAGGGCAAGAATGAGCTATCTATTACCTTAGAAAAAGGTTCAGCAGCAGTGAACACAAGTACACTCTGATCGAAAAGACGTGTTGTGCTTTAGCATGGGCCTCCATGAGGTTACAACATTACCTCCATGGTCGCACAACCCATCTCATATCCCGCGTGGATCCTCTCAAGTACGTGTTCAATAAACCTATGTTAAATTACCGGCTGTCCAGGTGGCAGTTGATCCTACAACAATTTGACATCGTATATGTGACTCAAAAGTCCATCAAAGGTCAAGGAATCGCGGATCAACTGGTCACCGCACCTTTAGGGGATTTCAAACCCTTGGAAACATATTCCCTGATGAAGGAGTAATGATGGTCTGTGAACACCATCGAAGGCGATCGCATGAATCATGGAAGATGTATTTTGATGGAGTATTAATATGGAAGGTTCCGGGCTGGAGTCGTTCTAGTATCTGCATGCAGGGAAGCGATATCCCATCGCCGTCAAATTACGGTTTATCGGCACCAACAATACTACCAAGTATGAAGGCTGTCTCATGGGGCTAAAACTTGTCCGATCAATTGGCATCAGACGGTTAACTGTCTTTGGAGATTCGGAGTTGGTAATCAAACAATCCACCAGAATTTATCAAACTAAGGAACTACATTTCTTTGCCTTACCATGGCGAGTTTTTTGAAGATGGCTTTGGAGTTCAAAGAAATCTCCTTTTTACACATTCCTCGTAATAGGAATGACTTTGCGGATGCATTAGCAACTTTGGCCTCCTTGATTCGCATATCAGACAAGGAACACTTGTCGAGCGTCACAATTTCCCTACGCAAGTCCCTAGCCTATGGGAATTACGTTGGAGAAGTATCGGATAAGCTACTTCTCATCCAACATCCTTGGTATCAGCATATCAAGGAATATCTACGCGATGGATCTACACCCGCTGAGGCGAGCCTAACTGAGAAAAGGCGGATCCATCAACTTGCTATGAAATTATACCTGAGTGGAGATGCGCTCTACAAAAGAGATCTGCAGGACTAGGTCTCCTCGGATGTTTAGACAAAGATCGAAGCCCAAAGGCTTATGGATGAAATCCACAGGTGGAGTTTGTGGCCCCCATGTGGCCCCTCCTTGTAAGCTAACCGCAATGACCACATCGGGAGATGCTATCGATTGCAAATTCATGGGAATGCTATACACGCCCTCCACGGGAACTCCACATATGAGTTCAACTTGGCCCTTCTCAATGTGGGGAATGGGCGTTATCGGGCCCATCGAGCCTAAAGCCAGCAATGGTCATCGGTTTATCTTCACCATGATCGACTATTTCACCAAGTGGGTAGAAGCAGCCTCCTTCCCCAGGGTTACCAAAGAAGTCATCATTTCTTTCATCGAAAACAATGTCGTTTGTCGATATGGACAACCGTGAGGTGATTGTGTCGAATAATGCCAAGAACCTCAACAACAAAATGATGGAGGAATTATGCGATAAATTCCACATCAAACATCTTAACTCATGTCATCTATCGTCCAAAGATGAACGGTCTTTATTGAAGCCGCTAACAAAAACATCAAGAAGATTATGCAAAAGATGTCCACCAACCATAAAGATTGGCCTGACCTATTGCCTCTGACTCTGTTAGCCTACAGAACCTCAATGCGTACTTCCACTGGGGCAACCCCCTACGCTTTAATCTATGGGATGGAAGCAGTACTCCCCATAGAAGTTGAGATGGAATCCCTCAGAGTGTTGATAGACGCTTAGCTGGATGAAGACCAATGGGTACAAGACAGGTATCACCAATTGTCTCTAATAGTCGAAAGGCGAACCGCGACTATCTTCCATGGTCAGTTATATCAGCAAAGGATCGCTAGATCCTACAACAAAAAAGTCTGGCTACTGCAGTTCAAACAACATGACTTGGTTTTGAAGAAGATTCTTGACAACCAAGATCAAGCTAAAGGAAAATTCGCTCCTAACTGGGAAGGCCCGTTTATTGTCAAAGAAGTATTGGCAGGAGGCGCCCTCAGGTTACAAGAAATGGACAGTGATGAATTTCCACAACTCATCAACTCAGACGCCGTGAAATGGCACTATATCTGAAGTAATTCGCAAACACCCTGGTATCGGACCATCAGATCACCAGTCATTCCGGTTCTTTAACCCTTTACCACCTACAACTTTCCTATACTTTGCCCCTCGAAAACATGCTTTTCAAGCCGCTGACTGGCTTTCTCCTTTCATACCATACAACTTAGGTCATCCCACCATGGATTGAACCTCTCGCGTTTGCGGTTTGACTACCCATACATGGGATCAAACTTCTCATACCTGCAGTTTATCCTCAACCTGAGATTAAACTTTCTCCTCCCCACACTCGACTGCATTGCATAGGATTATGCTTTTCATCTCGCCTACTTTAGGCGAACTACGTCGATTTGATCTCCTCTTGATAGAGTACGTGGAAACCATTTCATATGGCCCTATCGCAATAAAACAAAAACCACAAAAACATTTCTATCCTTACAAAAACAAAAATAACCAAAAACATTCCTACACCATTTACGCCATACACGTTGAAACCTCTTACACCGGTTCGAACTACGCAGACCGATCTCCTCTTGATAGAGATGCGTGGCAACCATTCATGGTGCGGTCTCACCCCTACCAAAACACAAACCATTGTCAACTGGTACTGGGATCAAACTTCAATCCACTACATTTCATTTGGCTTCAGACCAAAGGGATGGAATTATCTGAACTCCTCCTAAATAGGAGATTCAGCGACCATCTAAGCTGCGATCATACCTTGAAGAGCAACACCAATCCATAAGAGGTGGAATTAACTAGGCTTCTCCTAAATAGAAGTATTGGTGACCATCTATGGTGCGGTCAATCTCAAAGAGGAAAGCCACACTCCTCTCAACATTTTCATCCAGAAACCAGTCCCAAGACACCAAAGATGGTAGGGATACACATAGATCGATGATCCATTCTGAACTATCCAGAGACAACTCAATGTCCATCCACCGGGAAGAATTCGTAATACATCAAGACCACAAGCCACAAGCGGCGGGTAAAATATCAAGCAAATAGCAAGGCATATCTAAAAGGGAAGTGATCTAAAAATATATTTCTCTGTGATATATAATGTTGTTTGATATATATATAATGTAAACTGTACATGACAAAATATCTAAGCTAGTCTGTGCAGGTAAATACAAGCTCATCTACAAGTCAGGGTATATGCGAGCAAACAAGCCCAACATGGCGTCCCTCTCAGAAGATGGAGGTGAAGGCGTGGTCTCTCAGACGAATATCCACACAACCCAACAAATCTGCGGCCATCTGCATGGTGACCATATGATCATCAATATATGCGCTCATCTCTGCGATCATGCCAGTGGTAAGGGACCTCACAGCAGTACTATCTGTGATGGCTACATCCCGGGCTGATATACTCAACTATCACTGCGTCTCTCGGTGATCGGCCTCATCCCGCTCAACAACAATGACATCTCTACGAAGCTAATGCCTCGTCTCTCTCTAATGAGTTGTGTCCTCCCATCGAGGCGATCGAACATCATAGATCGAGCACTGATCTCTCTCAAAGGTCATCGGATGAAAACTACTGCTCTAAGTACTATGTCGAGTCTTTGAATCACAATAATCTTTGGTACTAGGAGAATCGGGAAGAAATCTTTGTGACCCAAAGAATGGGCTCCTCTTCGATGTAGGTATCGTTGTCCTCCATGGGCTCTACATCGTCTGACTCGCTATCCGGTACTGCAGATACTGCTGCAGCCGATAAAATCTCTGTCTCCATCCATACTGAATACTCTGCAGAACAACCTGGATGACTGACAGAAAAAGAAGCTATCTCGCGCTGATCCCAACAAGCATACACACGGGATCGGTCCTCTGTTAAGAGATATCGAGAAGCTGAACGCTGACCTATCGCCCCCTCAAAAGGATGGAAATCCTAGAACTGGTCAAACTGCGACATCACGGCCAGTGGGTGATAAGTAGTCACGCCCCTCAAGCCAGCCAGAGGGAGGAAGTCCATGCCCGGAGCGTGAGTAATGAAGTTATATGGTGAGCAAAGCCCCGAGCAGGGAAATATGCTGAATGGATCTCTGATATCTACCAAAAATGCGAACCAAGATAGAGCATCTATATACTCTGACGGCTGAAAGGAGTATGACATGGCTACATCATGGGTGAACCAATACCCATGCCGTCTAAGGGTACCAACCGGTCTCAAGTGTGACATAAACCACACGTACAACATGACCGAACTCCCAGTGAACACTCTGTGGGATACGTTGCAACAATAGGATCTTGCGCCGCGAGGTCTCTACTACGATCATAGAACAATGGTGCGACCTCTCTAAGCTCTCTCACGCCCATAATGACACCAATGTCTATCTCGTCCATATGTCGTGGCATATAGACATACGACAATACGCACAGCAACAGTACATCAACTCTAGCCAAACGCCAATGGTCCTCCGGTGCCGTGAAATCCCCGAAATGTTGTGAGTAGCTATCCTCTGAGCCAAATCTGTCGTACAGAAAATGCTGGGATATCACATGGCTAGATGTCACCGTCTGCACTTTCTGTAGGCCAAGAATCTCGTGAGAGTCATGAATCGTCTACTCATGTCTCCCAAGCCAAATGAACGCAAGAGTGCATGCTCAAAAGCGACATTGTCAAACGTCATACTCCTCCAGAGTAGAAATCGACTCATGGGTGCCAAATCGGAATACACTGCGCCTATCCGGTGCCAATGCTCTAGCATCCGTCTACATACCTCTCGGGAACTGAAAAGGTAATAAAGTCATGGTATCTTTGCGAAGAATGATCTCTGATCACCCTATCTGGTGGTGATATGTTATCATACCACGATCGCGATACCCAATGCCACCAATGATGGTGGGGTATGATCTATCTGACTAACTGTCAAGAAGACATCTGTATGGTAGTGTCATAAGACCATCCAGGGTCAATGTGAATATCTCTGGACATACATACATATGCATAACATGATACATGCATAATGAGATAATGGATGGCAATATGATATAGGGAATGAAAAAAATGGTGCATACATTCCTAAGTATATCATCATCTAATACATCATCTCTCAGATACATGACTACAAATACGAGGAAATGGGGCACGGTAGCCCTACTACTAACGAGAGGCTATCAAAAGATATAGCGAGAAAGGGGAACAACCACCCGATATCTAACGAGGCCTATCAAAAGATATAATGAGAATATACATCGAGAAGAAAACCAGGTCCCGATGTTCACGTCCTCAATCTGTCCACGATGTAACTCCTCTGAGTCACTGGATCTCTATCAACGGGGATGTCGGGCTATATAAAGGAAGGATCTGCGCGGCAGAAACCGAATGGGTCTTCTAGGGGCGGCCTTTGAGTTGGAAGGAACAAATGACTGACTCACTTCTCTGTTGGATCTCTTACGCCAAATCTTGGGATAAATATATGTGCACATCCAACTGCCAGGTCAAACTATCAATCTGGGTCATATGAGTCAGAGCTCGGACACAAGCTACCCAATCCATCATCATCAAAGATCCTGGAACCATATCCCCTATGAACTGTGTGGCGCGGGACTGGGATCCAATAGTGCGAGGGGACCACCACTACTGGAACGTCTCCTGAGTACATGGACCCTCTAATAATGCAAAACCGTCAACCCCCAACAATGGGATATCAGTAATGGGTGACTGTGATACGGGCCAATAACGCCTGGCAAGAGCCAAGATCAGTACATGGATCTCCCATGTGGTGCTCCTAATATTACGCTCTCCTAAATAGAGCTCCCAGCCTCCATCAGTGAAGAGAGAACTCTCCTAGTGGAAATCAAATGCTCGACTCCGGTCGAATGTCCATCCTCAAAGTCGATGGTCAAATGTTCCCCTGAATAGGGAATCCATGTAATGGTACCCACCGTCAATGAACTCCAATTTGCATACTGAGTGAGTGAATCCCTCAATTTCTGAGGGACCACTGGCAAAATAGAATGATGCCATCGTCGTCCTCGTGGATAGGTATCTAAACCCTAACACACTCACAGGACGAAAACATGGGAGCCTCTCATGGGCCCAAAGCCGCCAACACAATGGCAAAACATACATTATCGATAAACACTCTTAACTTTATGAATGGGAAAAGATAAGAGAAATACTCACCAAAGAAAAATGGGTAAAATCCTAGCCAAGCCTCGGTCGAACCACAGCAGTAGCATCACGCGCATGCCCCGGAGGAAATAGGCAAAGGTGTAAGAGCCCCAATCATACTCTCCAATACAGTTCACATCACGTGTGGTGCTGATCAAAGCAAAGGATACCGTAGAAGAGTTATCTGCTATAAAGCAGCCTCAAATGATCATCAGGAACAATCGCCGCAGAACGCGATCCCTAATCCTGACATCATCAGGCATGGGCTCACTCAAAAGCCCACTCATAGCATTTATGCTCAAAGGACCTGAACGGACAGTCCTTCCTTTGAGCGCCTCCGTCGAAACTCCTAACAAGGACCTGACGGCAGTGGGGGTAATGTTCGCCATGCAAGGCACTGGCTCCCCTCCAAACTCCATACCTGTGATAAATCGTTAGTCCATAGGCGTCATCATCACCTCGCAATCCAGCAAATGGAGTGACTGAGTCTGATGAAACCATCGCTCAGACAATGCCCTGAGGTAACTCCAGGGACAGTGATGGGGAAGGATGGAGAAGAATGCCCCAAATCCCCACTCATGCACTACTGCTCTATAGTCAGGATGAAGCACCTAGTACATGGAGTGAATGCTAAACCAGTTCCCTCGAGGCTGTGTAAAACCTAGAACCTGCATGAAATGCAGATCAACATCAAAACCCTTTAATCCTCATCAATAGGAAAGAAGGAAGATCAAAGTCTAATGCCATACCTCGTTAGCATGCAAGTACATCGATGGATGTCTACTCAAATCACCCAGCAACTCTGGGTTTGCCACTTGAATGCTCGGGAGCTCACTACGAGGGATATGTGCAGCAGGAGCGGGATCCTCAATCGAAATATCCGCCTCCTTGTCCTCAACGTCTGGCACATCTACCCGGACAGGACGAATCATGGCCTCCACCAACCGATTTGGCTAAGCCGGCGAAGCAGGGATGAGACACTTTAAGCCCTCCGCCAGATGCCGAAAGTGGTCCTATAGGGCTGCTTTCGGCTAATCCGGATCCATAATATCTGGACAACAAGTCTCCAAATCACCTCAGAAAGGGTGTGGTATTTCCTTACCTAGAGCTTTTTTAAATGCATTTATGACTATATGCATGCATGCATTTACTTTAACATATAATAGAGTTAAAATGCATGACTACCCAATGCCTACATTTAAAAAATTTTATGTCATAGTCTCCTTTGAAAATAGGACTATCCACACGCACATAGCGTATGTCTAGGTGGCCATTCAAGAAGACACCGCCTCAAAGTCATATACATAATATATGCATTAAAAATAAAAATCATCATGCATAAGGTCAACCTCAATGCTAGGAGTACTTTGCCTTTCTACCTTTTGCTCATTGGACCTCAAATAGGACGAAAAATAGCAGAAATAGGTGCCAATTTGATTGTCTCAAAAGTTAAATTTTTTCACATCATTATGTTCAGCATGGTTTAATACTAACATTTACTATATTGAATATTTTTTATCAAGTCATTTGTATATACATAATCACTACTATGTGTTTAGATGCATTTCGTGTGATAACTCACAATCCAACGAATAAAACGGGGAAAAAAATACATGCATACGTTACCAGGATAGTGTAGAACACTTGTACGATGACAGAATTTGTAGAAAGCAGCCCAAACTCAGCAGATCTGAAGATGGCTTGCGGTTTTCTCTATGCGAAGCAAGTTGAAAGTGACTTGTGAAGACCAACCTGCAGGATTTATGATCCACGATTGGTCGCAGGCTCACCTGCGGCTGTAGCAGATGCACTTGTGGCACCCCTATGTGGGTCCCACCCCTCCAGCTCGGTCCAGTTCGAGTTGCAAAGGAGTTCTTATAGACTGGAAGGGTCAAATCGAGAATAAAAACGCCACGTGATTGAGCAAAACAGCATACAATCCTGGTCTTCTCAGATAAAACTTTGGGTCTATACATCACTCATTAGTAGTCACCTGAACACAAGGTATACCCTGCCGATGATCTCATTTTGCTACAAATCACATCCGGCAATACCTTATACAGGTCCGATGCCACTAACTCCGGGTCGTTACCCTAAATGAGTCCCCGACGGGGGTTACAACGTAGGTCCCCGAAGGGGGTTACAACGTAGATCCCCGGTGGGGGTTTCAACACGTTCATCCGTTGACACGTCTATCAAAGCAACCTTGACGTTATTTCAGCCGATGGCAAATAAACCCATCGAAGCATTGAGAGCTATTCGATAATTGTATACGTACTTATAAGTCCCCAGTAGGTCCCCGACGGGGGTTACAACGTAGATCCCCGGTGGGGGTTACAACACGTTCATCCGTTGACACGTCTATCAATGAAGGTCAAGCAACCTTGACGTCATTTCAGCCGATAGTGATTAAACCTATCAGAGCTATAGAGCTATTCGAGGTTTTCATACCCAACTGCTCGTATTCCCCAGCGGATCCCCGGCGGGGGTCACAACGCAATGCTCCGTGGATCTACACTATAGCGAAGGTCAAGCAACCTTGACAGTATATCCCATAGGATTTTTCAGCCGTTGATTCAAATGTCGGTGAAGTACACATCAACAAAGGTCAAGCATCCCCGATAAAGATTTATTGTTGACGATAAAATCCAATGTAATCTTGACATGTCCTGGCGATACCAACCAAGAAAGGTCGATGTTATCAAAGAGGATAGATGATGTAATATGTTATATACATCCTCAAAATAGACCAAGCTTTATCCCCCACAGATCTCTTACACATAAGAGGTACATCTTCAAGATTAAGTCGTTATCAAGAACACAGGGATTTGGTGATAACTCCAACATCAACATCCTAATGATTCTCTGGCCACACATCAAATCGTCAAGATTTCCAATCCTTAGTTGAAGCAACGGGATCCAAAGATCATCCCTCAAAGTTGGGCTACAACCCGTTATACACGCATCATACATTTGCATCATTTTGTTACCCATAGTACCACGTTAAATCTTGTTGCGTTTCAAGTGTCTAGGATTTTTTATCCTACCCACGCATCGACATGCATGGGTATGATAAAGAGGGCATCTGTGAGACACTCAAAATTTT
>CM035172.1:54097886-54271087 GCA_020205615.1 Panax quinquefolius | reverse complement strand
ATTCTTCCCTAACTTCAAAAGGATGAAAGCGAGCTCCCGGTTAATCAAGATGTTCGGGCTGGTGATGAGCGAGAAAGGAGAGAAAATCGAAAGGCCATAAAGAGTGATCATGGCGAGAGAATTCGACTTCTTCGAGAAATGGAGCGATTACGGGCCAGAGACAATGGGATCGATCGTCCTTCTCGACTCCATGAACTCCTCGACAAAATGGAGTAAAGTGAAAGAAAGAAAGAACCTTGATAGAAGGTGGAAGAACTCTACTTGCTTGACTAAATCATGCTTGAATATACGGCAGAAGCGGTATCAACTTTGCATCTTCTGCCAGCGAACGGATCAACGATACACTCTACGATCAAGAAGAAAGGCGCCCTGAAGTTGTGGAAAGGAAGAAAACTAAGTGTCGACTACTTTCGTATTTTTGGTTTGGTGCATGCTACATTCTCAATGATGGAAAGCGATTACGACAAAATTTCATCCCAAGTCGAGACGAAGGAATCTTTCTTGGATATGCCACGAACGGTAAAAGCTTACAGGTGTTCAACGAAGACCTTTGAGTGTTGAAGTCTCGATTCATATCATCTTGATGAAACAGACTTCGAACAACCACGGTGTTTCAAGAACACTTCTGACCAGATAGTGCGGACACTACGAGATGAAATGTCGGACCCAACACTACGATCGTAGTGCGGATAGTGATATGTCGTTGAAGCAACAAAATGAGATCGTAGAGAGAGGTCTATGCAAGACGATGAACCTCCACGCGAAGAAGAAGAAATAGATCTTGAAGACTTAAGACAAAGAAGGCATCGGGCGGATGTCCTGATCGGTAAGCAGATGGGCGAGAGATCACACTCGAGGATCTAATCATTGGAGATCAGTGATGAGTCAAAACAAAAAATGCTACTCGAAATGAATGCTTTATCTAAGCTTCCTATCACAAACATAACGAAGAAGATAGAGGATGCTATAGAAGACTCCAGTTGGATAGAAGCAAATGCAGGAAGAACTTCGACCAATTTGAGCGAAGCAAAGTATGGAGATTGGTACCAAGACGAAGAATCATCCTATCATTGGAACCAGTGGGTCTTGGAAATAAAATGGATGAAGATGGAGTTATAACCGAGGAACAAAGGCAAGATTAGTGGCGAAAGGCTACTCTCGAAGAAGAAGGCATTGACTACGATGAGACATTTGCACTTTTTGTTGCGGACTAGAAGCCATCGAGAATCTTTTTGCCTTTCTTTGCACATGAAGTTCAAAGTCTTTCGGATGGATGTCAAAGTGCATTCTAAATGGAGAACTCGAAGAAGTCTATGTGAAGCGACCTCGGGTTTCATCGATCCATCTCTTTCTAATACATTTATTGATTAGGCAAAGCCTTATATGGTCTTAAACAAGCACCTAGAGCATGGTATGAAACAACTAACTAACTTCTTAATTGAAAATGGGTTTATTAGAGGTAGAGTAGATACCACACTATTTCTTAGAAAGCATAAAGACAAAATCTTATTAGTTCAAATATATGTTGATGATATTATTTTTGGTTCTCTTGTGAAAAGTTATCTGAGAGATTCTCTAAGGTGATCTTGAGAGAAAATTTGAAATAAGCGTGATAGGTGAGTTGAATTTCTTCCTTGAATTTGCAAGTAAAGTAGGCGATGAAGGAATTTTCATAAACCGAGCGAAATACGTCAAAGACTTACTCGAAGTATGGCATGGAATGATCTCTCTCCATGAAAACACCAATTGCTCTATGACCAAAGCTTGACAAAGATGAAAAGTGTAAAAGTATTGATATAACTTTCAATCTGAGGTATGATAGAGTTCTCTTTTATACCTAGCGCGATGAACCCAGACATAATGTTTGCAACATGCATATGTTCTAGATTTTAGGCTAACTCTAAAGAGTCACATTTATCTGCTTTTGTAAAGAGGATCTTGGTATCTCAAGGTACACCTTATTTGGGGCTTTGGTACCCCAAGAAATCCTCATTTGAACTAACAGGGGATACCACGAGATCTCTTGATTTTGCGGGATCTGAAATAAATAGAAAAGAGTACTCTTAGTGGCACTTGTCGATTGCTAGGAAGCAGACTAGTAGTATCTGGTTTAGCAAAAGGCAAAACTTCAGATGTCTACTTCATGCGGAAAGTGAATACATTTGTAAGACCAGAAAATTTTTTAAATAAAGGAATTTCCTTTATTATTATTTTGAAATAGTAAGGGTTGATTTGATTAATGTGGATAGTTATGGGTAAAATCATAAATATTTCAAAATAAGCAAGTGGTTATAAAATATTCATTGTTGTCGGGGAATATTCGTTTGGTGGTGGAATATTAAATCTTTGTCGGGGAATATTAAATGCTGATGGTATGACCGTGTATGGGCCCCCATGTGAGCGATTGGATGAAGAAAGCGACAAATATAAGTTGTTTAAAAATAACGGCGTAGTTATTCACAGATTAATCTTGTTAAAATACTAAATTGGTTAAAACACGATGCTTTGCGGTATTGCACGATTATTGATTCTTACGTGAAGGCCTTACTTCGATAATGGTTACGATAATTCTTATTCGATATTTTATTGATTTAATAATTCTTTGCGTTGATATTTTATATTCTTTGTTGTTTTGATAATTGTCATTACGGTATTTTTCATTATCGAAGCAATAATTCATATTATCTGAATAATATTATTAGATAACATTATTGGCGATGTCTAGAAAGTTACATCTAAGGAGAGGTTTGGTCTTTAAATAATTGCTTGCGATGAGGAGAAATTCTTATTGGAAAGCCCCTCTTTCACAGGGGCTGCTGGTTGTCGATATTGTGATTACGTAATATTATTTGTGAATAATTAATTATTGATTCATATGATGAGAAAATATTGATTTTATGTGGATATAGATGGAGAAAATTTTAATGTGACAATTGTTGAAAATTGAAATTTTATCTTTTTACGATAAAATAATTCATTTAAATATATTATTATATTTTAATAATATAATAATGGTGATATTTTACAACGAATGTGGGATATATGAGTATCTGAGGAGGAAGAGTATTTTTGTTGCAATAAATGTTTAAAACATATTAAACATGTAAATTGGACCCCATTTATTATTTGAAATTTGATTATAGCTTGTAAAATCGCTTAGTTTGTGGATTTGGTCGATTTCTATTTGGAATTTGGAAAAACTTTCTTTATGCAAAGTTGTAGAAATTGAATTTCCTATAAAAACTCGCGAGATTCGAATTTTTTACGATGAAAGGGCTATTTATTATGAATTATTGAAGTTAGAAGCTCAAAGAAATAATTGATTTTGGAAGTTTAAAATATTTAAATTAAGAAAAACGTTTTTTTCTTTGTTTTTTCTAGAATGTGGCATGTGTTTAATGGCTGAAATCAGATTCTAGGAAGGTGTGCGTAGGAAATTTATAAATATATATATTAATATTTTATTAAATTTTACGCTTTGGGTATTTAGCGATTTTTCTATAAATAGGGTCTTGGGTTAGAATTGAAAATCACACGAAGCTGAAGTTTTCTCTCTCTATATTATCGGCGTATTCTTGTGAGTATTTTGAGTATACTTTGAGTATTGTTAGGCGGTGCGAGTTCCTTGACACTTTATATCAGGTATTAATTTAGAAATCTTAATCTTTCGAGGTAAGGGATATTATTTTTTTCGTAATGATATTATTTCTTGATATCATTATCTTTGAAATATTGTTGGAAGTTTTTATCAAATTTGGAAACTTTTTTGTCGGTTCTTATTCATGAGTTCTTATTCACGAGTTCTTATTCATGATTTATTTATTCTTATTCACGAGATTCTTATTCACGAGTACTTATTAAATGAAGCGTGAAGATGTTTTTTGAATTTCTATCTTTTGGTGTAGGAGATTCTTATTCACGTATCGGCTTTATTCACGTATCTGACACTTATTAAAAAAAAAAAAAATTTCTTCTTTTTGTCAAAATATCTAATACGGATACTAGCTTTGATTGTATCCATGTTTTGATCATTCTTGAATTTTACACCACTATGATTATTTTTGAGGTATTTTTGAACATGGATAAAACAAAATACGAATCCTTAATCCTTAATCCTTGTCATTTTGTTTCCTTTGGATTCGTTTCTTTAAAAAATATTTTCATCATCCTCGGTCTTAAATGATGATATTATTGAATATCTTTGGCTGTAGTGCAAAGATGAATGATTTCTGAAGAATATCTTTGGTAGTGTAGTGCAAAGATGAGCAGTGTTTAGATGAACATGACCCAGTGATGAATATCTTTGGCTGTGTAGTGCAAAGATGAATATTTGATTCGAGATATATATTGATTGATGTTCTGAGGATAAAAGATGAGCGATGAACTTTTAAATTCATACATAGAAGATAGTAGTTTGCATTCTCTCTTAACTCTTCTAATGAATTATTATTTCATTGCGAATATTGATTTAAAATTTGTTGTCTATTGTATACTATTAGATTTTTCCTGTTGAAGACTAACGATAATTTGTTGTATATTATCTTAGTCGTAATATTCTTTTCTTGGGCTAGTTGAGCTCACCCTTTTCCTTTTGTTCCATTTTTTCTTCTCGGGGAGGCGAGAATATAGCGATGCAGTCGGGTATGGAATGAAGGTTTAGAGAGTTGTTTAGTAGTCCTCACCATTTTGTAAAATAATGTATCGATAAATGTGATGAGGATTTATTTGAGTATAGATATTTATACAGAAGATAATATTTGTATTCAAACTCACGAGTTTCTTGTTGTAATAATAAAGTTGTAGTTGTTTACGTACCATGTATTGACAACTTTCGAGAATGGGTGATGTATACTATTTTGGGGGCGTCGCGGTTGGTATCGAGCTTAGGGATATGATCTCTGGCGGAGATCGGGGAATAGAACTAGGAGGGAGGCGAGTAAATCCTTAGCTAGTGTGTGTCTACTAAGCTTATTTGTTAGTTAGTCGATATATAGGGATATTATGTGATATATTGATTTCCTTAATTAACCCTTGTTTTATGGCGGTATTTGAGAATGTCATTGAGAATATTAATGATGGAAATGAGGCCAGTAGTAGAGCTTTGTACTCACCTGCGAGGAGAGCGTCTGTGGTGGTGATGTTCCTCTGTGAACAACACCATTTGGCGAGATGATGAGCGAGGGGATGTTTAGAAGCTTTTTGCAGTTCATGCAAAATCGAGACGAGGAGACTTCGTGTTCAAAATCTGAGGAGAAATGATAGCGATTCACGGGTTATCGCGATGAGCGATTGAAAAGTTGGGACCACGAATTTAAGGAAAGCGGATCCGATCATGGCGGAAACATGGGTCGAAACAAATTACAAGATATTCGATGTCTTGGGATGCGGGAGAACGAAGGTTCCATTCGCCACCTTTATGTTAAAGTGGCGCGGCGGACTCTTGGTGGGAGATGCGTGAAGCGTACCCATCGGTACTTTTCGGCATGTCTTGGGAGGCGTTTGAAACTATTTAATGACAAATACTTTCACGAAAGTGTTCGTCATATGAAGGAAGTGGAGTTCATGATTAGAAGCAAAACAACATGGCGGTGTCTCGATGCGAGGCAAAGTTTGCGAGTTATCGAGGTTTGCACCTCATTTGGTGGAGAATGAGGAGCGTATATGGCGGATGTTTCTTAGAGGTTTGAAACCCGGCATCGTCGATATCTCATTTCTCATAAATTTTCTCTCTATTCGGATGTTGTTAATGAGGGCTCAATTGTTTAGGCGAGATACTTGAGTATATTGTTGAGAGGACCATAACGAGGATCGTACCGGAGATAGCGATCAGCAGAATAATGATAACCGGCGGAGAAAAAAGCAGAGACGGACAAAAATGGTAACCACTCTGGTGGTAATCATAGCCGTGAAAATAGAAAAAGCGAGAGGGAGGAGATTTTAAAAGGAGATTTAACAACGACCGTATGAAGGCAGCGGTCTTGCGTGACAAGCTGGTTCTAAGGGAGGAGAACGACCACCGGTCGTATCTTTCTAAATCACGGAAAAGAGGACATATCGGTCAAGCGCCCTGACGAGTTCAAGGTATGCTATAATTGTGGAAAGGAAGGACATATCGCTCGAGATTATGCGATAGCGAAACCTAGTTCGGTGAGGGACGGTGACTCGAAAAGTATCCCGAGAAAAATCGAAAGTCAGCGATTAGGGAAGGCGTTTGTTGTATTTGGTCAAAATCGAGGAAACCAAGCGAGGTGATCACGGGTAAGCTATTTATAAATTCTTGCGAAGTTTATACCTTACTTGATCTGGGTGCTACCCATTCATTTTATCTCTCTCTGCTTGTGCTCAGCGTTTAAACTTGACTCAGGAGAAATTAGACTTTGACTATCTGTGGAAACTCAGTTAGGAGAAACTTTCATCACATCCTTTGTTTATAAATCTTGTTTGATTGAGTTGGCACCATCACCTTACACATTGACCTTATCTCTTTAAAGATACTTGCTTTTGATGTGATTTTAGGGATTGATTGGTTAACTACTCATCATACCAAAATTGATTGTTTTTCGTAAGGTTGTTAGTTTTCATATTCTAACTTGACTTTGTTATGCAATTCAAACAACTAAACCATTAAAATCAATCTTTGTCATATCTAATCATAAAAGCTATTCGTTTATTGAAAAGCGGATGTCAAGCTTTCTTAGCCCATGTTATGGATTTGAATAAAGACACGTCGAATTTGAATAATATTCTTGTTGTTGTTATTGACTTTTGGCGTATTTCTGAAGAACTTCCGGTCTACCCCGAGCGTGAAGTTGAATT
Organism: Panax quinquefolius; assembly: GCA_020205615.1. Taxonomy (NCBI): domain Eukaryota; kingdom Viridiplantae; phylum Streptophyta; class Magnoliopsida; order Apiales; family Araliaceae; genus Panax; species Panax quinquefolius. The sequence goes on along the minus strand of CM035172.1, from coordinate 54,264,271 downwards.
CTTTATTGATCTTGAACACTGGTACAAAGCCCATTTCTAAAACCCATATCGAATGGCTCTATTGAACTTGAGGAGTTAAAGGTCAACTACGAGGAATTGTTGGACATCGGTTTCATTAAATCTAGTACATCTCCTTGGGGTGCTCTGTTTTATTTGTAAAGAAGAAAGGCGGGAGTATCGACTTTGTATTGACTATCGGGGAATTGAACCATGTCACCATCGAGAATAGGTATCCTCTACCTCGTATTGATGACTTGTTTGACCGATTCTGAGGGCACAATTCTTTTCAAAAATCGATCTTAGATTACGGATATCATCGGTGAAGATTAGGCGAGGATATTCAAAAAGCGCCTTTAGAACTTCGGTATGGGCATTATGAATTCTTAGTCGTGTCTTTCGGATTGACTAATGCTCTATGACTTTCATGGATATGATGAGCCAAGTATTGAGGAATATTTGGATCGATTTGTTGTTGTCTTTATTGATGACATCCTTATATATTCAAAAGTCGTGAAGATCATGAGCACCATTTGAAAATTTGGTACTCGAAGGCCGTGAAAACAAACTATATGCCAAATTGAAGAAATCACGAGTTACGGCTTGAGGAAGTAGCATTCCTTGGCGCAATGGTGTCGAAACATGGAGTATCTGTTGATCGTGAAGATTGAAGCAATCTGAAGTTGGAGAACAGCGAAGTCGGTGGTGAAATCACGTAGCTTTTTGGGCTTAAATTTGGTTATTATCGGAGATTCGTGGAAGGGTTTTCTCGAATCGCTACTCCATTAACTTCGGCTAACTTCGGAAGGATACAAAATTCGTTTGGGGCGAAGAATGCGAGAAGAGTTTCAAGAGCTTAGAGGAGACTTATTTATTTTGTTCTAACAATACCATCTGGTTCGGATGGATTTGTTATCTCTGATGATGCTTGAGGCAAAGGGTTAGGATGTGTTCTCATGCAGCGTGGGAAAGTCATAGCCTATGCCTCGCGACAACTTAAAAGAGTATGAGAGGAATTATCCTACTACTCATGATCTAGAGTTAGCGGCGATCGTTTTCAGCGCTAAAGATATGGAGGCACTATATATATGGGAGAAAGTGGAGATATATTAGGACCATAAAAAGCCTTAAATATTTCTTCACTCAAAAAAGAACTCGACATGCGGCGGTGACGTTGGCTCGAGCTATTGAAGACTACGACCACACTATTGATACCATCTGGAAAAGCGAGCGTGGTAGGCGGCGCGTTGAGTAGAAGATCATATGCGAGGAGCGAGTGCGATGATGTCAAGTATCGCGTAGAAACCCGACTTTAATAGAAAAAGTTAAGGTTGCTCGAGCCCAGGCCGGAGGGTGATCGTATGAAGAAGAAAGTCAAGAAGGAGCTATTAGGAGCGAGAATTGATGAAGAAGGAATACTTGAGTCCACTCTAGACTTTGTGTTCTAACGACTACGATTTGAAGTACAAGATTATGATGGAGGCACACTGATACACCATTTGCAATCCATCTGGAAGTCTTAAAATGTATCGTGATCTTGACATACATTTTGGTGGAACAATATGAAGAGAGAGATTGCAAAGTTTATCTCGATGTGTTTAACTTGTCAGCGTGTAAAGGCGGAGCATCTAGTACCTAAGGGTAAATTGCAACCACTTGAGATTCGAAATGGAAGTGGGAACACATTACCATGGATTTCGATTTACGGGTCTTCTACGGTTTCTCAAGGCATCAATCTTTATTTGGGTTATTGTTGATAGATTAACCAAAGTCTGCTCATTTCTTGCCGTCGGAGACTTATTTCCTTGAGCGTCTTGCTAGTATATGCGTGAATGAGATTGTGAGGTTGCATGGCATGCTGTATCCATAGTTTTGGATCGTGACCCAAGATTCACTTCAAGATTTTGGGTTAGCTTGCAAAAAGCTATGGACGCAGTTTGCGATTTAGTTGGCATACCATCCTCAAGCAGATGAGACAATCGAGAGGACTATTCAAACTCTTGAAGATTTATTAAGACTACGTGTCCTAGACTTGAGGCGGTTGGGATAAGTATTTACCATTGGTGGAATTCTCCTACAACAGCGAGTTATATCGAGCAAGTATAGGTGTGGCTCCATTTGAAGCATTATATGGGCCGAAAATGTCGTTCTCGATATGTTGGGATGAGGTGGGTGAAGCAACATTGTTGGGACAGGAGTTGAAATACGTATGACTCTACGAAAAGATCAAATGATTCGACAAGCGTATACAAAGCGGCACAAGATCGACAAAAGAGTTATGCGGATCTTCATCGAAAGGGCGTGGAATTTAGTGTAGGGGATCATGTATTATTGTTGAGAGTGCTCCGTGGAAGGGATTTACAAGATTTGGGAAGAGAGGAAAGCTCGATCCACGATTTATTGGTCCATTTCAAATTCTTGGCCATGAGGTAGGAAATGTAGCCTATAGACTTGCGTTACCTCAAGTATGTCTCGTGTTCATAATGTGTTTCACATATATCGTACTTGCCGTAAATATGTGAAAGACCGAACCACGTTATAGAGTTAGAGCAGGACGAGATAGTAGAAGACTTAGCGTGTGAGGAGGTACTGTCAAGATCTTGGATAGGAAGGAGCATGTCCTACTGCATGCAAAGGTCATACCACAGTTAAAGTTTTGTGGAGGAATCATGCTTTAGAGAAATGACACAGGAATTGGAAGCGGAAATGAAAGCGAGGTATCCTCCCTTTTGAAACACACAGTCGTCGTCACGTCGATTTAGGGCGAAATTTCATAAGGAGGAGGTTGTAAGACCCCAACTTATTATTAATGAAATTTAATTTTCTCTATTTATTATTTTTGAAATAGTAAGGGTTGATTTGATTAATGTGGATAGTTAGGGGTAAAATCATAAATATTTCAAAATAAGCAGTGGTTATAAAATATTCATTGTTGTCGGGGAATATTCGTTTGGTCGTGGAATATTAAATCTTTGTCGGGGAATATTAAATGCGACGGTAGCGACCGTGTGTGGGCCCATGGAAGCGATTGGATGAAAAAGCGACAAATATAAGTTGTTTAAAAATAACGGCGTAGTTATTCACAGATTATCTTGTTAAAATACTCGGTGGTTAAAAACACGGTAGCTGCGGTATTGCACGATTATTGATTCTTATTCTTACGTAAAAGGCACTACTTCGATAATGGTTACGATAATTCTTTATTTTTTATTTTATTGATTTAATAATTCTTTGCGTTGATATTTTATATTCTTTGTTGTTTGATAATTGTCATTTACGGTATTTTTCATTATCGAAGCAATAATTCATATTATCTGAATAATATTATTAGATAACATTATTGGCGATGTCTAGAAAGTTACATACAGGAGAGGTTTGGTCACCTAATTGCGGCGATGATAAGGAGAAATTCTTATTGGAAAGCCCCTCTTTCACAGGAGGCACTGGTTGTCGATATTGTGATTACGTAATATTATTTGTGAATAATTAATTATTGATTCATATGATGAGAAAATATTGATTTTATGTGGATATAGATGGAGAAAATTTTAATGTGACAATTGTTGAAAATTGAAATTTTATCTTTTACGATAAAATAATTCATTTAAATATATTATTATATTTTAATAATATAATAATGGTGATATTTTTACAACGAATGTGGGATATATGAGTATCTGAGGAGGAAGAGTATTTTTGTTGCAATAAATGTTTAAAACATATTAAACATGTCGGTGGACCCCATTTATTGGTGAAATTTGATTATAGCTTTGTAAAATCGCTTGGTTTGTGGATTTGGTCAATTTTTATTTGGAATTTGGAAAAACTTTCTTCTGCAAAGTTGTAGAAATTGAATTTCCTATAAAACTTCATGAGATTGAATTTTTACGATAAAAGGGCTATTTATTATGAATTATTGAAGTTAGAAGCTCAAAATAATTGATTTTTGGAAGTTTTAAAAATATTAAAATTAAGAAAAACGTTTTTTTTTTTTTTTTTTGTAGGCTGCATGTGCATGTGTTTAATGATTTTGAAATCAGATTTAAAAAGGTGGGCGTTTGAAATTTATATATATATATTAATATTTTATTAAATTTTACGCTTTGGTGTTCTAGCATTTTCTATAAATAGGGTCTTGGGTTAGAATTGAAAATCACACGAAGCTGAAGTTTTCTCTCTATATTATCGGCGTATTCTTGTGAGTATTTTGAGTATACTTTGAGTATTGTTAGGCGGTGCAAAGTCAAGTCATACTTTATATCGGTATTCGATTAGAAATCTTAATCTTTCGAGGTAAGGGATATTATTTTTTTTTTCGTAATGATATTATTTCTTGATATCATTATCTTTGAAATATTGATCTGAAGTTTTTATCAAATTTGGAACTTTTGGTGTGGTTCTTATTCAGATTCTTATTCACGATTCTTATTCACGTATTCACGAGTTCTTACCGAGTCTATTTTGAAGCGTGAAGCGTGAAGATGTTTTTTGGAATTTCTATCTTTTGGTGTGTGAGATTCTTATTCACGTATACGGACCTTATTCACATTATCTGACCTTTAAAATGAAAAATAAAATTTTTCTTTTTTGTCCAAAATATCTATACGGATACTAGCTTTGATTGTATCCATGTTTTGATCATTCTTGAATTTTACACCACTATGATTATTTTTGAGGTATTTTTTGACATGGATAAAACAAAATCGAATCCTTAATCCTTAATCCTTGTCATTTTGTTTCCTTTGGATTCGTTTCTTTAAAAATATTTTCATCATCCTCGGTCTTAAATGATGATATTATTGAATATCTTTGGCTGTAGTGCTGAAGATGAATGATTTCTGAAGAATATCTTTGGGTAGTAGTGCGAAGATGAGCAGTGTTTAGATGAACATGACATGACGTGATGAATATCTTTGGCTGTAGTGCAAAGATGAATATTTGATTCGGATATATATTGATTGATGTTACGGGGATAAAAGATGAGCGATGAACTTTTAAATTCATACATAGAAGATAGTAGTTTGCATTCTCTACTTAACTCTTCTAATGAATTATTATTTCATTGCGAATATTGATTTAAAATTTGTTGTCTATTGTATTCTATTAGATTTTTCCTGTTGAAGACTAACGATAATTTGTTGTATATTATCTTAGTCGTAATATTCTTTCTTGGGCTAGTTGAGCTCACCCTTTTCCTTTTTGTTCCATTTTTTTCTTCTCGGGAGGCGAGAATATAGCGAGTGCAAGTGGGGTATGGAATGAAGGTTCTAGAGAGAGTTGTTTAGTAGTCCTCACCATTTTTGTAAAATAATGTATCGATAAATGTGATGAGGATTTATTTGAGTATAGATATTATCAGAAGATAATATTTGTATTCAAACTCACGAGTTTTCTTGTTGTAATAATAAAGTTGTAGTTGTTTACATACCATGTATATTGACTTCGGAATGGGTGATGTATACTACTATTTTGGGGGCGTCGGTTGGTATCGAGCTTAGGGATATGATCTCTGGCGGAGATCGGGGAATAGAACTAGGAGGGAGGCAGAGTAAATCCCATTAGTGTGTCTACTAAGCTTATTTGTTAGTTAGTCGGTATATATAGGGATATTATGTGATATATTGATTTCCTTAATTAACCCTTGTTTTATGGCGGTATTTGAGAATGTCATTGAGAATATTAACAATGGAAATGAGGCCAGTGGAGAGCTTTGTACTCACCAGCGAGGAGAGCGTGCAGCAATTTGTGATGTTCCTCTGTGAACAACACCATTGGCGAGATGATGAGCGAGGGGATGTTTAGAAGCTTTTTGCGGTTCATGCAAAAATCGAGACGAGGAGACTTCGTGTTCAAAATCTGAGGAGAAATGATAGCAATTCACGGGTTATCACTGACCCGTGAGCGATTCGAAAGTTGGGACCACGAATTTAAGGAAAGCGGATCCGATCATGGCGGAAACATGGGTCAAACAAATTACCAAGATATTCGATGTCTTGGGATGCGGGAGAACGAAGGTTCCATTCGCCACCTTTATGTTCGTGGCGAAGGCGGACTCTTGGTGGAGATGCGTGAAGCGTACCCATCGGTACTTTTCGGCATGTCTTGGGAGGCGTTTGAAACTATTTAATGACAAATACTTTCACGAAAGTGTTTCGTCGTATGAAGGAAGTGGAGTTCATTGATTAGAACAAAACAACATGGCGGTGTCTCGATGCGAGGCAAAGTTTGCGAGTTATCGAGGTTTGCACCTCATTTGGTGGAGAATGAGAGCGTATGGCGGATGTTTCTTAGAGGTTTGAAACCGGCATCGACGATATCTCATTTCTCATAAATTTTCTCTCTATTAGGATGTTGTTATGAGGGCTCGATTATTAGGCGAGATACTTGAGTATATTCATTGAGGACCATACGAGGATCGTACCGGAGATAGCGATCAGCAGAATAATGATAACCGGCGGAGAGAAAAAAGCAGACGGACAAAAATGGTAACCACTCTGGTGGTAATCATAGCCGTGAAAATAGAAAAGCGAGTCGGGAGGAGATTTTAAAAAGGAGATTTAACAACGACCATGTGAAGGCAGCGGTCTTGGTGACAAGCTGGTTCTAAGGAGGAGAAGCGACCACCGGTCGTATATCTTATAAATCACGGAAAGAGGACATATCGGTCAAAGCGCCCTGACAGTTCAAGGTATGCTATAATTGTGGAAAGGAAGGACATATCGCTCGAGATTATGCGGTGGCGAAACCTAGTTAGTGGGGACGGTGACTCGAAAATTTATCCCGAGAAAAGTCGAAAGTCAGCGATTTAGGAAGGCGTTTGTTGTGGTGGTCAAAATCGAGGAACCAAGCGAGGTGATCACGGGTAAGCTATTTATAAATTCTTGCGAAGTTTATACCTTACCAATCTGGGTGCTACCCATTCATTTATCTCTCTCTGCTTGTGCTCAGCGTTTAAACTTGACTCAGGAGAAATTAGACTTTGACTATCTGTGGAAACTCAGTTAGGAGAAACTTTCATCACATCCTTTGTTTATAAATCTTGTTTGATTCAAGTTGGCACCATCACCTTACACATTGACCTTATCTCTTTAAAGATACTTGCTTTTGATGTGATTTTAGGGATTGATTGGTTTAACTACTCATCATACCAAAATTGATTGTTTTTCGTAAGGTTGTTAGTTTTCATATTCTAACTTGACTTTGTTATGCAATTCAAACAACTAAACCATTAAAATCAATCAACATCATATCTAATCATAAAAGCTATTCGTTTATTGAAAAGCGGATGTCAAGCTTTCTTAGCCCATGTTATGGATTTGAATAAAGACACGTCAAATTTGAATAATATTCTGTTGTTATTGACTTTCTGGCGTATTTCTGAAGAACTTCCGGTCTACCCCGAGCGTGAAGTTGAATTCTTTATTGATCTTGAACTGGTACAAAGCCCATTTCTAAAACCCCATATCGAATGGCTCTATTGAACTTGAGGAGTTAAAGGTCAACTACGAGGAATTGTTGGACATCGGTTTCATTCGTCTAGTACATCTCCTTGGGGTGCTCTGTTTTATTCGTAAAGAAGAAAAGGCGGGAGTATGCGACTTTGTATTGACTATCGGGAATTGAACCATGTCACCATCGAGAATAGGTATCCTCTACCTCGTATTGATGACTTGTTTGACCCGATTCTGAAGGGCCTGATTCTTTTCAAAAATCGATCTTAGATTACGGATATCATCGGTGAAGATTAGGCGAGGATATTCAAAGGCGCCTTTAGAACTTCGGTATGGGCATTATGAATTCTTAGTCGTGTCTTTCGATTAACTAATGCTCTATGACTTTCATGGATATGATGAGCCAAGTATTGAGGAATATTTGGATCGATTTGTTGTTGTCTTTATTGATGATGACATCCTTATATATTCAAAAGTCGTGAAGATCATGAGCACCATTTGAAATTTGGTACTCCAAAGGCCCGTGAAAACAAACTATATGCCAAATTGAAGAAATCGAGTTACGGCTTGAGGAAGTAGCATTTCTTGGGCGCGTGGTGTCAAAACATGGAGTATCAAGTTGATCCGTGAAGATTGAAGCAATCTGAAGTTTAGAACAGCAAAAGTCGGTGGTGAAATCACGTAGCTTTTTGGGCTTAAATTTGGTTATTATCGGAGATTCGTGGAAGGGTTTTCTCGAATCGCTACTCCATTAACTTCGGCTAACTTCGGAAGGATACAAAATTCGTTTGGGCGAAGAATGCGAGAGAAGAGTTTCAAGAGCTTAGAGGAGACTTATTTGATTTTGTTCTAACAATACCATCTGGTTCGGATGGATTTGTTATCTCTGATGATGCTTGAGGCAAAGGGTTAGGATGTGTTCTCATGCAGCGTGGGAAAGTCATAGCCTATGCCTCGCGATGACAACTTAAAAAGAGTATGAGAGGAATTATCCTACTCATGATCTAGAGTTAGCGGCGATCGTTTTCGCGCTAAAGATATGGAGCACTATCTATATGGGAGAAAGTGGAGATATATTAGGACCATAAAAGCCTTAAATATTTCTTCACTCAAAAAAAGAACTCGACATGCGGCGGTGACGTTGGCTCGAGCTATTGAAGACTACGACCACACTATTGATACCATCTGGAAAAGCGAGCGTGCGTGGTAGGCGCGGCGTTGAGTAGAAGATCATATGGGGAATGAGTGCGATGATGTCAAGTATCGCGTAGAGCCGACTTTAATAGAAAAAGTTAAGGTTGCTCGAGCCCCAGGCCGGAGTGATCGTATGAAGAAGAAAGTACAAGAAGGAGCTATTAGGGCGAGAATTGATGAAGAAGGAATACTTGAGTCCACTCTAGACTTTGTGTTCCTAACGACTACGATTTGAAGTCAAGATTATGATGGAGGCACTGATACACCATTTGCAATCCATCTGGAAGTACTAAAATGTATCGTGATCTTGACATACATTTTGGTGGAACAATATGAAGAGAGAGATTGCAAAGTTTATCTCGATGTGTTTAACTTGTCGGCGTGTAAAGGCGGAGCATCTAGTACCTAAGGGTCCGTTGCAACCACTTGAGATTCGAAATGGAAGTGGGAACACATTACCATGGATTTCGTTACGGGTCTTCTACGGTTTCTCAAGGCATCAATCTTTATTTGGGTTATTGTTGATAGATTAACCAAGTCTGCTCATTTCTTGCCGTCACGGAGACTTATTCCTTGAGCGTCTTGCTAGTATATGCGTGAATGAGATTGTGAGGTTGCATGGCATACTGTATCCATAGTTTTGGATCGTGACCCAAGATTCACTTCAAGATTTTGGGTTAGCTTGCAAAAAGCTATGAGCGCAGTTTGCGATTTAGTTTCGGCATACCATCCTCAAGCAGACGGACAATCGAGAGGACTATTCAAACTCTTGAAGATTTATTAAGACTACTGTGTCCTAGACTTCAAGGCGGTTAGGATAAGTATTTACCATTGGTGGAATTCTCCTACTGACAACGAGTTATCGAGCAAGTATAGGTGTGGCTCCATTTGAAGCATTATATGGGCCGAAAGTGTCGCTCTCGATATGTTGGGATGAGGTGGGTGAAGCAACATTGTTGGGACAGGAGTTAATGCGTATGACTCGGAAAAGATCAAATGATTGACAGCGTATACAAAGCGGCACAAGATCGACAAAAGAGTTATGCGGATCTTCATCGAAAGGGCGTGGAATTTAGTATAGGGGATCATGTATTGTTGCGAGTTGCTCCATGGAAGGAGTTACAAGATTTGGGAAAGAGGAAAGCTCGATCCACGATTTATTGGTCCATTTCAAATTCTTGGTGAGAGTAGGAAATGTAGCCTATAGACTTGCGTTACCTCAAAGTATGTCTCGTGTTCATAATGTGTTTTCACATATCATACTTACTTCGTAAATATGTGAAAGACCGAACCACGTTATAGAGTTAGAAGCCAGGACGAGATAATAGAAGACTTAGCGTATGAGGAGGTACTGTCAAGATCTTGGATAGGAAGGGCATGTCCTACTGCATGAAAGGTCGTACCACAAGTTAAAGTTTTGTGGAGGAATCATCTTTATAGAGGAAATGACACAGGAATTGGAAAGCGGAAATGAAAGCGAGGTATCCTCACCTTTTGAAAACACACCAGTCGTCGTCGATTTCGAGGGCGAAATTTCATAAGGAGGGAGGTTGTAAGACCCCAACTTATTATTAATGAAATTTAATTTTCTCTATTTATTATTTTGAAATAGTAAGGGTTGATTTGATTAATGTGGATAGTTATGGGTAAAAAATCATAAATATTTCAAAATAAGCAAGTGGTTATAAAATATTCATTGTTGTCGGGGAATATTCGTTTGGTCGTGGAATATTAAATCTTTGTCGGGGAATATTAAATGCTGACGGCCAGATGTATGACCATGTGTGGGCCCCATGTGAAGCGATTGGATGAAGAAAAGCAGCAAATATAAGTTGTTTAAAAATACTTGGCGTAGTTATTCACAGATTATCTTGTTAAAATACTAAATTGGTTAAAACACGATTAGCTTTGCGGTATTGCACCGATTATTGATTCTTACGTGAAGGCACTACTCGATAATGGTTACGATAATTCTTATTCGATATTTTATTGATTTAATAATTCTTTGCGTTGATATTTTATATTCTTTGTTGTTTGATAATTGTCATTTACGGTTATTTTTCATTATCGAAGCAATAATTCATATTATCTGAATAATATTATTAGATAACATTATTGGCGATGTCTAGAAAGTTACATCTAAGGAGAGGTTTGGTCACTAATTGCTTGGCGCGGTAAGGAGAAATTCTTATTGGAAAGCCCCCCTCTCTCACAGGGCTGCACTGGTTGTCGATATTGTGATTACGTAATATTATTTGTGAATAATTAATTATATTGATTCATATGATGAGAAAATATTGATTTTATGTGGATATAGATGGAAAATTTTTAATGTGACAATTGTTGAAAATTGAAATTTTATCTTTTACGATAAAATAATTCATTTAAATATATTATTATATTTTAATAATATAATAATGGTGATATTTTTACAACGAATGTGGGATATATGAGTATCTGAGGAGGAAGAGTATTTTTGTTGCAATAAATGTTTAAAACATATTAAACATGTCGGTGGACCCCATTTATTGGTGAAATTTGATTATAGCTTTGTAAAATCGTAGTTTGTGGATTTGGTCAATTTTTATTTGGAATTTGGAAAAACTTTCTTACTGCAAAGTTGTAGAGAATTGAATTTCCTATAAAAAACTCATGAGATTGAATTTTCGATAAAAGGGCTATTTATTATGAATTATTGAAGTTAGAAGCTCAAAATAATTGATTTTGGAAGTTTAAAATATTTAAAATTAGAAAAACGTTTTTTTTTGTTATTTTTGTGGGCTAGCATGTGCATGTGTTTGATGGCTGAAATCAGATCTTCAAAGGTATGCGTAAGAAATTTATATATATATATTAATATTTTATTAAATTTTTTTACGCTTTGGTGTTCTAGCGATTTCTATAAATAGGGTCTTAGGTTAGAATTGAAAATCACACGAAGCTGAAGTTTTCTCTCTCTATATTATCGGCGTATTCTTGTGAGTATTTTGAGTATACTTTGAGTATTGTTAGGCGGTGCAAGTTCAAGTCATAGCTTATATCACGGTATTTAATTTAGAAATCTTTAATCTTTCGAGGTAAGGGATATTATTTTTTTCGTAATGATATTATTTCTTGATATCATTATCTTTGAAATATTGATCTGAAGTTTTTTATCAAATTTGGAACTTTTGGTGTCGGAGTTCTTATTCATGAGTTCTTATTCACGAGTTACTATTCTGAGTTACTTATTCACGAGTTCTTATTCTTATTATGAAGCGGGTGTGGAGATTACTATTCACATTATATACTTACACTATTCACGTATCTGAATTATTGAAAAATGAAATTTTCTTCTTTAAGTCAAAATATCTAATACGGATACTAGCTTTGATTGTATCCATGTTTTGATCATTCTTGAATTTTACACCACTATGATTATTTTTGAGGTATTTTTTGGACATGGATAAAACAAAATCGAATCCTTAATCCTTAATCCTTGTCATTTTGTTTCCTTTGGATTCGTTTCTTTAAAAATATTTTTCATCATCCTCGGTCTTAAATGATGATATTATTGAATATCTTTGGCTGTAGTGCAAAGATGAATGATTTCTGAAGAATATCTTTTGGTAGTAGTGCTGAAGATGAGCAGTGTTTAGATGAACATGACCAAGTGATGAATATCTTTGGCTGTAGTGCAAAGATGAATATTTGATTCGGATATATATTGATTGATGTTACGGGGATAAAAGATAAAGATGAGCGATGAACTTTTAAATTCATACATAGAAGATAGTAGTTTGCATTCTCTACTTAACTCTTCTAATGAATTATTATTTCATTGCGAATATTGATTTAAAATTTGTTGTCTATTGTATTCTATTAGATTTTTTCCTGTTGAAGACTAACGATAATTTGTTGTATATTATCTTAGTCGTAATATTCTTTCTTGGGCTAGTTGAGCTCACCCTTTTCCTTTTTGTTCCATTTTTTCTTCTCGGGAGGCGAGAATATAGCGAAATGCAGTGGGGTATGGAATGAAGGTTCTAGAGAGAGTTGTTTAGTAGTCCTCACCATTTTTGTAAAATAATGTATCGATAAATGTGATGAGGATTTATTTGAGTATAGATATTATACAGAAGATAATATTTGTATTCAAACTCACAGTTTCTTGTTGTAATAATAAAGTTGTAGTTGTTTACGTACCATGTATTATTGACTTTCGAGAATGGGTGATGTATACCTATTTTGTTCAAATCTATTCTATTCAACGTGATAACACAAGTCAATATCAATAACTCATAATCCTGTTATGCATTCTAGGACTAAGCATATAGAGATAAGGTAACACTTCTTTAGGGATCATGTACAAAATGGAACTATATCTTTACAATATATCCCTACTGAAAATCAACTTCCTGATATTTTTACAAAACCTCTAAATGAATCCAGATTTAATAAGTTAATAAGTGAGCTAGGCATGCTAAATCTACAACCATAAAATATATGCTCTAGATTGTGCTAACCATAATAGATACAAAGGTTGAACTCAAAATCGTAGACATGATCAAGGAAGTCCACGATCGTGAAGTCAAGAGACAAAACCACCTCAACGATCAGAAGAAGAAGACTAAACCATCGTAGAGCAGACTCAACGATGACAAAAGCCCCATCAACAAAGCAAGATCAAATCCTGTAATGATAAGCTTTAAAACATAGCAATCCCTCTGATAAGCGCCTCAAGAACAAACCTAACCCTTGACTCACTTCAAGAGGTTGGCCCTTCCTGAGTTACCTTAAAAGAATGCTATGACAAAAACTCGTCACAAGGCCCTGGACAGACTCGACGATCGTAGATCAGACAAAATGAATGCTGGACAGACTCTACGATCGTAGATCAGACTCGATAAATGCAAAGCACTCAACGATCACTAAACTACCTCAACGATCGTAGTCCTCCCTAAGGACACCTCAGCTCTGAAGGAGCCAAGGGCAAATTAGTACAATCCTTATCAGTCAAAATCGTAGAGCCAAGCAAAAAGTCACACTGTCCCACTAAGTAAAAAAAGAAGAGAGGGAAGTTACAAGTACAAATTAAAATTGTATTTTTGAAATCTGAAGTTCAAAAGATTATCTCTCTCATCCTCTCTCAAAGCAGAAGCCCTAAATCAGAACAAAGCTTAGTCATATCTCTCTTCCAACTACAAAATCAATGGCAAAGCATCCGATTGTTATCTCAAATTTCTGAGACTGCTGTTTTGACGAGTTCAAAATAGCTCAACCTAAATTTCACAAGACTCTGGCGCTACTGAAGAAGGTAGGTCTCGAAGAGGCTTTGGGCGCAGACACACTGATATATCCCAAACTAGTGAAAGAATTCTACATGAATGGTGTGTTCAAACACGACACCATCACTACGAGAGTAAGGAATGAGGAAATCAGTCTGAAGGCTGAAGACATCAATCTTGCCCTAGGTCTCAAAAATGAAGGGCATCCGTGTAAGATCCCAGCTTTTATAAATAAAGATGAATTTTTCTATAAATATTATTTTTGAATATTATGGAATAAATTTGATATAATGTTATAGTTGTGGGTAATATTTATAAATTTTGCAAAGTATGCAAGTTGTTATAAAATATATTCGTTTGGTGGGGAATATTCTTTTTGTTAGGGAATATTAAATACAATGGCTCAATCATTGGTGGACCCCCTAATGAAATTATTATCGGATTGAAAGCGACAAAAATATTTTATAAAAATAACTGGCGGAGGTGTTACCGTTAAAGCTGTTGAACTACCCGGTGGTAAAAAATACGATGTCTGGCGTGGTTGCGTAGTAGCAGCTGCGGTATTGATTATTGATGCTTACGTGAGAAGTCACCATTTATGCTCAATTATTATTCTGATAATTCTTTGCATCATATCTCTTATATTATTGATTCAATTATTGTCACATTATCATCATCGTATATATATGTTATAGTATTAAATCAATAATTGAGACGACAAGTAATTACCTTCGTCAATAGTAATTACCCTTGTGAATAGTATTTACCTTCGTCAATAGTAATTACCTTCGTCAATAGTAATTACCCTTGTGAATAGTATTTACCTTCGTCAATAGTATTTACCTTCGTTAATAGTAATTACCTTTACCAGACGTCGAACCACTTGTGGTTTCACATTATAGGCGTCGAACCACTTGTCGTTTCACATGACAGGCGTCAAACCAGTCGTCAAGCCACTTGCCTTTTCACACGGCATGTGCTAAGCTAGAAATCTTCTATAAATAGAGGCCTAGGGCTTCATTATTTTTCACGAATTCATTCAAGCTATAGAGAGAAAGTATAGAGAGAATAAGAGAGAAAGAAGAAGAGTATTTTATTCTTACCTTCTGTAGTATTCAATCTCTACCAAATGTAAGGGGTGTTATTCTTTCTTATTCATGAAGAGAAGCTGTTGTTATTCCATTGCTTATTATTACATTGGAATAACTTTGTATCTGCTATGATTTACCCTATACTTGGTGACATTCTTCTATTATTACATTGGAACATCACATGCGTGTGTTTTTTACCTAGGACTGGTTAAAATCTTTTTATTATTCATTGGAACATCACATGCGTGTGTTTTACACCGGATCTGGTTCCATCTTTATTATTCTATTGGAACATCACGCTTCGGTGTGAATTTCACGACACGGTTCCGTTATTTATTATTCTGTTGGAATAACTTTTGTGCATGCGATTCTATCGCGTGCGTGGTGATTTCTTTTGTTATTTCATTCTTTATTATACCCGGTTTAGTTAAAACTTTGACTTCTATACTCCATGAAATTAGTGGAATATCCTTGATATTTGCGTTTCATCGAGTATCTTTTCATGAAAATATTCTTTGATCATTCTTGAATTTTACTCTACAAAAGCGATTATCATATTGATAATTTGGACGTTAATAATTCCTAGATAAAATAATTCTTGAACTTGTTTTATTGAATTCTTATATCATTGTCATCATCCTCATGTTTATATTTTTTAAAGTCATCATGGCACAGTAGTGCATAGATGGACTTGGTATGATTATGACCGAGAGACTATTGATTGTAATCATGGTAGTAAAGTTACAAATGATGTGGTAAAAATCCTCGATTGGTAGTAGTGCATTGATGGACGATTGTTGGCATGATCATGACCATTAATGAATACACAAATATTCTTGACCCGTAGTGCATGAATAATTGTGGTCGTGATCTTAAAGAATATCCTTGGCGTAGTAGTGCGGGGTGATTCGATGATGTGGAATATTTATTAAAATTTGAGTCTCAAACTATATGATGATGAAAAACCTTTTAAAACCTAAAAGATAGTAGACTTTATTTTCTACTTGACTCTTTTAATGGATTGCATATTCATTCTTGAGTTAAACTGGTTGTCTATTGTATTTTATCGGTTTAACATTGTTGAAGACTATTGATAATTTATTACGCATTATCTTAGTCATAATATTTCTTCTTTGGGCTAGTTGAGCTCACCCTTTCTTTCTTTATTCTCTTGAGGAAATGAGAATAAATTTGGGACGAGTCTGGGGAAGCAGTGATGGTCCGAAGATAGCATTAGTAGTCCTCACTATTACGTGAAATAGTGTGATAATAATTGTAATGAGGACTCCTTTTTGAGTTTGTATAATATCTAGTAGGCGATATTTGTATTTAAACTCACGGTTTATGTCGTATTGTACACGGCAGATTATGTTAAGTAAGTTGTATTTAAATTACGTACCATGTAAGTGGCGACCCAAGATGGGTGATGTATACCTAATTTTGGGGGCGTCACAATCCGTGCATAGATAACATGGGCTTCCAAGAAGGACTGAAAATAATGCATCACAAGAAACTCCCATCCGTGAAAGGTTACAAGAAGATGGAGTTCCCCCAGAGATATGAATTTCTAGCCGATATTATTGGGAAATGTATATGCTGCAAGAGCTCAGGTCATGACTTAGTGAATGAAGTAAAACTTAAGCTCATGACTGCCATGTGTTATGGAATACAACTCAACTATGGAGCCCTATTGCTCGATTGGATTGGCAAGTGGATTACCAACTCAACGAAGTCAAAAAGCCCTCAAAAGATGCTATATGGGTGATTCATAAGCATTATTCTACAGTCTGCCCTGGGTGACAAAATTGGGGATGAAGAAAGAGAAGCTATCAACCCAAATAGGCGAATGACCCAGCAACTGTTTGAAAATTAGAAGAGGAACCCAGCTGAATATATTCGAATGATGGCGAATCCAAATTGGAAGGCGGGGATCCGAAGGACTCAGCCTTCTAAGAAAACATGTCATTGTCAGGGAGGTCGAAGAAGAAGAAGAAATCAACAAAGAAGAACCCTCTATCCTTACCAGAAAAAGCAAGGGCAAGAGGAAGCTAAGGACTAGTCTGGTAGAAGAGCCTCAAGGATCTACCACTGATATACCTGTAGAGTCCTCTGATATAGAGACTCTAAGGATGCTAAGAAGAAAGCAGCAGCAAGATGAAGCAGATGAGGATTAGGCTACCATATCCCAGATCTTGAAGAAGAACAAAGTTGGTCATAAGTCCAGGCCAGGCCATCAACACTTTCGATCGTAGAGTCTCTACTATTCGTAGAGACCAGACCAAGCATGGCAGGCAAGGAGGTAGTTGCTTCAAGCATAGTGGTTGTTGAACAGGACAACACTGAGGTTCAAGAAGATGCTGAAGCTGTGGCTAAGCCTAGTAAATCAAGGAGAAAGCTGGTCAAGATGTGACGGCCCCAAAATTAGGTATACATCACCCATTCTGAGTCACCAGATACATGGAACAAAATTCAAATACAACTTCATTTATACAACTGTTGAGCTGTCGTATAGAATACGACCACAGTTAACTATGAGTTTTAATACAAATGTATAAAACTCTCATGGTACCTCGACCACAACCTTACAATGATACTTTACATAAAAGTATAGTTAAAAATTGTTTTAGAAATTAAAATCTTTGGGAAGTGCTCAAGGAAACCTTCGTACATGGGAGGCCATGCGTCTAGGTTATGATAGATATCATATGTCCACATAATTATCCTTGGTTAACCCAAAAGTCCCCAAAGAAAAACAAGAAGATTACTATCATCTTCTTTCCAATGGTGAGTCTTTTCTTGACATATAAATATCTCCGTTGTCTCCAAGTGAAAATTATGTTTCAAATAAACTCCAAGATCATATAGGTAGTGCTCATAGATATATTCAGCAAGTGGATGTGCACAACCATGTCTTATGAGAACATGAGTTTGTATGTCATTAGAAATCTTGTATGATAGTGGAAAAACACCCTTCCAAAGTTGGGTTCGCCTCACCCTATTTGATTCACCAAATATAACTACTAAATGATGTATAGAATACAACACACTTTTTTATCTATACTTTTAGGAGAATCTCTCATGACTAGAGACCACCGATTCTATTCCCCATTATCCCCACTCGCAAACTCTTGCAACACTCTTATTACACGAAAGAAATTGTGAAGCGAAAGGGTGAGCACAACTAGCCCAATAAAGAATATCATGAATAAAGATAATTAAATTATCAATAGCTTTCATCATTAATAAATCGGAGATTTAGAATGTATGGTAGATGATAAAACTTTTCAACCATAGTTGCGGTGAACAAGCAATCCATTAGAAGAGTCAAAATAGACCATAAGGTCTATTATCTTCTCTATGTTAAAAGTCCACCAATAATGTTTTATCCTTGTAACATCAATCAACAATTCCAGTCCACGATCATGTGAATAACTCATAATCACAATTGTGATTCTAAATTCCTCTTCGCACACAGGACGAAGATAATTTTCATCACTTGTCTTCACCTGAAACATCAAAAATCATGGTTATACCAAATCAAAATTCCTGCTCGTAATCATTAAATCATCTTTGCACTACGACCAAAGATATTCATTATTATCACATCCATGAATTAATATATTATTGCTGAGACTCAACTCAATAATTAATCCACATCATCGAATCCTCCATGCACTACAGGCCAAGGATATTCTTTAATATCACGACCACGAATTATCCATGCACTACGGCCAAAGATAATCTTGTTTTCATCAATGGTCCTGATCATGCCATAAAACAATTCATCTTTGCACTACGGCCAAAGAGAATCCATAGCCGTAATAATACCAAAAATTGTCCATCAATGCACTACGGGCCAATGAGGACTTTTTTCACATCATTTGTAACATTACGGTTATGATTATTCCGAATAATTTCTGGTCATAATCATACCAAGTCCATCTATGCACTACAGGCCACAGATGACTTTCAACATAATATAAGCATGGGGATGATGACAATATTATAAGCATTAGTCAAACTAAATCAATGATAAATATTAAAGACTTTAAATTTATCCAAACATTATCAATCACTTAATAAAATCATAATCTAATATTGTTAATATTATAACAATATTTTAATCACTCCTTAAACTTATAAACAATTTAATTTAATTGTTTACACTTTTCCAAATAATGCATTTAATCATTCAAAATGCCATACTCATAAGATTTCATCACCAATAATCAAATTACTCATCAAAAATCTGCATATACCTTATATAGGATTTTCAAGCCATAAAATCCTATTTACCAATTTTTCAACTTCACATAACATATTTAATTCATATGTTCGTAACTAAATCATTTTCATGAAAAATACCAAATCAGTCCCAAAAATTATTCTTTTTTGGGATTAAGCAGAATATAGTCCCATATTGAACATATATTTTTCTCAAATTTTTAAAATTCATTTACTATTTTTCAAAAATCAATTTCTAATTAATTCCTTAAGAAATTAGCTACCTCAAGGTTAACTCCAGAAATTCTCAAATCTTGGCAGGATCTTACACATGTTAACGTGAGCTTCCAGTTTAAATTTCATGGTCATCGGAGTTATAGAACTCCGGTTATAGCGTTTTTCGTCGAAAAAACCTAAATATTGAAATAGTCATAACTTTTCATTTTAAGTTGGAATGAGCTCATTTTTGGATGAAGAGGTACTTTTTATACCATATATATTTCATGTCCCAAAAGGCCGGAATTTTTTCTCACAAATTTAAGTGGCCGAAATGCCCTTTTAAATTTTCGGCGGCTTTTTGGTACTTTTAGGTTTTTGACTCCTTTACTAAAAAGTCCACGAAAAATCTACAAAAAATCTACAACACCTTTTCTAGTGATTCCACTTGGATAAGTTATAAAACTCATAGATCTAACTCTAGAACTTGACCACACTCAAAAATTGAAAATATAATAGGAGATATGGTCAATTGAATTTCATACTCCATTTTTACCAAAATCTGATTTTTAACCCTTTGTGTTTTCTAAGAACTTTCATGTTTTCGCATTATAATCAACATAACTCATCATGACAATGACATAATAATTCAATAAAACAAGTTCAAGAATAAGTTTTAAAGATTTATAAGTTAATTTATCCTAAACTCAATAATGTCCAAATTGTCAACATGATACTACTTTGTGGAGTTAAATTCAAGAATGCTCAGAAAATATTTCCATGAAAAGATAAAGGATGAAGCGCAAATATCAAGGATATTCCACTAATTTCATGGAGTATATAAGTCAAAGTTTTAACAATTGAGTATAATAAAGAATGGAATAACAAAAGAAATCACGAGTGCATGCGATAGATACCATGCGCAAAGGTTATTCCAACGAGAATAATAAATAACGGAACAGTCCCACAGTAAAACGCACGCAACATGAGGATATTCAATGAGAATAATAAAGAATGGAACCAGGTCCGACGTAAAACGCACAGACAGGATATTTCAAAGAATAATAAAGATGGAACCAGGTCCGGCGTAAAATGCAAAGACAGGATATTCCAACAGAATAATAAAGAATGGAATAATATGAAGAATTTCACCAAGTATAGGGTAGCAGCGTATCTGAGTTATTCAACGAGAATAATAAATAATGGAATAATAGAAGTTCTCTTCATGAATACAAAAGAAATAATACCCCTTACCGTAAAAAAAGCTGAATATAAGAGTAGGGAAGTAGCAGAATACTTTTCTATAGTTTTTCTATAATTTCTCTCTCTAGAGTTTTAGTGAATTCGTAAGAAATAATGAAGGAATGAGCTTCTATTTATAGAAGAATGGATCGCATAGTAACTAATTCATGAAGCGGTCCAGATTGATTTACTTTTTAAATGGACGGTCCATATTGGTTTACTATTAAAACTTAAAGTAACGGGTCATCATATTCGATTTACTATTAAAACTTTAAACCAAACGATCCATATTGATTTACTATTATAACTATCCACGGTGGTCCATATTGATTTACTATTATATCTTCAACCAACAATTCGAAAAATTAGCACATCTCCTCATGGACTAATATTGTACCCAAAAATAAAAAATAATTTTTGGGTGAATATATTTTGGGTGAATAATATATTAATAGTAACGGTGAATAGTAACTCCATGAATAGTAACTCGTGAATAGTAACTCGTGAATAATAACTTCGTGAATAGTACTTAAAACGAAAAGTGTCCCGAATACCCGATTGAACAATCTCGAGTGACTTCTCACATAAGCATCAATAATCAATACCGTGTACTACTATGCAACCACGCGCGTATACATTGTACTTTTAACACCGGGTGTTTCAACGAGTTAACGGTAAAACTTCCGTTATTTTCATAAAGTATTTTTGTCATTTTCTCAATCCGACAATAATTACATTTGTGGGGTCCACCAATGATTGTCGTCGTATGCGAATAGAAAAAAAAGAATATTCCCCCACTAATTGAATATTCCCGAAAAAATGAATATTTTATATCAACTTGCTTACTTTGCAAAAAAAAATTTCACATATTACCCTTAACTTTAAACTTTTATCAATTTAACTATTTACCAAAATAGAAAAATTGAATACTTTTATTTCATAAAATTCGGGGTCTCACAATCACCACTCCTTATGAAATTTCGCCCTCGAAATTTACGTCGTACTGATATTCAAGAAGAGATGAGAATACCTTGCTTTCTTTTTTGATTGTACCTTCCGGTACTTTCCTCTATATCATGATTTTCCATTTCTCATCTCCTGTATTTCAGATATCATTCTAGAATATATCTTCAAAACAAAGGTTAATTGACATATCATAATTTGTCAACTTATCAAGTAAACAATTTCAGCTTAGGTAAGTCACACACTAGCGAAGTATATAACTCGTCTCTCCCTCCTAGTTCTAGACTCTTATCTCGCCAAATGACCATATCCCTAAGCTCGATACCAAATGTGGCGCCCCAAAATTAGGTATACATCACCCATTCGAGTCGCCGGATACATGGTACAAAAATTCAAATACAACTTCATTTATACAACTGTTGAGCTGTCGTATAGAATACGACCACAATTAACTATGAGTTTTAATACAAATGTATGTAACTCTCATGGTACCTCGACCACAACCTTACAATGATACTTTACATAAAAGTATAGTTAAAAAACTATTTTAGAAATTAAAATCTTTGGGAAGTGCTCAAGGAAATCTTCGCATACATGGGAGGCCATGCGTCAGGTTATGATAGATATCATATGTCCATGAATTATCCTTGGTTAACCAAAAAGTCCCCAAAGAAAAACAAGAAGATTACTATCATCTTCTTTCTAATGGCGAGTCTTCTCTTGACATATAAATATCTCCGTTGTCTCCAAGTGAAAATTATGTTTCAAATAAACTCCAAGATCATAAAGGTAGTGCTCGTAGATATATTCAGCAAGTGGATGTGCACAACCATGTCTTATGAGAACACGAGGTTGTATGTTATTAGACATCTTGTATGATAGTGGCAAAACACCCTTCCAAAGTTAGGTTCACCTCACCCTATTTGATTCACCAAATATAACTACTAAATGATGTATAGAATACAACACACTTTTCTATACTGTTTAGGGAGAACCTTCACAGCTAGAGACCACCGTTCTATTCCCCTATTATCCCCACTCAAAACCCAAGCAACACTCTTATTACACGAAAGAAATTGTGAAGCGAAAGGGTGAACACAACTAGCCCGATAAAGAATATCATGACTAAAGATAATTAAATTATCAATAGCTTTCATCAATAATAAATCGGAGATTTAGAACATATGGTAGATGATAAAACTTTTCAACCATAGTTGCGGTGAACGAAAGCAATCCATTAGAAGAGTCAAATAGACCATAAGGTTTATTATCTTCTCTATGTTAAAAGTCCACCAATAATGTTTTATCCTGTAACATCAATCAACAATTCGATCCACGATCATGTGAATAACTCATAATCACAATTGTGATTCTAAATTCCTCTTCGCTTTGGGACGAAGATAATTTTCATCACTGTCTTCACCGAAACATCAAAAATCATGGTTATACCAAATCAAAATTCCTACGCTCGTAATCATTAAATCATCTTTGCACTACTACCAAAGATATTCATTATTATCACATCCATGAATTAATATTTCATTGTTGAGACTCAGCTCAATAATTAATCCACATCATCGAATCATCCATGCACTACATGCTAAGGATATTCTTTAGTATCACGACCACGAATTATCCATGCACTACGGCCAAAGATAATCGTGTTTTCATCACGGTCTGATCATGCCATAAAACAATTCATCTTTGCACTACTGACCAAAGAGAATCCATAGCCATAATCATACCAAAATTGTCCATCAATGCACTACACGGGCCAATGAGGACTTTTTCCACATCATTTGTAAAATTACGGTTATGATTATACCGAATAATCCTCGGTCATAATCATACCAAGCCCATCTATGCACTACAGGCCATAGATGACTTTCAACATAATATAAGCATGGGGATGATGACAATATTATAAGCATTAGTCAAACTAAATCAAGGATAAATATTAAAGACTTTAAATTTATCCAAACATTATCAATCACTTAATAAAATCATAATCTAATATTGTTAATATTATAACAATATTTTAATCACTCTTAAACTTATAAACAATTTAATTTAATTGTTTACATTTTTCCAAATAATGCATTTAATCATTCAAAATGCCATACTCATAAGATTTCATCACCAATAATCAAATTACTCATCAAAAATCTGCATATACCTTATATAGGATTTTCAAGCCATAAAATCCTATTTACCAATTTTTCAACTTCACATAACATATTTAATTCATATGTTCGTAACTAAATCATTTTCATGAAAAATACCAAATCAGTCCCAAAAATTATTCTTTTCTGGGATTAAGCAGAATATAGTCCCATACTGAACATATATTTTTCTCAAAATTTTTAAAATTCATTTACTATTTTTAAAAAATCAATTTCTAATTAATTCCTTAAGAAATTAGCTACCTCAAGGTTAACTCCAAAAATTCTCAAATCTTGGCAGGATCTTACACATGTTAATGTGAGCTTCCAGTTTAAATTTCATGGTCATCGAAGTTATAGAACTCCGGTTATAGCGTTTTTCGGCGGAAAAACCTAAATATTGAAATAGTCATAACTTGCTCATTTTAAGTTGGAATGAGCTCATTTTTGGACAGTAGGTACTTTATACCATATATTTTCATGTCCCAAAAGGCCGGAATTTTTCTCACAACTTAAGTGGCTGAAAATGCCCTTTTAAATTTTCTGGCAGTAGCTTTTTGGTAATTTTCAGTTTTTGACTCATTTACTAAAATCAGTCCACACGAAAATCTACAACACCTTTTCTAGTGATTCCATTTGGATAAGTTATAAAACTCATAGATCTAACTCTAGAACTTGACCACACTCAAAAATTCGAAATATAATAGGAGATGTGGTCAATTGAATTTCATACTCCATTTTTACCAAAATCTAATTTTCAACCCTTTGTGTTTTCTAAGAACTTTCATGTTTTCACATAAAAACCAACATAACTCATCATGACAATGACATGATAATTCAATACAACAAATTCAAGGATAAGTTTTAAAGATTTATAAGTTAATTTATCCTGAACTCAATAATGTCCAAATTGTCAACATGATACTACTTTGTGGAGTAAAATTCAAGAATGCTCAGAAAAATATTTCCATGAAAAGATAAAGGATGAAGCGCAAATATCAAGGATATTCCACTAATTTCATGGAGTATATAAGTCAAAGTTTTAACCAACTGAGTGTAATAAAGAATGGAATAACAAAAGAAATCACCGAGCATGCGATAGCCAGACAATCGAGTTATTCCAAAGCAGAATAATAAATAACGGAACCGGTCCGGCAGTAAAGCATGCACGAGGATATTCCAGCAGAATAATAAAGATTGGAACCGGTCCCAAGGTAAAATGCATGCAGACATGATATTCCAACAGAATAATAAAGATCTGGAACCAGTCCGCGTAAAACGCATGCGCATGAGGATATTCAATAGAATAATAAAGACTTCGAACCGAAGTCCCAGAAAAGCGCATGCAGACGGGATATTCCAATGAATAATAAAGAATGGAATAATGGAAGAATTTCACTAAGTATAGGGTAGCAGCGTATCTGAGTTATTCAATAGAATAATAAATAATGGAATAACAGAAGTTCTCTTCATGAATACAAAAGAAATAATACCCCTTACTGTAATAGAAACTGAATATAAGAGTAGGGAAGTAGCAGAATACTTTTCTATAGTTTCTCTATAATTTCTCTCTCTAGATTTTCAGTGAATTCGTAAGAAATAATGAAGAAATGAGCTTCTATTTATAGAAGAATGGACTGCATAGTAACTACTTCATAAACGGTCCAGATTGATTTACTTTTAAACAGACGGTCCATATTAGTTTACTATTAAAACTTAAAGTAACGGTCCATCTTGATTTTACTATTAAAACTTTCCGATCCATACTGATTTACTATTAAAACTTTAAACCAGCGATCCATATTGATTTACTATTATATCTTCAACCAACGGTCTGAAAAATTAGCACATCTCCTCATGGACTAATATTGTACCCAAAAATAATTTGGACCGAAAAGAAATATATTTTATGGGTGAATAGTACTCCGTGAATAGTAACTCATGAATAGTAACTCGTGAATAGTAGCTCATGAATAGTAACTCATGAATAGTAACTCGTGAATAGTAACTCCGACATGAAAAGTGTCCCGAATACCCGATTGAACAATACTGAGTGACTTCTCACATAAGCATCAATAATCAATACCGTGTACTACTATGCAACCACGCGTATTACAGTACTTTTAACACCGGGTGTTTCAACAGTTAACGGTAAAACTTCCGCTGTTATTTTCATAAAGTATTTTTGTCGTTTGGTGCCTCCATCCTAGCTGAATTTATCTTCGGTGAATGACAAAATCGAGCTAAGTGACCTTTTCTTCCACAATTATAACATGATTTGAATGACATCGCATGATTTGACCGATGTGTCCCTCCCCTCCGCATTTGAAGCATATGATAGGTGGTCGTTCTCCTTCCTTGACAACGGGTGTTGGTGCTGACATCTTTCCATCATTGTTGAATCTCCTCTCTTGAAATGTCCATTCTTATTGTCTTGGCTATGATTACCACCGAAGTGGTTACCATTTCTAGCATGTTGATTCCCTCCACGCTTGTTGTCACCGTTTTGATGACTGTTACCACTGGTATTTTCATGCTACCGACTTCTTTCCCTTGTTTGCGTTGACTCGTTAACGCGCTCCAATAACTGAGCCCTATTTACAACATCTGAGTACAAACACAGTTTATGAGAAATAAGATATTGACGTATCTCTGATTTCAAACCTCTTAAAAACATTCGCGTCATTCGCTCCTCATTATCGACCAAATGGGATGCAAACCGGGATAACTCCGCAAATTTAGCCTCGTATTTCGACACGGTCATATTGTTTTGTTCCAACTTGATAAACTCCACCTCCTTCATGTGACGAATACTTTCGGGAAAGTACTTGTCGTTGAATAGCTCTTGGAACTTCTCCCAAGACATCTTGAGTGCGTCAGGCTAGGTACGTTTTATAGATTCCGACCGGTAATCTGCCTCTTCACGCAACATGAAGGTGGCGAAGGGATCCTTTTGCTCCTCGAAGCATCCCAAGACATCAAATATCTTGGTGATCTGCTTTATCCACGCTTCCGCCTTAAGTGGTTTTGGCTCTCCAATAAACTCGGGTGGTCCCAGCTCCTTGAACTGTTTAGCGGTGACCGTTCGAGAGTTTCCAATGTTTCCACCTGCATTTTGAAAAGGAGCCGCTCTCGCCTGATGTTGCATGAATTGCATAAAGCCTCTGAACATTCCATCGTTCATCATTTGGTCTGTGTTGTTGTTTCCATGAGGATTGTCGCCTTCCTGATGCACATTATTCTGATTGTTGATCTGTGGAGACTCAACGGTCTCTTGTGCTCCATTGCTATTCTCAATATTCTCGGATGCCATTTTCAAATACTGCCACAAAACAAGGGTTAATTGACATGCAACATATTATTCATATACTCTGACCAACCAATTAAATACCAAATAAACTTAGGCAGGTCATACTAGCGAAGGAATTCCCCGTCTCTCCCCTCCTAGTTCTAGTCTTACATCTTAGCCAGGGATCATATCCCTAAGCTTTGATACCAACTGTGACGCCCCCAAAACAGGTATACATCACCTATTCTGAGTTGTCAAATACATGGTACATAATACAAATACAACTTAATAATACAACTGTCGTGTACAATACGACAAAACATAAGCTGTGAGTTTGAATACAATATTGTATACTAGAGATTATACAAACTCAAAAGGAGTCCTCATTACAATTATTATCACACTATTTCATAGAATAGTGAGGACTACTAATGCTATCATCACGGTTGAAATCACTCCGGTTCCCGACTAGTCCCTACTACGTTCTCATTTTCAAGAGAACAATAAAAATAAAAGGTGAGCTCAACTAGCCCAAGAGGAAATATTATGACTAAGATAATGCGAGAATATATTATCGTTAGCCTTCAATAGTGTTAAAGCGATACAATATAACAACCATCAAGTTTAAGCTGCGGTGAACAAACAATGCATTAAAAAAGAGACAAGTAGAGAATAAAATCTAATATCTTTTATGATTTAGAAGGTTTTCATCACTTTTATCATTTGGGACTCGACTTAATAAATAATCCACATCATCGAATCACCCCCGCACACTTCTACCGAGGATATTCTTTAGTATCACGACCACAATTATCCATGCACTACGGGCCAAGAATATTTGTATATTCAATAATGGTTATGATCATGCCAACAACTGTCCATCAATGCACTACGGGCCAATGAGGACTTTTTCCACATCATTTGTAACATTACGGTTATGATTACACCGAATAATCCTTGGTCATAATCATACCAAGTCCATCTATGCACTATAGGCCACAGATGACTTTCAACAAAATATAAACATGAGGATGATGACAATGATATAAGAATTCAATAAAACAAGTTCAAGAATTATTTTATCCAGGAACTAATAACGTCCAAGTTGTCAACATGATACTGCTTTGTAGAGTAAAATTCAAGAATGCTCAGAAGAATATTTCCATGAAAGGATACTGGATAAAGCACAAATATCAAGGATATTCCACTAATTTCATGGAGTATAGAAGTCAAAACTTTAACCAACTGAGTATAATAAGGAATGGAATAACAAAAGAAATCACCGGGCATGCGATAGACAAGCCTGCAAGCGAGTTATTCCAACGAATAATAAATAACGGAATCGGTCCCGGCGTAAAGCGCATGTAGACGGGATATTCCAACGAGTAATAATAAAAGGCGGAATCGGTCCCGGCGTAAAAGCGCCAAAATGAGGATATTCAATGAGAATAATAAAGATGGAATCAGTCCGGCGTAGACGCATGATGCGAGGATATTCAGCGAGAATAATAATAAAGATGGAATAATAGAAGAATGTCACCAAGTATAGGGTAGTCCGCGATATCTTTGGTTATTCAGTGAATAATAATAAAAATGGAATAATGAAGTTCTCTTCATAGATAAGAAAGAAATAATACTCCCTACCTTTAGAAAAACTGGATACTGAAATAGTGAGGTAGCATACTTCTCTTCTTCTTTCTATAATTTCTCTCTATAATAATCACTCTAAAGCTTTTGTGAATTGGTGAGAAATGAAGGAAGAATGAGCTTCTATTTATAGAAAAATATAGTTTCGATAATTGCACGTTTTGGGGCTCGAAAATTACAGTACAATACCTCCAACTTTTCTTTCATTTTTAATTTAGTCCTGCAAGTATTATCAATCTTGCACCAACTCTCCTAATAGTAAATAATGTGAAACAATAGTTCAATCATGTGAATCAATAGTATAATCATGTGAAAAATACGAATTACAGTATAGTACCTCCATCTATACCTCCATTTTTAACTTAGTCATGCAAGTATTATCAATCTTGCACCAACTCCCCTAATAGTAAATAATGTGATTCAATAGTACACATATGTGAACAAATAGTTATATAAACATGTGAATTAGTAGCAATTAATTGCTCATTTATCCGATAAATTAACCGATTTATCGATATAACCCATAGACATCAATTATCATCGGAATAAATGTCGATTTTCACTAACACAAACAATTCCAACATAATGAAACTATTTTTATCAAAAATATAAAATTTTAAATTTTGAAGTTTGACTTTTACCGAAAAAGTCAACTGTTGACTTTTTGACCAAATAGTGAATCTCAGAAAATTTTGTGTTTATAGACTATTTTTACTAATTTCGTCGTTCCGGACTCAAATATCACATCCGCGTCTCCAAATTTAACTCCGAACAACATTCATCATTAATATTATAACTCATAATATTTATCAACAAAGTCGTTCCGAGGAAGAGGGGCTTTCGATAAGGATTTCTCCCTATTGGTAGCCTTGATTAGGTGACCAAACCTCTCCTTGACAGAATTTTTAGACATTGTAAATATTGCAGTTTATAATATGAATAACTTTGTCATCTCAAGTATTGATTTAATAAAATAACATATTATGCATATGATCTTATGACAATAATCGAATAAATAATATGATAGATATGATCGCAAAGAATTCTTTGTAATAATAATTGAGTATAACTAAGTGACTTCTCACGTAAGCATCAATAATCAATCTAGTGTGCTACTATGTAACCACGCGTATTATTTTTACTTTTACTAGGGTAGTTCAAGCAGTTAACGGTAAAACTTCCACCGTTATTTTCATAAAAGTATTTTTGTCTTTTTTCTCAATTAAATAATAATTCCGTTGTGGGGGTCCACCAATGATTGTCTTGGTTCTACGAATATTCCCTGTTAAAGCGAATATTCCCAGGCCAATCGAATATTATATAACAATTTGCGTACTTTGCAAAATTTATAAATATTACCCACAACTATAACATTATATCAAATCCACACCATAATATTCAAAAATATATTTCGAGAAAATTTAATCTTTATTCAAAAAGTTGGGTTCTTACAAGTACTATTCACGAAGCATGATGATTTTTTTTGTGAAATTTCTATCTTTTAGTGTCGGAGTTACTATTCACGTATACGACACTATTCAAGTATACGGCACTATTCACGAATACGACACTATTCACAGAAAAATTAAATTTTCGTTTTTCGTCCAAAATATCTATTATGGATACTAGCTTTGATTGTATTCGTGTTTTGATCATTCTTGAATTTTACTCCACTCTGATTACTTATGAAGTATTTTTGAACTTGGATTGTGTAAAGTACGAATCCTTAATATTTGTTCTTTTGTTTCACTGGATTCGTTTTCTTTAAAATATTTTTCATCATCCTTAGTCCTAAACGATGATATAACTGAATATCTTTGGCCTGTAGTGCAAAGATGAATGATTTCTGATGAATATATTTGGCCCGTAGTGCAAAGATGAATAGGTGTTTAGATGAACCGGACCAACTGATGAATATCTTTGGCCTGTAGTGCAAAGATGAATATTTGATTCCAGATATATATTGATTGATGTTACAGGGATAAAAGATAGACGATGAACTTTTATATTCATATATAGAAGATAGTAGATTTCATTCTCTACTTAACTCTTCTAATGAATTATTATTTCATTGCGAATATTGATTTAAAACTTGTTGTCTATTGTATTCTATTAGATTTTTTCCTGTTGAAGACTAACGATAATACATTACGTATTATCTTAGTCATAATGTTCTTTCTTGGGCTAGTTGAGCTCACCATTTTCCTTTTGTTCTATTTTTCTTTTTCAAGTGGCGAGAATGTAGCGAGTACTAGTCGGGGTATGGAATGATGGTTCTAGAAGTTATTTTAGTAGTCATCACCATTTTTGTAAAATAATGTATCAATAATTGAAATGAGGACTTATTTGAGTGTGGATATTGTCTAGATGACAATATTTGTATTTAAACTCACAATTTTTATGTTGTATTAATAAAGTTGTAGTTGTTTCTGTACCATGTATTTGACGACTCAAAATGGGTGTTGTATACCTGTTTTGGGGGCGTCACAGGAACAGATGGAAGTTTGA
Source organism: Panax quinquefolius (assembly GCA_020205615.1). Classification (NCBI taxonomy): domain Eukaryota; kingdom Viridiplantae; phylum Streptophyta; class Magnoliopsida; order Apiales; family Araliaceae; genus Panax; species Panax quinquefolius. The sequence continues at coordinate 54,233,020 of CM035172.1, read as the reverse complement.
CTATAAAACTTTGTAAAGGCTTCTCCGCTCTGTTGAAGGAGTTTTTATTACTGATAATAATATGATCTCAAGTTCCGAATAGGGACTTGAGACTGGACGTAGCAACATACCAAGGGGTGTATGTTGTGAACCAGATAAATCTATGTGCATTGTGTGATTGAATTTTTATTATCTTGCATGTTAATTACTAAAACTGCAAATTATTTATTAAAAATTCAAAAAGGCCTAAGATAATTTTTTAATCTGTAATAATCTATTCAACCCCCTCCCCTTCTAGATTATTATTGAACTTTTAATTGGTATCAAAGCGGTGTTCTTTAACTTGTTTGTTGAGTAAATATGTAAAACCCCAACTTTTTGAATAAAGATGAATTTTCTATAAATATTATTTTTGAATATTATGGAGTGAAATTGATATAATGTTATAGTTGTGGGTAATATTTATAAATTTACAAAATCATGCAAGTTGTTATATAATATTTATTGGTGGGGAATATTCGTTTTAACGGGAATATTAAATACAACCAACACAATCATTGATGGACCCCATATGTAATTATTGTCGGATTGAAAAGCACAAAAACTTTTTATGAAAATAACGGCGGAAGTTTTCTGATTAACTATTGAAACACCGGTGTTAAAAAAATACGATGTCGTGTGGTTGCATAGTAGCACGATATTAATTATTGATGCTTACGTGATAAGTCACTCGGTTTTGTTGGTATTATAAATAATCTGAGAAAATCTTTTATATAAAATAGAATAATTTTATAAAGTTATTCTATAAATAGAATATATTATATTCTATTATGCATAGATATCTGTATAATGTTTTGCATAGTAAAATCTTTTTTATATAAAGCAGAATACTTTTATAAAGTTATCATTTTATTAGACAATAATTAGAATATATTATATTTTATTATGCATAGTGTTTTTGTATAGTGCCTTCATATAGTGTTTGCATAGTAAAATCTTTTATAAAGTTATTCGTTTTATTAGATTATAAATAGAATATATTATATTTTATTTAAAAGATTTTGCTTTAAATATGAACCGTCAGATTAAATAAATCAATCTAGACCATTCATGAGTTAGTTCTTATGCGATCCATTTTTCTATAAATAGAAGCTCATTCCTTCATTATTTTCTTACGAATTCTTTGAAACTCTGAGAGATAAACTATAGAGAGAGAGAAGAAAGTATACTCGCTACTTCACTACTTATATATCCGATTACTCTTCTTCTTAAGGTAGGAATATTATTTGTTGTACTCGTAAGGGGTGTTATTTTTTGTATTCATGAAGAGAACATATGTTATTCCATTCTTTATTATTTTATTGGAATAACTTGTATATCATGAGCTACCCTATACTTGGTGACATTCTTCATTATTATCCGTCTTTTTATTATTTTGTTGGAATATCCATGCATGCGCTTTTTCTGTGGGACTTGATTAAAATCTTTATTATTACATTTGGAATATCATATACATGCGTTTTGTTGGACACGGGTTAAAATCTTTATTATTATTACATTGGAATATCACTGTTGCATGCATTTTTCTGCCGGACACGATTAAAATCCCCTATTAGTATTCCATTGGAATAACTTTTATCTATGCAATCTACCGCATGCATGGTGATTTTGTTGTTATTCCATTCCTTATTATTACATTGGAACATCTGTCGGTGTGAATTTACTTTGACACGGTTCCGATTATTTAGTATTACATTGGAATAACACAATACATCTGAAATCGCATGCATGGTGATTTCTTTTGTTATTCCATTCTTTATTATACATAGTTGGTTAAAGTTTTAACTTTTATACTCCATGAAATTAGTGGAATATCCTTGATAATTTGCGCTTCGTCGGTATCTTTTCATGGAAATATTCTTACGAGCATTCTTGAATTTTACTCTACAAAAAGCGATATCGTGTTGATAATTTGGACGTTATTGATTCTTGAATAAATTAATTCTTGAACTTGTTTTATTGAATTCTTATATCATTGTCATCATCCTCATATTTATATTTTTTGAAAGTCATCTGTGGCACTGTAGTGCATAGATGGACTTGGTATGATTATGATGAGAGATTATTATTCGGTGTAATAATGACCGTAATATTACAAATGATGTGGTAAAAGTCCTCATTGGCCCGTAGTGCATTGATGGACAGTTGTTGGCATGATCATGACCATTAATGAATACACAAATATTCTTGGCCCGTAGTACATGGATAATTGTGGTCGTGATACTAAAGAATATCCTTGGCCGTAGTGCAGGGATGATTCGATGATGTGGATTATTTATTAAGCTGAGTCCCAGTGATAAAGTGATGAAAAACCTTTTAAATCATAAAAGATAGTAGATTTTATTCTCTACTTGACTCTTATAATGGATTCCTTGTTCCGCTGCAGTTAAACTTGATGTTTGTTATATTGTATCAGTTTAACACTGTTTAAAGCTAATGATAATTTATTCTGCATTACCTTAGTCATAATATTTCTTACTGGGTTAGTTGAGCTCACCCTTTATTTCACTGTTCTCTTCAGGAACTGAGAATATAGTTGGAACGAGTCGGGGAACGGAGTGATGGTCCTAGATGGTGCATTAGTAGTCCTCACTATTCTGTGAAATAGTGTGATAATAATTGTAATGAGGACTCCTTTTGAGTTTGTATACTCTAGTAGACAATATTTGTATTCAAACTCACAGTTTAAGTTTTGTCGTATTGTACACGACAGTTGTATTATTAAGTTGTATTTGAATTCTGTACCATGTATTTGGCGACTCAGAATAGGTGATGTATACCTATTTTGGGGGCGTCATAGTTGGTATCAAAGCTTAGGGATATGATCCCTGGCTAAGATGTGAGACTAGAACTAGGAGGGGAGAGACGGGGAATTCCTTCGCTAGTATGAACTACTTAAATGTATTTTGTATTTAAATTGGTTGGTCAGAGTTTAGAGATAATATGTTACATGTCAACTAACATTTGTTTTGTGGCGATGTCGAAAATGACATCAAGAATGTTGAGAATAGCAATGGAGCACAAGAGACCGTTGAGTCTCCACATATCAATAATCGATAGGATAATGTGCATCGAAGGCGCTGATAATCCTCATGCAAAACAACAACATGGACCAAATGATGAATGATGGATTTTTCGGAGGCTTTATGCAATTCATATGCAACATCGTGCAAGAGCGGCTCATGTCCAAAATGTAGGTGGAAACACTAGAAACTCTCGGACGGTCACCGCATTAAAGCGATTCAAGGAGGCTGGGACCACCGGAGTTTATTGGAGAGCCAAAACCACTTAAAGGCGGAAGCATGGATAAAGCATATCACCAAGATATTTGATGTCTTGGGATGCTCACGAGAGCAAAGGTTCCCTTCGCCACCTTCATGTTGATGAAGGCGATTCTTCGGGTGGGAATCATAAAGCATTACTCGACTGGCCTTTTCAAGATGTCTTGGGAGAAGTTCAAGAGCTATTCAACGAATATCAAATTCGCAAAACAAATCTGAGGCTAAATTTGCGGAGTTATCCGGTTTGCATCCCATTTAGTTGATAATGAGGAGCGAATGGCGTGAATGTTTTTAAGAGGTTTGAAAGCAGGAGATACGTCGATATCTTATTTCTCATAAAGCGTGTTTGTACTCGAGATATTATAAATAGGGCTCGATTATTGGAGTGCGTGCTTGAGTCAACGCAACCACTAGAAAGCAGCCGGCAGCATGAAAATACCAATGGTATCAGTCATCGAAACGGTGAAAACAAATGTGGAGGGAATCAACATGCCAGAAATGGTAACCACTTTGGTGGTAATCATGGCCAAGACAGTAAAAATGGATATTTTAAGAAAAGGAGATTCAACAATGATGAAAAGACGTCAGCACCAACAACCGTGTTTAAGGAATGAGAACGACCACCTATCATATGCTTCAAATGCGGAGGGGAGGGACATATCAGTCCGAACTACGCGATGCCGTCCAAATCATGTTATAATTGTGGAAGAGAAGGTCATTTAGCTCGATTTTGTCATTCATCGAAGACAAATTCAGCTAGGATGGAGGCACCAAAGGCCGTCCCAAAAAAGTCAAAGTCAGGTAGTCTGAGGAGGCGTTTGTTGTGACCTCCCGAAAGCAAGGAACCCGACGAGGTTATCACGGGTAAGCATATCATAAACTCTAGTGAAGTCTATACCTTATTTGATCTGGGTTCTACCCATTCTTTTATTTCTCTACTTGCGCTCAACGTTTAAATTTGACTCCGGAGAAATTAGACTTTGACTTATCTGTTGAAACTCCATTGGGATAAACCTTCATTACATCCACTGTTTATAAGTCTTGTTTGATTCAAATCGGTAATCACGTCGTTACCGTCGATCTTATCTCCTTAAAAATACTTGCATTTGACGTGATTCTAGGGATGGTTTGGTTAACTACTCATCATGCTAAAATTGATTGTTTTCGTAAGGTTGTTAGCTTTCATATTCCTAATAAACCTATTATGTGAATTCAAGTGACCAAACCATTAAAATCAATCACGGTCATCTCAAGCCATAAAGCTATTCGTTTATTGAAAAATAGATGTCAAGCTTTCTTAGCTCATGTCACGGATTTAAACAAAAATGCGTCAGATTTGAAGGATATTTCTATTGTTAATAATTTTCCTGACGTATTCCCTGAAGAACTTCCTGGCCTACCCCCAGAGCGTGAAGTTGAATTTTGTATCGACCTTGAACCCGGTACAAAATCCATTTCCAAAGCCCCATATCGAATGGCTCCTATTGAACTTCAGGAGTTAAAGACTCAACTACAGGAATTATTAGACATTGAATTTATTCGTCCTAGTACATCTCCTTGGGGTGCTCCTGTTCTATTCGTGAAAAAGAAAGATGGGAGTATGCGACTTTGTATTGATTATCGGGAGTTGAATCATGTCACCATCAAAAATAGGTACCCATTTCCACGTATTGATGACCTGTTTGACCAGTTGCAAGGAGCCAAATTCTTTTCAAAGATTGATCTTCATTTCGGATATCACCAATTGAAGATTAGAACCAATGACATTCCAAAGACGGCTTTTAGAACTTGGTACGGGCATTATGAATTCTTAGTCATGTCTTTTGGATTGACTAATGCTCCTGCTGCCTTTATGGATATGATGAACCGAGTATTCAAGGAATATTTGGATCACTTTGTGGTCGTCTTTATTGATGACATCCTCATATATTCCAAAACCCATGAAGATCATGAGAAACACTTGAGGCTGATACTCCAAAAGTTTCGTGAATATAAACTTTATGCTAGTTGGAGAAATGCGAGTTCTGGCTTGAGGAAGTAGCATTCCTTGGGCACGTGGTATCAAGTCATGGAATATCTGTTGACCCAGTAAAGATTAAAGTTATTCAAAGCTGGGATCAACCTAAATCAGTAATCGAAGTAAGTAGCTTTCTCGGCTTAGCTGGTTATTATCGGAGATTCGTAGAAGGGTTTTCTAGAATCGCTACTCCACTAACTTTCGGTGACTCGGAAAGATCAAAGTTGGTTGGAGGCGAGGAATGTGAGAAGAGTTTTCAAGAACTCAAAAGGAGACTCATTTCAGCACTTATTCTGACAATACCATCTGGTTCGGAGGGATTTGTCATCTACAATGATGCTTCGGGCAAAGGGTTAAGATGTTTTCTCATGCAACATGGGAAAGTCATAGCCTATGCCTCACGACAACTCAAAGAATATGAGTGGAATTATCCTACTCATGATCTAGAGTTGGCAGTTGTTGTCTTCGCACTAAAGATTTGGAGGCATTACTTGTATGGGGAGAAAGTGGAGATCTTTACGGATCATAAAAGCCTCAAATATTTCTTCACTCAAAAGGAACTCAACATGCGACAATGGCGTTGGCTTGAAGCTGTTGAAAGATTATGATCATACCATCAATACCATCTGGAAAAGCAAGCGTGGTAGGTGGCGCATTGAGTAGAAGATCATATATGCAAATACGAGTGCGATATTGTCAACACAAAAGCCCATTTTGTGTGACTTGCAAAGGATGAAGATAGAGTTAAAGACTCAAGGACCTATGTGATGATGGCGAATATCTGAGTAGAACCGGCATTAATTGATAAAGTTAAAATTTGCTTTCAAGCTACGGACACGGAGGCGATGCGTATGAGGAAGAAAGTGCAAGAAGGTGTTATCCGAAAGCAAGAATCGATGAAGAAGGAATACTTGAGTCAACTCGGACTTTGTGTTCTAACGACCACGATTTAAAGTATAAAATCATGATGGGCGCATAACACACGGTTTGCAATCCATCTGGGAGTACCAAAATGTATCATGATATTCGCTATACATTTTGGTGGAGCAATATGAAGAGAGAGATAGATATTTGTTTATCTCAAGGTGTCTAACGTGTCAGCGAGTCAAGTAGAGCATCAAGTACCAAAAGGTCCATTGCAACCACTTGAAATTCGAATGGAAGTGGGAGCACATTACCATGGATTTTATTCTGGGTCTTCCCAAAGTTTCTCAAGGCATAGATGCGATTTGGGTCATTATTGATAGATTGACCAAGTCTGCTCATTTCTTACATATACGAAAAACTTATACACTTGAACATCTTGCTCGTATGTACATAAACGAGGTTGTAAGATTGCATGGTATGCCAGTATCCATAGTTTCTGATCGAGACCCAAGATTCACTTCAAGATTTTGGGTTAGTTTGCAAAAAGCTATGGGCACGGATTTACGATTTAGTTCGGCATATCATCCCTCGGCAGACGAGATGAGCGATCGGAGAGGACGATTCAAACTCTTGAAGAACTATTAAGACTCTTTATCCTTGACTTCGAGGGAAGTTGGGACAAGTTCTTACCATTGGTTGAGTTTTCCTATAACAACAGTTATCAAGCAAGTATTGGCATGGCTCCATTCGAAGCGTTGTATAGAAGAAAGTGTCGTTCTCCAGTATGTTGGGATGAGGTGGGTGAAGTAACGTTGTTGGGACCGGAGTTGGTACGTATAAAAACAGAAAAGAGTTTTGCTGAAAAGATTCAAACGATCCGACAACGTATAAAAACCTCACAAGATCGACAAAAGAGTTTTGCTGATCTTCATCGAAAGGACGATGAATTCGATATAGGAGATCATGTGTTGTTACGTGTTGCTCCATGGAAAGGAGTTACGAGATTTAGAAAGAGAGGAAAGCTCAATCCTCGATTCATCGGCCCATTTTTAATCCTTGATCGAGTAGGAACTGTGGCCTATAGACTTGCTTTATCGCCAAGTATGTCTCGTGTTCATAACGTTTTTAACATATCCATGTTACGTAAATATGTGGAAGACCCGAACCACATTATTGAGTTAGAACCAGACGAAATAGCGGAAGATTTGACGTATGAAGAGGTTCCTGTTCAAATCTTGGATAAGAAGGAACATATTCTACTTCCAAGGTTATACCTCAAGTTAAAGTTTTGTGGAGAAACCACGATGATGAGGAAATGACTTGGGAGTTAGAATCGAAATAAAATCAAGGTATCCATACCTCTTGATATACAGTCATTACCCTAATTTCGAGGGTGAAATTTCATAAGAAGGGAAGATTGTAAAACCCCTGACTTTTTGAATAAAGATGAATTTTCTATAAATATTATTTTTGAATATTATGGAGTGAAATTGATATAATGTTATAGTTGTAGGTAATATTTATAAATTTTGCAAAAGTCATGAGTTGTTATATAATATTCGATTGGTCGAGGGAATATTCGTTTTAACAGGGAATATTAAATGCAACGACACAATCATTGGTGGACCCTAGCGGAATTATTGTCGGATTGAGAAAATGACAAAAATACTTTATGAAAATAACGGCGGAAGTTTTACAGATTAAGCTGTTGAAACACACGGGGTTAAAAATGCGATGTCTGGCGTGGTTGCGTAGTAGCTACGGTATTAATTATTGATGCTTACGTGATAAGTCACTCGGTTTTGTTGGTATTATTAATAATCTGAGAAAATCTTTTTATATAAAGCAGAATACTTTTATAAAGTTATTCTATAAATAGAATATATTATATTCTATTATGCATAGTGTTGCATAATGTATGCATAGTAAAATCTTTTATATAAAAGCAGAATACTTTTATAAAGTTATCATTTTATTAGACAATAATTAGAATATATTATATTTTATTATGTATAGTGTTGTTTGCATAGTGCCTTCATAGTGTTTGCATAGTAAAATCTTTTATAAAGTTATTCATTTTATTAGATTATAAATAGAATATATTATATTTTATTTAAAAGATTTTGCTTTAAATATGGACCGTCAGATTAAAGTAAATCAATCTGGACCGTTCATAAGTTAGTTACTATCTTGATCCATTTTTCTATAAATAGAAGCTCATTCCTTCATTATTTTCTTACGAATTCTTTGAAACTCTACAGAGATAAACTATAGAGAGAAAGAAGAAGGTATTACTCGCTACTTCACTACTTATATATCCGAGTACTCTTCTTCTTAAGGTAGGGAATATTATTTGTTGTACTCGTAAGGGGTGTTATTCTTTTGTATTCATGAAGAGAACATATGTTATTCCATTCTTTATTATTACATTGGAATAACTTTTGTATCTGTGGGCTACCCTATACTGGTGACATTCTTCTATTATTCCGTCTTTACTATTACATTTGGAATATCACATGCATGCGTTTTTCTGTGGGACTGATTAAAATCTTTATTATTACTGTTGGAATATATCACATACAAGCGTTTCTGTGGGACACAGTTTATCTTTATTATTATTACATTGGAATATCACATACATGCATTTCTGTGGGACTGATTAAAATCCTATTAGTATTAGTTGGAATAACTTTGTCTATCATCAATCACCGCATGCATGGTGATTTACATTGTTATTCCATTCCTTATTATTACATTGGAACATCACGTCGGTGCAATTTACTTTGACACTGGTTCCGTTATTTAGTATTCTGTTGGAATAACCTGTCTATGCGAAGTACCACATGCATGGTGATTTCTTTTGTTATTCCATTCTTTATTATACATAGTTGGTTAAAGTTTTAACTTTTATACTCAATGAAATTAGTGGAATATCCTTGATAATTGCGCTTCATCCAGTATCTTTTAATGAAAATATTCTTCTGAGCATTCTTGAATTTTACTCTACAAAGCAGTATCATGTTGATAATTTAGACGTTATTGATTCTTGAATAAATTAATTCATGAACTTGTTTTATTGAATTCTTATATCATTGTCATCATCCTCATATTTATATTTTTTGAAAGTCATCTGTGGCCTGTAGTGCATAGATGGACTTGGTATGATTATGACCGAGGATTATTCGATGTAATCATGGTAGTAATATTACAAATGATGTGGTAAAAGTCCTCGTTGGCCCGTAGTGCATTGATGGACAATTGTTGGCATGATCATGACCATTAATGAATACACAAATATTCTTGGCCCGTAGTGCATGGATAATTGTGGTCGTGATACTAAAGAATATCCTTGGTAGTAGTGTGTAGGGGTGATTCGATGATGTGGATTATTTATTAAAGGTGAGTCCCAATGATAAAAATGATGAAAAACCTTTTAAATCATAAAAGATAGTAGATTTTATTCTCTACTTGACTCTTTTAATGGATTGATTGTTCCGCTGCAGTTAAACTTGATGTTTGTTATATTGTATCAGTTTAACCTTTGTTTAAGGCAAATGATAATTTATTACGCATTATCTTAGTCATAATATTTCTTCTTTGGGCTAGTTGAGCTCACCCTTTCTTTCCTTTGTTCTCTTGAAATGAGAATATAATTTGGAGCAGTCGGGAAAGCGGGTGATGGTCCTAGATGGTGCATTAGTAGTCCTCATTATTACGTGAAATAGTGTGATAATAATTGTAATGAGGACTCCTTTTGAGTTTGTATACTCTCTAGTAGACAATATTTGTATTCAAACTCACAGGTTATGTTTTGTCGTATTGTACATGACAGTTGTATTATTAAGTTGTATTTGAATTTTGTACCATGTATCTGGCAACTCAGAATAGGTGATGTATACCTATTTTGGGGGCGTCACAAAATACATGCATACCTAAGAGTAGATCCATCTATGGCCTACATTGCTACTGGTTGTAGAGAAAGACTATCAATGACCAGACCTCCACTATTTAATGGTACAAACTTTGCTACCTGGAAGAGCAGATTCAAAATCTATGCCAAATCACAAGGAATCAAAGTTTGGCTTGCAATAGAATGAGTTTTAAAAGTTCCGACAAAAATCGTGGGAGAAAAGATCGTTAAGAAAGATGTTGATGAATTCACTACTGATGATGAAAAGGCTATGAACATTGCATCCATAACTGAACAAGTGCTGACTAGTGCCTTCATTGAAAAAGAATACAAAAGAGTTAGCAATTACAAGAATGCAAAAGAAATCAGGGAAAAATTGATTCTAACCTATAAAGGAACGAATCATATTAAAGAAACCAGAAAAGATACTCTAATCAAGGAGTATGAAAGTTTCAAGCTGGAAGAAGGTGAAAAGATCATTGATATGGAAACACGTTTTTCCAGAATCATTGATGAACTGGAACATCTAGGGAAGACATATACAACTAATGAAAAAAATAGAAGAATTCTCAAAGCCCTTCCATCCATCTGGAAAATGAAGGTTATTGCTATTAAGGAAAGGCAAAACCTAACTACTTATCCTCTTGATAGCCTTATTGGAAATCTGCGTGGCCACGAAGTCGACATGTTAATCGAAAAAGCAGGATCGGATACAAATATCAAAAAGAAAGGATTTGCTTTCAAAGATTTACTTATAAATCAAGAAGAAGTTGTTGAACAAACTGAGAAAATTGCACGGGTGAATAGTACCCTGGGTGAATAGTAACCGAGTGAATAGTACCCCGTGAATAGTACTTTGGCATGAAAAAATTAAAACTTATCAAGAATGCTCAGAATAATATTTTCATGAAAAGAAACTGGATGAAGCACAATTATCAATGATATTCTACTAATTTCATGGAGTATAGAAGGCAAAATTTTAACAAAATGAGTGTAGAATTCGAAATCTGAAATGAAATAATATTACTTACATACTATAGTGTATGAAAGAAAATATTATTTCTTACGAGTATTGAACAAAAATAATATCCCTTACCTTAAAAAGAAGAGTATTTCAAATGGTATAGCGGAGATATTATTGAAGAAAGCTTGAATTGTTTTCTACACTCAAAGTTTTCTTAAACTCTAAAAATACGCTCAAGATTATAGAAGAAGAATTCTCTGATTCTGGTGTGATTTTTAATTCTAAACTAAGCATCCTATTTATAGGAGAATGGAAGGGGTACTGTTTAAGAAATTTCACGGATGCACAGTGGGATTTTTTTTTCACGGGCGCAAACTTTTGTTTGAAGGATTCACGGATGTCTAACATTCAAATAAAACAAAATTTTATATATATTACCATCACTTTCACTTTCATTATCACCCACCACCACCCATTATTCTTCCACCACACACACACACACATATACCTTTCATTTTCACCCATATTTCACTTTCACACAAATTTCATTTTCACCTTCATATTTATATATATATATATATATATATATATATATATATATATATATATATATTCTACCAATTATTTTGACAAAAATGGGTAAATGGGAGTCCAAATAATAAGCAAAATTTATAACAAATACATCATACAAAATTTCTCAATATTTTTAACAATATTTATTCATCATTATTATAACTCGTAATATTAACAATCAGATTGTTCCCAGGAAAGAGGGGTGTGACGCCCCCAAAGCAGTATACATCACCCATCTTGAGTGCTTGGATACAAGGTAGTCTTGAATATAAATACAACTTAATTATACAACGATCGTGTAAAAAACGACAAAACATAGGGTACATGAGTTTTAATACAAATATTGTCATCTAGACAATATCCACACTCAATGGAGTCCTCATTACATTTATTATCACACTATTTCACGCAGAATAGTGAGGACTACTAATGCACCATCTAGGACCATCACTGCATTCCCGACTAGTCCTAGCTACGTTCTAATTTCTGAAGAGAACGATCGAAAGAAAGGGTGAGCTCAACTAGCCCAGGAAGAAATATTATGACTAAGATAATGCATAATAAATTATCATTAGCCTTCAACAATGTTAAACTGATAGAATATAATAGACAACAAGTTTAATTGTAGCGGATCAAGTAATCCATTAGAAGAGTCAAGTAAGGTATAAAATCTACTATCTTCTATGATTTAAAAAAGTTTTTCATCAACTTTATCATTTGAGACTCGACTTAATAAATAAAATCGAATCATCCCTGCTCCACGGCCAATTATATTCATGTAATCATCAATGGTCATGACTATACCGAATAGAATATATGAAACTGCAAATGGATTTTCACCCGCCATGCGCCGCCATGCGGTAATCCACGTAGACAGATTATTTCCACAATTTAATAAGGAATGAATACGAAGGATCATTCACCATGCATGTGATAATCAACATAGACAGGTTATTCCAACAGAATAATAAAGAATGGAATAACAGAAGGATTAACCATATATGCGATGAAGCGCATGCATGAGGTTATTCGATAGAATAATAAATAATGGAACCGGTCGGTAAATAGCGCATACATATTAGATAGAATAATAAATAATGGAACTAGGTCCGGCGTAAACGCACAGACAAGTTATTCCGACAGAATAATAAAGAACGGAATATTAGAAGAATTTCACCATGTATGTGATACTTCGCACAGACAGGTTATTCCAATAGAATAATAAGAATGGAATAACAACAGAATTCACTAGGCATGCAATAGACCGCACAGACAGGTTATTCCAACAGATTAATAAAGAATGGAATAATGAGAAGAATTTCACCATGTGTATGCGATTACCGCGCGTAAGCAGGTTATTCCAACATAATAATAAAGAATAGAATAATGAAGTTCTCTTCATGAATACGAAAGAAATAATACTCCTTCTACGAGTACAACAAATAATATCCCTTACCTTAGAAAAAGCTGGATATTGGAGTAGTGAAGTAGCGAGAATACTTTTCTTCTTTCTCTCTATAATTTCTCTCTCTAGAGTTTCAATTGAATTAAGTAAGAAATAATGAAGGAATGAGCTTTATTTATAGGAGAATGGGTGAATAGTAAATAATTCATGAATGGTCAGATTGATTTACTTTAAAGCGGACGGTCCATATTGGTTTACTATTAAAACTTAAAGCAACGGTCATCTTGATTTACTATTAAAACTTTAAACCAATGATCCATATTGATTTACTATTATAACTTTCCATCAATGGTCCATATTGATTTACTATTATATCTTCAACCAACGATCCATATTGATTTACTATTATAACTTCAATCAACGGTCTGAAAAATTATCACATCTCCTCATGGAATAATATTGTACCCAAAAATGATTTGGACCAAAAAGAAATATATTTTTCGGGTGAATAGTATCCCGTGAATAGTACTTCAGGAATAGTACCCCGTGAATAGTACCCCGACACAAAAAGTGTCTCAAATACCCGAGTGAACAATACTAGAGTAAATAGTAACCGAGTGAATAGTAACCCATGAATAGTAACCCGTGAATAGTACTCCGACATGAAAAGTGTCCCAAATACCCGAGTGAACAATACTACAGTGAATAGTAATCTGGGTGAATAGTAACTTCGTGAATAGTATTGAAACACAAAAAGTGCCCCGAATAATGGATTGGTCAATATAACCTCCGGACATCAATTATTATCGAAATAAATGTCGATTTCTACTAACACTAATAATCCCAACCACAATGGAACTATCAATTTCATCTTTAATCAACACGAACTTATTCATCATTAATATTATAACTCATAATATTTAACAACCTGGTCGTTCCGGGAAAAGGGGGCTTTTCGATCACGGATTTTTCCTTATTGACGCCATGATTAGGTGACCAAACCTCTCCTTGGTGAGTACTTCTAAACATTGTCGATATTATAAATAATAATATGAATAACTTTGTTGTCTCAATTATTGATTTAATAATATAACATATTATCTGGATGATACTATGATAATAATTGAATCAATAATATGAGAGATATGATCGACAATTCTTTGTAGCGATAATTGAGTATAAGCTGAGTGACTTCTTACGTAAGCATCAATAATCAATCGTGTGGCTTCTTATGCGACCACGCATATTCTTTGTACTTTTACTCTAAAAGTAGTTCAACAATTTTAACGATAACACTTTCGTAGTTATTTTTATAAAAATATTTTTGTCGTTTTCTCAATCAATAATAATTCCGTTGTAGGGTCCACCAATGATTGTCTTGCGTAAATACGGATATTCCCCGACAAAAAAATATTCCCCGACTAATCGAATATTATACAACAACTTGCATACTTTGCAAAATTTATAAATATTACCCATAACTATAACATTATATCAAATCCACATCATTATATTAAAAAAAAATATTTCGAGAAATTTAAATCTTTATTCATAAAATTCGGGGTCTCTGATCTCCCTCCTTATGAAATTTAGCCCTTAAAATTTATATGCGTGCACGGTATCTTAGAAGAGATGAGGATACCTTGACTTCATTTCAGATTCTAACTCTTCAGGTATAATCTTTGAGTGTTAAATACGATCCTTCTTATCCAAGATTTTAACACGTAGCTCCTCATACGTTAAATCTTCTGCTATCGTCTAGTTCTAATTTAATAATGTGGTTTGGGTCATCAACATATTTACGTAACATCGATACGTGAAAAACATTATGAACACGCAACATACTTGGCGGTAAAACGAGTCTATAGGCCACAGTTCCTACTCGATCAAGGATTTCAAATGGGCCAATAAAATCGAGGGTTGAGATTTCATCTCTTCATCGATTCTTGCTTCTAGAATAACGCCCTCTTGAACCTTCTTCTTCACATTCATCAGCTCTGAGTATGTAGTTTGAGCAGCTTTAACTTTATCGATTAAAGTCTATTCTAATCGTATATTCGTTATCTTCACGTGGGTCCCTAGAGTCTTTAACTCTATCTCCATCATTTGTAAGTTATATGAAATGGGTCTTTGTGTTAACAACATCACACTCGTAAACGCATACGATCTTCTACTCAAGGCGTTAGCTACCACGTTCGCTTTTTCCACGATGATATTGAATGGTACGATCGTAATCTTCAACAGCTCGAGCCAACGTCTTTGGCATATTACACGTTCATTTTGGGTGAAGAAAATATTTGAGGGTTTTAGAAATGGGTTTTATCTTTGGGGTCAATACAAAATTCGATTTCACGCTCTAGAGGGTAGGCTAAGAAGTCTTGAGAATACGTCGGAAATTTATTAACAATAGAAATATCATTCAAAACTGTGACCCTCATCCAAGACTTGGATAGTACATCACATTGATACCTATAAACTTGTCATCGTCATTCACGATGTCGCCTACAGAAAGTCTGGCTTCGGTGCATTCCATACAATGAAGTCACTAGCGAAAGGCTTGAGGCTCTTTACTTATGACTTGATATGACAATGATTGACTTTAGTGGTTTGGTTGCTTGAATTCGCATAACAGGTTGGTTAGGAATATGAAAGCTAACAACCTTACGAAAAGCATGATGAGTAGTTAACCAATCGATTCCTAAAATCACATCAAAGGCAAGTATTTTCAAAGAGATAAGATCGACAAGTAACATGAAAGTGTCGATTTGAATCAACAAGATCTATAAACAGTGGAGGTAACGAAGGTTTCTAATATCGAAGTTTCAACCAATAAGTCAAACTCTAATTTCTCCGAAGTCAAATTTAAACGTTGAGCGCAAGCAAAGAGATAAAAGAATGGGTAGAACCGGTATTTAATAAGGTATAGACTTTGCAAGAATTTATAATTAACTAACCCGTGCTAACTTCGTTCGGGTCACTCGCTTTTTGAGAAGTCACGAAAAACGCTCTTCCTGAAACCACCAACGTTGTTTTGTCCGTATCCACCTTTGGTACCACCGTCCCAGCTGGACTTGACTTTGGTGCACGACAAAATTGGGCTAGGTGACCTTCTTTTCCACAATTGTAGCATGCTTTGGACTGCATCACGCAGTTTGGACTGATATCTCCCTCCCCTCCGCATTTGAAGCATATGACCGGCTGTCGTTCTCCTTCCTTAACAGGTACTGGTGTTGTTGTCTTTCCATCATTATTGAACCTTCTCTTCTTAAAATTTCCACTTCTATTATCTTGGCCATGATTACCACCGAAGTGGTTACCATTCTTGGCATGATAATTTCCCCACGATGGTTATCATTGTTAGATGGTCGTTGCTGCCATAGATGCGATTAATATCGTGTTGTTGATCGTTGCCTTTTGGTTGTCTTTGAATCATTATTAAGGCTCTAATAAGCGAGCCCTATTCACAACATCCGAATATAAACAAAGTTTGTGAGAAATGAGGTATTGACATATATCGGGTTTCAAATCTCTTAGAAACATTCGCGTTATTATTTGCTCATTATCGACCAAATGGGATGCAAATCGGGATAACTTCGCAAACTTAGCCTCGTCTTTGCGACACGGTCATATTTTTTTGTTCCAACTTGATAAACTCTACCTCCTTCATGTGGCCGAGTACTTCTTGGAAAGTACTTGTCGTTGAAACGACTCTTGAAACTTCTCCCAAGACATCTTGAGGCGTCCGGTAGATGCGTTTTCTGATTCCCACCAATAATCGCTTCTTCACGCATAACATAAAAGGTGGCGAAAGGAACCTTTTGCTCCTCGGAGCATCCCAAGACATCAAATATATTGGTGATCTACTTTAACCACGTCTCGCCTTAAGTGGTTACGGCTTTCCCAAAAACTCCGATGGTCCCGGCTCCTTGAAGCGCTTAGCGGTGGCCGTAGTGGTTGCCATTGTTTCCACTGCATTATGAAGCGAGAGTCTCTCTCTTTGATGTTGCATGAATTGCATAAAGCCTCGAACATCCCATCGTTCATCATTTCATCGGTGTTATTGTTTACCTGAGGATTATTATCTTCCTGTTGCACATTATCCTGGATATTGATCGTTGGTGACTCAACGGTCTCATGTGATTCATTGCTTATCCCAACATTTTTGGGTGCCATTTTCAAATATTTCCATAAAACAAGGGTTAATTAATATGTCACATATTATCCCTATACTCTGATCGACCAATTAAATATACTAGCGAAGGAATTCCCCGTCTCTCCCCTCCTAATTCTTGCCTCACATCTTAGCCAGGGATCATATCCCTAAGCTTTGATACCAACTGTGATACCCCCAAAACAGGTATACATCACCCATCTTGAATCGCCAGATACAAGGTACAGAATACAAATACAACTTAATTATACAACAATCGTGTAAAATATGACAAAACATAGGCTGTGAGTTTTAATACAAATATTGTCATCTAGACAATATCCACACTCAATGGAGTCCTCATTATATTTATTATCACACTATTTCACAGAATAGTGAGGACTACTAATGCACCATCTAGGACCATCACTCTGTTCCTCGACTAGTCCCAGCTACGTTCTCATTTCCTGAAGAGAGCGGTGAAATAAAGGGTGAGCTCAACTAGCCTAGTAAGAAATATTATGACTAAGATAATGCAGAATAAATTATCATTAGCCTTCAACAATGTTAAACGATAGAATATAATAGACAACAAGTTTAAGCTGCAGCGGATCAAGCAATCCATTAGAAGAGTCAAGTAAGGTATAAAATCTACTATCTTCTATGATTTAAAAGTTTTTAATCAACTTTATCGGCGAGACTCGACAATAAATAAAATCGAATCATCCCTGCTCCACGGCCAAGGATATTCATGTAATCATCAATGGTCATGACTATACCGAATAATCCCTGGTCATAATCATACTAACAACTTTCCACCAATGAACTACATGCCAATGAGGACTTTTACTACATCATTCGTCATATTACGGTCATGATTATACCGAAGAATCCCTGGTCATAATCATACCGAGTCCATCTATGCACGTAAGCTAAAGATGACTTTCATCACAATATAAGCATGAGAATGATGACAATGACATAATAATTCAATAAAACAAGTTCAAGAATAAATTTTAAAGATTTATAAATTAATTTATCCAGAACCAATAACGCCCAAATTGTCAACATGACATCTTGCTTTGTAGAGTAAAATTCAAGAATGCTCAGAAGAATATTTCCATAAAAAGATACTGGATGAAGCGCAAATATCAAGGATATTCCACTAATTTCATGGAGTATAGAAGCCAAAGTGTAAGACCCCAACTTTTTGAATAAAGATTAAATTTTTTTGAAATATATTTTTGAATATTATGGTGTGGATTTAATATAATGTTATAGTTGTGGGTAATATTTATAAATTTTGCAAAATACTTGAAGTTGTTATATAATATTCGATTGGTGGGGAATATTCGTTTTAACGGGGAATATTAGATAACTAAGCACAATCATTGGTGGACCCCACAGCGGAATTATTGTCGGATTGAGAAAGCGACAAAAATACTTTTATGAAAATAACGGCGGAAGTAATATAGTTAAGCTGTTGAAACATCCGGTGTTAAAAAAATGCGATGTCTGGCGTGGTTGCATAGTAGCACACGGTATTGATTATTGATGCTTACATGAGAAGTCACTCGGTTATACTCAATTATTGCTACTGATAATTCTTTGCATCATATCTATCATATTATTAATTCAATTATTGTCACAATATCATACGCATAAAATGTTTTTTAAATCAATACTTGAGGCGACAAAGTTATTCATATTATAAAGCGCAATATTTATAATGTCTAGAAGTTACATCGAGGAGAGGTTTGGTCACCTAATTGCGGCATGATAGGGAGAAATCCTTATTGGAAAGCCCCTCTTTCACAGGAGCGACACGGTTGATAAATATTGTGAGTTATAATATTAATGATGAATGTTGTTCGGAGTTGAATTTGGAGACGCGGACGTGATATTTGAGTACGGAACGACGAAATTAGTAAAAATAGTCTGTAAACACAAAATTTTACGGGATTCAATATTTGGTCAAAAAGTCAACAGTTGACTTTTTTGGGAAAAGTCAAACTTTGAAATTTCAAAATTTATATTTTTGATAAAAATAGTTTTATTATGTTGGAATTGTTTGTGTTAGTGAAAATCGACATTTATTCCGATGATAATTGATGTCTAGGGGTTATATTGATAAATCGGGTAATTTATCGGATAAATAAGCAATTAATTGCTACTAATTCACATGCTTATATAACTATTTGTTCACATATGTGTACTATTGAATCACATTATTTACTATTAAGGAAGTTGGTGCAAGATTGATAATACTTGAATGACTAAGTTAAAAATTGAGGTATAGATGGAGGTACTATACTTTAATTCATATTTTTCACATGATTATACTATTGATTCACATGATTGAACTATTGATTCACATTATTTACTATTAGGGGAGTTGGTGCAAGATTGATAATACTTGCAGGACTAAATTAAAAATGAAAGAAAAGTTGGAGGTATTGTCTTTGTAATTTTTGAGCCCCAAAAAGCGTGCGATTATCGAAACTATATTTTCTTATAAATAGAAGCTCATTCTTCCTTCATTTCTCACCAATTCACAAAAAGCTTTAGAAGCGATTATAATAGAGAGAAATTATAGAGAGAAAGAAGAAGAGAAATCTGCTACCTCTCACTTATTCCGGTATCCAGCTTTTTTCAAGGTAGGGAGTATTATTTCTTTCTTATCTATGAAGAGAAATTACATTATTCCATTCTTATTATTACATTGGAATAACTTGTATCATGAGGTTACCCTATACTTGGTGAAATTCTTCTATTGTTCCATTCTTTATCATTACTGTTGGAACATCACATGCATGCGTTCTCGTCGGACTGGTTAAAATCTTTATTATACATTGGAATATCACATGCATGCGTTTTCGTTTGGGACTGATTAAAATCCTTATTAGTATTACATTGGAATAACTTTCTATGTCGCAATACCGCATGCATGGTGATTTCATTGTTATTTCATTCTTTATTATTACATTGGAACATCGCCGGTGCGATTTTTGCACGACTGGTTCCGTTATTGAGTATTACTGTTGGAATAACTTTGTCATGCAAAATTCGCATGCATGGTGATTTCTTTTGTTATTCCATTCCTTATTATACTCGGTTGGTTAAAGTTTTGACTTCTATACTCCATGAAATTAGTGGAATATCCTTGATATTTTGCGCTTCATCCAAAGATATCTTTTCATGGAAATATTCTTCTAAGCATTCTTGAATTTTACTCTACAAAGCAGTATCATGTTGACAATTTGGACGTTATTTGTTCCTGGATAAAATAATTCTTGAACTTGTTTTATTGAATTCTTATATCATTGTCATCATCCTCATGTTTATATTTTGTTGAAAGTCATCTGTGGCCTATAGTGCATAGATGGACTTGGTATGATTATGACCAGGGATTATTCGGTGTAATCATGACCGTAATGTTACAAATGATGTGGTAAAAGTCCTCATTGGCCCGTGGAGCATTGATGGACAGTTGTTGGCATGATCATGAATATTAATGAATACACAAATATTCTTGGCCCGTAGTGCATGGATAATTGTGGTCATGATACTAAAGAATATCCTTGGCCGTAGTGCAGGGGTGATTCGATGATGTGGATTATTTATTAAGCTGAGTCCCAGCGATAAAAGTGATGAAAAACTTTCTAAATCATAAAAGATAGTAGATTTTATTCTCTACTTGACTCTTTTAATGGATTTCTTATTCCGCTGCAGTTAAACTTGATGGTTGTTATATTGTATCAGTTTAACACTGTTGAAGGCTACGATAATATATTCTACATTATCTTAGTCATAATATTTCCTACTGGGCTAGTTGAGCTCACCCTTTTACTTTTATTGTTCTCTTCAGGAAATGAGAACGTAGCAGGGACTAGTCGGGGAACGGAGTGACGGACCAGATGATAGCATTAGTAGTCCTCACTATTCTGTGAAATAGTGTGATAATAATTGTAATGAGGACTCCTTTTGAGTTTGTATAATCTCTAGTAGACAATATTTGTATTCAAACTCACAGCTTATGTTTTGTCGTATTGTACACGACAATTGTATTATTAAGTTGTATTTGAATTTATGTACCATGTAAGTGGCGACCCAAGATGGGTGACGTATACCTAATTTTGGGGGGCGTCACAGTTGGTATCAAAGCTTAGGGATATGATCCACGGCTAAGATGTGAGAATAGAGCTAGGAGGGGAGGCGGGGAATTCCTTCGCTAGTATGACCTACCTAAGTTTATTTGGTATTTGATTGGTCGGTCAGAGTATAGTGATAATATGTTGCATGTCAATTAACCCTTGTTTTGTGGCAGTGTTTGAAAATGGCATCCGAGAATGTTGAGAACATCAATGGAGCATGGGAGACCAGATTGAGTCTCCACGGATCAATAACCGGGACAACGTGCATAAGGAAGGCGACAATCCTCGTGCAAACAACAACACTAACCAAATGATGAGCGATGGAATGTTCGGGAGGCTTCATGCAATTCATGCAACAACAAAGCGAGAGTGGCTCTGTTCAAAATACGAGTGTAAACACAGAAACTCTCGACGGTCCACCGCTAAGCAGATTCAAGGAGCTGGGACCACGAGTTTATTGGAGAGCCTAAACCACTTAAGGCGGAAGCATGGATAAAGCGAGATCACCAAGATATTTGATATCTTAGGATGCTCAGAGGAGAAAAGGTTCCCTTCGCCACCTTCACGTATTTGCGTGAAAGGCGATTCTTGGTGGGAATCAAAGCGTACTCTGACTGATGCACTCAAGATGTCTTGGGAGAGGTTCCAAGAGCTATTCAACGATAAGTTCTTTCCCGAAAGTATTCGTCACATGAAAGAGGTGGAGTTTATCAAGTTGGAACAAAATAATATGACCGTGTCGCAATACGAGGCTAAATTTATAGAGTTATCCGGTTTGCATCCCATTTGATGTCGATAATGAGGAGGCGAATGACACGAATGTTTTAAGAGGTTTGAAAGCAGGAGATACGTCGATATCTTATTTCTCATAAAGCTGTGTTTGTACTCAGATGTTGTAAATAGAGCTCAGTTATTGGAGCGCGGTAACGAGTCAACGCAACCACTAGAAAGCAGCCGGCAGCATGAAAATACCAGTGGTAATAGTCATCGAAACGGTGACAACAAGCGTGGAGGGAATCAACATGCCAGAAATGGTAACTAATTCGGTGGTAATTATGGCCAAGACAGTAAAAATGGACATTTCAAGAAAAGGAGATTCAACAATGATGGAAAGGCGTCGGCAGACCAAAGAATCGTGGTTAAGGAAGGAGAACGACCACCTATCATATGCTTCAAATGTGGAGGGAGGGACATATCGGTCAAACTGCGCGATGCCATCCAAAGTGTGTTATAATTGTGGAAGAGAAGGTCACCTAGCCCGATTTTGTCATTCACCGAAGACAAGTTCAGCTAGGATGGAGGCACCAAAGGCCATCCCAGAAAAATCAAAGCCGGTAGTGCAAGGGAAAGCGTTTGTTGTGACCTCCCAGAAAGCAAGGAACCCGAACGAGGTCATCACGGGTAAGCTTATCATAAACTCTAGCGAAGTCTATACCTTATTTGATACCGGTTCTACCCATTCTTTTATTTCTCCTACTTACGCTCAACGATTAAATTTGACTATGGAGAAATTAGACTTTGACTTATCTGTTGAAACTCCATTAGGAGAAACCTTCATTACATCCACTATTTATAAGTCTTGTTTGATTCAAATCAGTAACCGCACGTTACCTATCAATCTTATCTCCTTAAAAATACTTGCATTTGACGTGATTCTAGGGATTGATTGGTTAACTACTCATCATGCTAAAATTGATTGTTTTCGTAAGGTTGTTAGCTTTCATATTCCTAATAAACCTATTATGCGAATTCAAGCGACCAAACCATTAAAATCAATCACGGCCATCTCAAGCCATAAAGCTATTCGTTTATTGAAAAACGAATGTCAAGCTTTCTTAGCTCATGTCACGGATTTAAACAAAAATACGTTAAATTTGAAGGATATTTCTATTGTTAATAAATTTCCTGACGTATTCCCTGAAGAACTTCCTGGCCTACCCCCAGAGCGTGAAGTTGAATTTTGTATCGACCTTGAACCCGGTACAAAAAGCCCCATATCGAATGGCTCCTATTGAACCCGAGGAGTTAAAGACCCAATTAGGAATTGTTAGACATTGGTTTCATTCTTCCTAGTACATCTCCTTGGGGTGCTCTGTTACTATTCGTGAAGAAGAAAGATGGGAGTATGCGACTTTGTATTGATTATCGGGAGTTGAATCATGTCACCATCAAAAATAGGTACCCATTGCCACATATTGATGACTGTTTGATCGATTCACAAGGAGCACAATTTTTTCAAAGATCGATCTTCGTTACGGATATCATCATTTGAAGGTAAAAGCGAGGATATTCAAAGGCGCTTCGAACTTCGATGCGGGCATTATGAATTCTTAGTCAAGTCTTTTAGATTGACTAATGCTCCTCTTGCCTTCATGGATATGATAAGCCCAGAGTATTCAAGGAATATTTGGATCACTTTGTGGTCGTCTTTATTGATGACATCCTTATTTATTCAAAAGTCGTGAAGATCATGAAAGCAACACTTGAGGTGATACTCCAAAAGCTTCGTGAATATAAGCTTTATGCAAGTTAAAAAATGCGAGTTACGGCGAGGAGGAAGTAGCATTCCTTGGTAGCGCGTAGTATCAAGTCATGGAATATCTATTGACCAAGAAAGATTGAAGCTATTCAAAAAGGAGCAACCAAATCGATGCTTAAAGTAAGTAGCTTTCTCGGTTTATTTGGTTATTATCGGAGATTCGTGGAAGGATTTTCTCGAATCGCTACTCCATTAACTCGGTGACTCGGAAAGATACAAAGTTCGGTTGGGGCGAGAATGTGAGAAGAGTTTTCAAGAACTCAAAAGGAGACTCATTTCAAGCACCTTTTACGACAATACCATCCGGTTCGGAGGGATTTGTCATCTCTGATGATGCTTGGGCAAAGGGTTAGGATGTGTTCTCATGCAACATGGGAAAGTCATAGCTTTATGCCTCAAGACAACTCAAAGAATATGAGAGGAATTATCCTACTCATGATCTAGAGTTGGCGGTTGTTATCTTCGCACTTAAAATTTGGAGGCATTACTTGTATGGAGAGAAAGTGGAGATCTTTACGGATCATAAAAGCCTCAAATATTTCTTCACTCAAAAGGAACTCAACATGCGACCACGACGTTGGCTTGAAGCTGTTGAAAGATTATGATCATACCATCCAATACCATCACGGAAAAGCGAGCGTGGTAGGCGATGTATTGAGTAGAAGATCATATCGCGATGCGAGTACAATATTCACAACACAAAAGCCCATTTTGTGTGACTTGCAAAGGATGGAGATAGAGTTAAAGACTCGAGGACCCGTGTGATGATGGCGAATATCTGAGTAGAACCGAGCTTTAATTGATAAAGTTAAAAGTTGCTCAAGCTACGGACACGGAACAAATGCGTATGAAGAAGAAAAGTACAAGAAGGTGTTATCGAAAGCAAGAATCGATGAAGAAGGAATACTTGAGTCAACTCCGGACTTTGTGTTCCTAACGACCACGATTTAAAGTATAAAATCATGATGGGGCGCATAACACACGTTTGCAATCCATCTGGGAGTACCAAAATGTATCGTGATATTGACATACATTTTGGTGGAGCAATATGAAGAGAGAGATAGCAGAGTTTATCTCAAGGTGTCTAATTGTCAGCGAGTCAAGCGAGCATCAAGTACCAAAAGGTCCATTGCAACCACTTGAAATTCCGAATAGAAGTGTGGGAGCACATTACCATGGATTTCGTTCTGGGGTCTTCCCAAAGTTTCTCAAGGCGTAGATGCGATTTGGGTCATTGTTGATAGATTGACCAAGTCCGCTCATTTCTTCTACCGTCGAGAAACTTATACACTTGAACGTCTTGCTTTCGTATGTACATAAGCGAGGTTGTAAGATTGCATGGTATGCCAAGTATCCATAGTTTACGATCGAGATCCAAGATTCACTTCAAGATTTTGGGTTAGTTTGCAAAAAGTTATGGGCGCGGATTTACGATTTAGCTCGGCATATCATCCTCGAGACGGACGGGCGCGATCGGGAGGACGATTCAAACTCTTGAAGATCTATTAAGACTCTGTGTCTTTGACTTTGGGAAGTTGGGACAAGTTCTTACCATTGGTGGAGTTTTCCTACAACAACAGTTATCAAACAAGTATTGGCATGGCTCTATTCGAGGCGTTGTATGGAAGAAAGTGTGTCGTTCTCGATTATCTTTGGGATGAGGTGAGTGAAGCAACGTTGTTGGGACAGGAGTTGAATGCGTATGACTACGGAAAAGATTCAAATGATCAAACAACGTATAAAAACCTCACAAGATCGACAAAAGAGTTACCGATCTTCATCGAAAGGACGTAGAATTCGATATTAGAGATCGTGTGTTGTTACGTGTTGCTCCATGGAAAGGAGTTACAAGATTTGGAAGCAGAGGAAACCTCAATCCTCGATTCATTGGCCCATTTTAATCCTCGATCGAGTAGGAAGCGTGGCTATAGACTTGCGTTACTGCTTAAGTATGTCTCGTGTTCATAACGTTTTCACATATCCATGTTACGTAAATATATGAAAGACCCGAACCACATTATTGAGTTAGAACCGAACGAAATAGAGGAAGATTTAACGGCGGAAGTTTTACCGTTAACTGTTGAAACACCCGGTGTTAAAAGTGCGATGTCTGGCGTGGTTGCGTAGTAGCATTACGGTATTGATTATTGATGCTTACGTGAGAAGTCACTCAGTTATACTCAATTATTGCTACAG
Source organism: Panax quinquefolius (assembly GCA_020205615.1). NCBI lineage: Eukaryota > Viridiplantae > Streptophyta > Magnoliopsida > Apiales > Araliaceae > Panax > Panax quinquefolius. The sequence goes on along the minus strand of CM035172.1, from coordinate 54,206,925 downwards.
TAATTGCTGCATCATATCTATCATATTATTGATTCAATTATTGTCACATTATCATCTGCATAAAATATTTTAAATCAATACTTGAGGCGACAAAGTTATTCATATTATAAAGCGCAATATTTATAATGTCTAGAAGTTACATCGAGGAGAGGTTTGGTCACCTAATTAACGGCGCATGATAGGGAGAAATCCTTCTTTGAAAGCCCCCTCTTTCACAGGAGCGACACGGTTGATAAATATTGTGAGTTATAATATTAATGATAAATGTTGTTCGGAGTTGAATTTGGAGACGCGGACGTGAAATTTGAGTCTGGAATGACGAAATTAGTAAAAATAGTCTATAAACATAAAATTTTACTAGATTCACTATTTGGTCAAAAAGTCAACAATTGACTTTTTCGGGAAAAGTCAAACTTCGAAATTTCAAAATTTATATTTTTGATAAAAATAGTTTCATTATGTTGGAATTGTTTGTGTTAGTGAAAATCGACATTTATTCCGATGATAATTGATGTCTAGGGGTTATATTGATAAATCAGGTAATTTATCGGATAAATGAGCAATTAATTGCTACTAATTCACATGCTTATATAACTATTTGTACACATATGTGTACTATTGAATCACATTATTTACTATTAGGGGAGTTGGTGCAAGATTGATAATACTTGCATGACTAAGTTAAAAATTGAGGTATAGATGGAGGTACTATACTTTAATTCGTATTTTTCACATGATTATACTATTGATTCACATGATTGAACTATTGATTCACATTATTTACTATTACGGGAGTTGGTGCAAGATTGATAATACTTGCAGGACTAAATTAAAAATGAAAGAAAAGTTGGAGGTATTGTCTTTGTAATTTTTGAGCCCCAAAAGCGTCTGATTATCGAAACTATATTTTTCTATAAATAGAAGCTCATTCTTCCTTCATTTATCACCAATTCACAAAAGCTTTAGAGCGATTATTATAGAGAGAAATTATAGAGAAAAAGAAGAATAGAAATCTGCTACCTCACTTATTCCGGTATCCGATTTTTTTTCAAGGTAGGGGTATTATTTCTTTCTTATCTATGAAGAGAACTTACATTATTTCATTCTTATTATTACATTGGAATAACTTTGTATCTGTGAGCTACCCTATACTTGGTGAAATTCTTTTGTTTTTCCATTCTTTATCATTCTGTTGGAACATCACATGCATGCGTTTCTACGCTTGGGACACAGTTCCATCTTTATTATTCTGTTAGAATATCACATGCATGCATTTTCTTGGGACCTAATTAAAATCCTTATTAGTATTACTCGTTGGAATAACTTTATCATCTGAAGTCCGCATGAATGGTGATTTCTGTTGTTATTTCATTCTTTATTATTACATTGGAACATCGCATCGCATGCGAATTTACTTTGACTTGGTTCCATTATTAAGGATTCATTGGAATAACTTTTGTCTACATGCAAAGTACCTCATGCATGGTGATTTCTTTTGTTATTCCATTCCTTATTATACTCGGTTGGTTAAAGTTTTAACTTCTATACTCCATGAAATTAGTGGAATATCCTTGATATTTGCGCTTCATCCGATATCTTTTCATGGAAATATTCTTACGAGCATTCTTGAATTTTACTCTACAAAAGCGATATCATGTTGACAATTTGGACGTTATTAGTTCCTAGATAAAATAATTCTTGAACTTGTTTTATTGAATTCTTATATCATTGTCATCATCCTCATGTTTATATTTTGTTGAAAGTCGTATGTGGCCTATAGTGCATAAATGGACTTGGTATGATTATGACCGGGATTATTCGGGCGTAATCATGGACCGTAATGTTACAAATGATGTGGTAAAAGTCCTCGTTGGCGTAGAGCATTGATGGATAGTTGTTGGCATGATCATGACCATTAATGAATACACAAATATTCTTGGCGTAGTGCATGGATAATTGTGGTCGTGATACTAAAGAATATCCTTGGGCGTAGTAGTGGGGGTTATTCGATGATGTGGATTATTTATTAAAATTTGAGTCAATGATAAAAGTGATGAAAAACCTTCTAAATCATAAAAGATAGTAGATTTTATTCTCTATTTGACTCTTTTAATGGATTTCTTGTTAAGATTCTTGATTAAACTTGATGGTTTTTATATTGTATCGGTTTAACCTTTGTTGAAGGCTACGATAATATATTCTACATTATTATTAGTCATAATATTTCCCTCTTGGGCTAGTTGAGCTCACCTTTTACTTTTATTATTGTTCTCTTGGGAAATGAGAGCGTAGCGAGGGACTAGTCGGGGAGCGGGTGCCGGACGGATGATAGCATTAGTAGTCCTCACTATTCTATGAAATAGTGTGATAATAATTGTAATGAGGACTCCTTTTGAGTTTGTATAATATCTAGTAGACAATATTTGAATTCAAACTCATAGCTTATGTTTTGTCATATTGTACACGACAGTTGTATTATTAAGTTGTATTTGAATTTATGTACCATGTAAGTGGCGACCCAAGATGGGTGACGTATACCTAATTTTGGGGGCGTCACACAAAGCTTTAACCAACTGAGTATAATAAAATATATGAAACTGCAAATGAATTTTCACCCGACATGCGGTAATCCACGTAGACATATCATTTCCACAATTTAATAAGGAATGAATACGAAGGATCATTCACCATGCATGTGGTAATCCACAAAGACAGGTTATTCTAATAGAATAATAAAGAATGGAATAATGAAGGATTCACCATGTATACGATAGATTTAAGACACAAAATTCCCAATAGAATAATAAAAATGGAACCGGTCGGCCAATAGCCATATTTAGATAGAATAATAAATAATGGAACTAGGTAACGAGACATGAAGTTATTTGAATAATAAAGAACGGAATATTAGAAGAATTTTACCATGTATGTTATACTCGCGTAAATGAGTTATTCATGCGAATAATAAGAATGGAATAACAACCGAGAATTCACTAGGCATTCGATAAAATTGCATGACGAGTTATTCCAATGATTAATAAAGAATGGAATAACAGAAGAATTTCACCGTGTGACGGTACTTGCTCGCATAAAGCAAAAGTTATTCAACATAATAATAAAGAATGGAATAATGAAGTTACACAGAAGACCGAAAATTTTTAAATAAAAGGAATTTCCTTTATTTATTATTTTGAAATAGTAAGGGTTGATTTGATTAATGTGGATAGTTAAGGGTTAAATCATAAATATTTCAAAATAAGCAAGTGGTTATAAAATATTCATTTTTGTCGGGGAATATTCGTTTGGTCGTGGAATATTAAATCTTTATCAGGGAATATTAAATGCTGATGGTAGCGTGACCATGTGTATTGGCCCCATGTGAAAGCGATTGGATGAGGAAAATGACAAAGTTTGGGTGGTTATAAATAGCGGCGTAGTTATTCTGAATTAAAATTTGTTGGAATACAAATTGGTTAAAATCTGATGTCTGGCGTGGTTGCTTGCGATAGCTTGCGGTGCACGCGATTATTGAATCATTGATCCTTACGTGAAAGGCACTACTCGATAATTTTTCACGATGAATTCTTTATTTGATATTTTATTTTATTGATTGATAATTTTTGCGTTGATATTTTATATTATTGTTGTTTGATAATTATCCTTTTGATATTTTCCATTATCGGATCGATAATTCATATTATTTGAATAATATTATTAGATAACATTATTGGCGATGTCTAGAAAGTTACATCTAAGGAGAGGTTTGGTCACCTAATTGCGGCGCCCGATGAGAGAGATCCTTATTGGAAAGCCCCTCTTTCTGAGGAGCGACTGGTTTGTCGTAAATGTGATTACGTAATATTATTTGTGAATAATTAATTATTGATTCATATGATAAGGAAATATTTATTTTATATGAATATAAATGATGGATTTATTTATGTGGTTATTAATGAAGGAATTAATCTTTGAGATGTTTTATTTGTATTTTGTCGGATTGGAGGTATTAAAAGATCAAATCGGTGTTATTATTACGACTTTATTGTGTGAGTTATAATATTTAATCAAATAGTTGGATCGTTGTAATTTTTGGATATGTTATCCATATATAAGTTGAGTATATGTCCACAAATTTTGAGTAATTAAAAATGAGCGTATAATTTATTATGAATTTTAAGAGGTGGTGATTAGGAGAAATTAGGTTATAAATGATTTTGGTGGAAAATTCTAGAATTGGTGGGCCCCACTTGTGGTTGGTGAAAAAATGTTTGAATTTTATTTCAAATGTGGTGGGTGGCAATAGTAGCGAGGTAAAAGCCATCGGGTTGCGAGTTAAGTTTGCTTGACGTCTTTAACATTTTTCTATAAATAGAAGGCTAAGTTAGAATTGAAAATCACACGAAACAAAGTTTTCTCTCTTTCTCTCTCTATATTATTGGCGTATTTTGTGAGTATTTAGATACTTTGAGAGTTCTTTATTTGGTACAAGTTTCATTCGACATCACTTGAGCCTTTCCTTAGAAATCTTGATTCTTTGAGGTAAGGGATATTATTTTTTTTTAATAATGATATTATTTCTTGATATCATTATCTTTGAAATGTTGATCTGAAGTTTTTATCAAATTTGGAACTTTTTCATGTGGGGTTACTATTCATGAGTTCTTATTCACGAGTTACTATTCATGAGTTCTTATTCACGAGTTCTTATTACGAGTACTTATTTATGAAGCGTGAAGATGTTTTTGTGGAATTTCTATCTTTTGGTGTCGGAGTTCTTATTCACGTATCACGGCCTTTATTCACGTATCTGACCTTTATTCACGTATCTGGCACTATTCATAGAAAAATAAAATTTCTTCTTTTAAGTCAAAATATCTATTACGGATACTAGCTTTGATTGTATCCATGTTTTGATCATTCTTGAATTTTACACCACTATGATTATTTTTGAGGTATTGTTGGACATGGATAAAAAAAATACGAATCCTTAATCCTTAATCCTTGTCATTTTGTTTTCTTTGGATTCGTTCTTTAAAAATATTTTCATCATCCTCGGTCTTAAATGATGATATTATTGAATATCTTTGGCTGTAGTGCAAAGATGAATGATTTCTGAAGAATATCTTTGGCTGTAGTGCAAAGATGAGCAGTGTTTAAATGAACATAATGGTGATGAATATCTTTGGCCTTTAGTGCAAAGATGAGCAGTGTTGAGATGAACATGGATAGGTGATGAATATCTTTGGCCTTTAGTGCAAAGATTGATGATGAATATCTCTTTGCTTTTGTAGTGCAAAGATGAATATTTGATTTGAGATGAATATTGATTGATGTTACGGGGATAAAATATTGATGATGGAATTTATTAAATTCATAGATTATAGTAGATTTCATTCTCTACGTAACTCTTACATGAATTATTATTTCGCTGCGAATATTGATCTGAAACTTGTTGTCTATTGTATTCTATCAGTTTTTTCCTGTTGGAGACTAACGATAATTTGTTGTATATTATCTTAGTCATAGTATTCTTCTTGGGCTAGTTGAGCTCACCCTTTTCCTTGTTGTTCCATTTTCTTCTCGGGGGCGAGAATGTAGCGAGTACTAGTCGGGGTATGGAATGAAGGTTCTAGAGAGTTGTTTAGTAGTCCTCACCATTTTGTAAAATAATGTATCAATAATTATGATGGGGATTTATTTGCGTGTGGATATTATCAGAAGACAATATTATATTTAAACTCACGATTATATATTGTCGTATTTCACACGACATTTGTATTAATGAAGTTGTAGTTTTGTTTCTTGTACCATGTATTTGGCGACTCGAGAATGGGTGTTGTGTATACTATTTTGGGGGCGTCGCGGTTAATATCGAGCTTAGGGATATGATCTCTGGCGGAGATCGGGGAATAGAACTAGGAGGGAGGCGAGTAAATCCTTCGCATAGTGTGTGTCTACTGAAAAGCTTATTTGTTGGTTGGTCGTAATATAGGGGTATTATGTGATTTGTTAATTTATTTAATTAACCCTTGTTTTATGATAGTTTTTAAGAATGGCTTTGAGAGCGTTAATGATGGAGTGAATGAGATCGTGGAGACACCTCTAATCATGCCGAGGATAATGTGATGTCGGTGAAGAAGAATTAGAGATATCCGTGTGGTGAGTGAAGAATTGATAGTTACTTTTGAGATAGTCATGAGGTACTTGGTGAGAGTGAGGAAGAAGAGGAAGAAGAGGTACTGAAGAGAGTTTATTAGAGGTATTTTATGATCAAAATGTAGAATTGCAAAATCGTATTCATGAGTTAGAAGAAGCGAATTTGAAGAATTGCGAGGCGATAAAGTGGAGCAAAAGGATCTGACGATTCAAGCTTATGTGACCCGATATGTGATGCTTGAGCGAAGCACTCTTTGGCGAGTATAAGATGATAAAATTTGGAATCTGGTGAAAGAAGAAATAAGCGAGCAGTGAGAATGAGTGATGCGTGGGTAAAAAGCCGCATTGACAGCGTTGATATTATGGAAAGAGATGTCGATCTAAAAAGAGAAGATTTAACGATGGCGGGAAGGCGTCGGGGTGACATCGACACCATGACAAATTATGGGGAAGAAAGCGATCGCCGGTTAGATGCTCTGAGATGTGGAGAGGAGGGACATATAAGGTCAAAGCTGTTCAAAGCCTTCAAGGTATGTTATAATTGTGGAAAAAGATGGGACATAGCTTTCGATTTTATGCGATATCGAAACCCGATCCGAATGGGACGGTGACTCGAAAAGGATGTCGAAGAAAAGTCGAAGTCAGCGGTTCTTGGAAGGCGTTTGTCGTGACCGGTCAAAATCATGAGGAAACGACGAAGTTATGCAGGTTAGTTAATTATAAATTCTTGCGAAGTTTATACCTTACTAGATATTGGTTCTACCCATTCTTTTATCTCTCTCTTGCTTGCGCTCAGCGTTTGAACTTGACTACGGAGAAATTAAACTTTGACCTATTTATGGAGACTCCGTTAGGAGAAACTTTCATTACATCAGTTGTTTAAAAATCTTGCTTGATTGAGTTGGCACTATCACATTACCATTAACCTTATTTCTATAGAGATATTTGCTTTTGATGTGATTTTAAGGTTAACTACTCATCATGCCAAATTGATTGCTTTTGTAAGGTTGTTAGTTTTCATATTCTAAGCAACTTTGTTATTGAATTCAAGCAATCAAACCATTGTAGTCAAACATTTTCATATCAAGCCATGAAGTCATTCGTTTATTACGGATGTCAAGTTTTCTTAGTCCATGTTATGGATTTGAATAAAAACACGTCGATTTGAATAATATTTCATTGTTATTGATTTTTTTCTGGCGTATTTCTGAAGAATTTCTTGGTTTACTCCCTGAAACACGATATTAAATATTGTATCGACTTTGAACGGTACAAAACTCATTTCTAAAATCTCATATCGAATGGCTCTATTGAACCCGAGAGTTAAAAATTCAACTATAGAATTTGGTACTGAGCCTTTATCTGGTGACTTCCTTTGTGGAATTCACTAAGCGAGACTCTCTGTAGGGGGCGTCATATTAGATGCGATAGTAAAGCGATAGGTGTCATTGTGACGTGTTATCCAAGGTTGGGATATGAGTCGCGATTGAGAACAACCTAAAGTCGATGTCGAAATCGTAGCTTTCTAAGCTTAGTTGGTTATTATCGGAGATTCGTTGAAGGATATTCTCGAATCGCTATTCCATTATCGTGGTGACTCGTAGAGATACAAAATTCGAATGGAGCGAGGAATGTGGGAAGAGCTTTGAAGAACTCGAGAGGAGACTCATTTTGACACGTATTACGACCATGCCATCTGGAAAAGCGAGCGTGGTAGGCGGCGTGTTGAGTAGAAGATCGTATATCAAATCTGAGTGCGATATTGTCAAAGACTAATTTCGTATAATTTACAAATAATAGAGATGGAGATGAAAACTCTAGGTACCTGCGTGATGATATCTGAGTATAATCGACTTTAATCGATAAAGTTAAAAGTTTTGCTCAAGCCGCAGGCCGGAGGTGATGCGTATGAAGAAGAAAGTCTGAGAAGGAGCTATTAGGGCGAGAATTGATGAAGAAGGAATACTTGAGTCCACTCTAGACTTTGTGTTCTAATGACTACGATTTGAAGAACAAGATTATGATGGAGGCACACTGATACACCATTTGCAATCCATCTGGAAGTACTAAAATGTATCGTGATCTTGACATACATTTTGGTGGAATAATATGAGAGAGAGATTGCAAAGTTTATCTCGATGTGTTTAACTTGTCGGCGTGTAAAGGCGGACATCTAGTACCTAAGGGTCCGTTGCAACCACTTGAGATTAGGAATGGAAGTGGGAACACATTACCATGGATTTCGTTCACGGGTCTTCCTACGGTTTCTCAAGGCATCAATCTTTATTTGGGTTATTGTTGATAGATTAACCAAATCGCTCATTTCTTGCAAATCACGGAGACTTATTCCTTGAGCGTCTTGCTAGTATATACGTAAATGAGATTGTGAGGTTGCATGGCATACTGTATCCATAGTTTTGGATCGTGACCCAAGATTCACTTCAAGATTTTGGGTTAGCTTTGCAAAAAGCTATGAGCGCAGTTTGCGATTTAGTTGACATACCATCCCCAAGCAGATGGACGATCGAGAGAGGACTATTCAAACTCTTGAAGATATATTAAGACTCGTGTCCTAGACTTCAAAGGCGAGTTGGGATAAGTATTTACCATTGGTGGAATTCTCCTATAACAATGATTATCGAAGCAAGTATAGGTGTGGCTCCATTGAAGCATTATATGGGCCGAAAATGTCGTTCTCGATATGTTGGGATGAGGTGGGTGAAGCAACATTGTTGGGACCGAGTTAATGCGATATGACTAAAGAAAAGATCAAATGATTCGACAGCGTATATACAAGCGGCACAAGATCGACAAAAGAGTTATGCGGATCTTCATCGAAAGGGCGTGGAATTTAGTGTAGGGGATCATGTATTATTGCGAGTTGCTCCGTGGAAGGGAGTTACAAGATTTGGGGAGAGAGGAAAGCTCGATCCACGATTTATTGGTCCATTTCAAATTCTTGGCCAAGTAGGAAATGTAGCCTATAGACTTGCGTTACCTCAGTATGTCTCGTGTTCATAATGTGTTTCACATATCGTACTGCCCGTAAATATGTGAAAGACCGAACCACGTTATAGAGTTAAGCAGGACGAGATAGCAGAAGACTTAGCGTATGAGGAGGTACTGTCGAGATTTTGGATAGGAAGGAGCATGTCCTACGCATGCAAAGGTCATACCACAAGTTAAAGTTTTGTGGAGGAATCATGCTTTATAGAGAAATGACACAGGAATTGGAAGCGGAAATGAAAGCGAGGTATCCTCACCTTTTGAAACACCAGTCGTCGTCGATTTCGAGGACGAAATTTCATAAGGAGGGAGGTTGTAAGACCGAAAATTTTTTAAATAAAAGGAATTTCCTTTATTTATTATTTTGAAATAGTAAGGGTTGATTTGATTAATGTGGATAGTTAAGGGTTAAATCGCAAATATTTCAAAATAAGCAAGTGGTTATAAAATATTCATTTTTTGTCGGGGAATATTCGTTTGGTGCGTGGAATATTAAATCTTTGTCGAGAATAATATTAAATGCACCAGTAGCGACCATGTGTGGGCCCCATGTGAAGCGATTGGATGAGGAAAGCGACAAAGTTTGGGTGGTTTAAAAATAGCGGCGTAGTTATTCAGAATTAAAATTTGTTGGAATACCCGGTGGTTAAAATACTGATGTCTGGCGTGGTTGCGAGTAGCAGCTGCGGTATTGCGCAGTATTGTTGAATTATTGATCCTTACGTGAAGGCTTTACTCGATAATTTTCACGATAATTCTTATTCGATATTTTATTTTATTGATTGATAATTCTTTGCGTTGATATTTTATATTATTGTTGTTTGATAATTATCCTTTGCGATATTTCCCATTATCGGATCGATAATTCATATTATTTGAATAATATTATTAGATAACATTATTGGCGATGTCTAGAAAGTTACATCTAAGGAGAGGTTTGGTCACACTAATTGCGGCATGATAAGGAGAGATCCTTATTGGAAAGCCCCTCTTTCTGGGAGCGACTGGTTGTCGTAAATGTGATTACGTAATATTATTTGTGAATAATTAATTATTGATTCATATGATAAGAAAATATTTATTTTATATGAATATAAATGATGGATTTATTTATGTGGTTATTAATGAAGGAATTAATCTTTGAGATGTTTTATTTGTATTTTTGCCGGATTGGAGGTATTAAAAGATCAAATCGGTGTTGTTATTCTGACTTTATTGTGTGAGTTATAATATTTAATCAAATAGTTGGATCGTTGTAATTTTGGATATGTTATACATATATAAGTTGAGTATATGTCCACAAATTTTGAGCCAATTAAAAATGAGCGTATAATTTATTATGAATTTTAAGAGGTGTTGAATTGAAATTAGGTTATAAATGATTTTGGTGGAAAATTCTAGAATTGGTGGGCCCCACTTGTGGTTGGTGAAAAAATGTGCTGAATTTTATTTCAAATGTGGTGGGTGGCAATAGTAGCGAGGTAAAAGCCATCGGAGTTCTTGAGTTAAGTTTGCTTTGACAATGCTAACATTTTCCTATAAATAGAGGCTAAGTTAGAATTGAAAATCACACGAAACAAAGTTTTCTCTCTTCTCTCTCTATATTATTGGCGTATTTTGTGAGTATTTAGATACTTTGAGAGTTCTTTGTTCGGTACAAGTTTCATTCGACATCACTTTGGCCTTTCCTTAGAAATCTTGATTCTTTGAGGTAAGGGATATTATTTTTTTTCGTAATGATATTATTTCTTGATATCATTATCTTTGAAATATTGATCTGAAGTTTTTATCAAATTTGGAACTTTTTCATGTCGGGGTTACTATTCATGAGTTCTTATTCACGAGTTACTATTCATGAGTTCTTATTCACGATTCTTATTCACGAGTACTATTATTTAAGCGTGAAGATGTTTTTGTGGAATTTCTATCTTTTGGTGTCGGAGTTACTATTCACGTATACGGCCTTATTCACGTATCTGGCCTTTATTCACGTATCTGACACTATTCAGAAAAATAAAATTTCTTCTTTTTCGTCAAAATATCTAATACGGATACTAGCTTTGATTGTATCCGTGTTTTGATCATTCTTGAATTTTACACCACTATGATTATTTTTGAGGTATTGTTGGACATGGATAAAAAAAAAGTACGAATCCTTAATCCTTAATCCTTGTCATTTTGTTTCCTTTGGATTCGTTCTTTAAAATATTTTTCATCATCCTCGGTCTTAAATGATGATATTATTGAATATCTTTGGCTGTAGTGCAAAGATGAATGATTTCTGAAGAATATCTTTGGCTGTAGTGCGATGAAAGATGAGCAGTGTTTAAATGAACATAATGGTGATGAATATCTTTGGCCTTTAGTGCAAAGATGAGCAGTGTTGAGATGAACATGGCCAGATTGATGAATATCTTTGGCTGTAGTGCAAAGATGAATATTTGATTTGAGATGAATATTGATTGATGTTACTGAGGATAAAATATTGATGATGAATTTATTAAATTCATAGATTATAGTAGATTTCATTCTCTACGTAACTCTTACATGAATTATTATTTTCATTGCGAATATTGATGCGAAACTTGTTATACATTGTATTCTATCAGTTTTTCCTGTTGGAGACTAACGATAATTTGTTGTATATTATCTTAGTCGTAGTATTCTTCTTTGGGCTAGTTGAGCTCACCCTTTTCCTTGTTGTTCCATTTTCTTCTCGGGGAGGCGAGAATGTAGCGAGTCTTAGTCGGGGTATGGAATGAAGGTTCTAGAGAGAGTTGTTTAGTAGTCCTCACCATTTTGTAAAATAATGTATCAATAATTATGATGGGGATTTATTTGCGTGTGGATATTATACAGAAGACAATATTATATTTAAACTCACGATTATATATTGTAAGTATTTCACACGACATTTGTATTATTGAAGTTGTAGTTTGTTTTTTCTTGTACCATGTATTTGGCGGCTTCAGAATGGGTGAATATGTGAAATATACAACAAATAATATTTTGGGGAGTAGTGAAGTAGTAGAATACTTTCTTCTTTCTCTCTATAGTTTTTCTCTCTAGAGTTTTAGTGAATTCGTAAGAAATAATGAAGGAATGAGCTTCTATTTATAGGAGAATTAATTTGAATAGTAACTAATTCATGAACGATCCAGATTGATTTACTTTTAAGCAGACGGTCCATATTGGTTTACTATTAAAACTTAAAGCAACCATTCATCTTGATTTACTATTAAAACTTTAAACCAAATGATCCATATTAATTTACTATTATAACTTTCCACCAGCGGTCCATATTGATTTACTATTATATCTTCAACCAACGATCCGTATTGATTTACTATTATAACTTCAACCAACGGTCTGAAAAATTATCACATCTCCTCATGGAATAATATTGTACCCAAAACTAATTTGGACAAAAAAAAAATATTTTTCAGGTGAATAGTACCCCATGAATAGTACTTCGGGAATAGTACCCCGTGAATAGTACCCCGACACGAAAAGTGTCTCAAATACCCGAGTGAACAATACTAGAGTGAATAGTAATCGAGTGAATAGTAACCCGTGAATAGTATTCCGACATGAAAAGTGTCCCAAATACGAGAGTGAACAATACTAGAGTGAATAATATTTGGGTGAATAGTAACCGTGAATAGTACTCAAACCACGAAAAGTGCCGAATACCGATTGGTCGATATAACCTCCGGACATCAATTATTATCGAAATAAATGTCGATTTCTACTAACACTAATAATCCCAACCTGATGGAACTATCAATTTCATCTTTAATCAACACGAACTTATTCATCATTAATATTATAACTCATAATATTTAACAACTAGGTCGTTCCTGTGAAGAGGGGCTTTTCGATACGGATTTTTCCTTATTGGCGCCGCAATTAGGTGACCAAACCTCTCCTTGGCGAACTTCTAAACATCATCAATATACGAAAATAATAATATGAATAACTTTGCCAGTCTCAATTATTGATTTAATAATATAAATATATATACGGATGATCTTATGACAATAATTGAATCAATAATATGAGAGATATGATGCGTGCAATTATTGTAGCGATAATTGAGTATAAGCTGAGTGACAACGTAAGCATCAATAATCAATACTGGTGTGCTACTTATTCAACCCTGCGTACATTGTACTTTTCTTTGCCAAGTAGTTCAACAGTTTTAACGGTAACACTTTCGCCGTTATTTTTATAAAAATATTTTTGTCGTTTTCTCAATCCGACAATAATTTCGTTGTGGGGTCCACCAATGATTGTACCGTCGTATGGATATTCCTCGACAAAAAGAATATTCCGCGACCAATCAAATATTATACAACAACTTGCATACTTTGCAAAATTTATAAATATTACCCACAACTATAACATTATATCAAATCCACACCATAATATTAAAAAAATATTTCGAGAAATTTAAATCTTTATTCATAAAATTCGGAGTCTCACAAGGGGGCTTTTCGATAAGAATTTCTCCCTATTGGAGCGTAATTAGGTGACCAAACCCCTTTCTTGACAAAACTTTCTAGACATTGTTAATTATGCAAATAATAATATGAATAACTTGTCATCTCAATTATTGATTTAATAATACATAAAATATTGACAATAATTGAATCAAATAACGTGAGATACTATGCAGCAATTATTATAGCAATAATTGAATAAAACTGAGTGACTTCTCACGTAAGCATCAATAATCAATACCGTGTGCTACTATGCAACCACGCGTATTACTGTACTTTTCATCATAGGGTATTTTAACGAGTTAACGGTAAAACTTTTCGTAGTTATTTTTTATAAAAGATATTTACATCGTTTTTAACTAACCGACAATAATTCCGTTGTGGGGTCCACCAATGATTGTGCCGTCATACGAATATTTCATGTTAAAACGAATATTCCTCGACTAATCGAATATTTTATAACAACTTGCTTACTTTGCAAAATTTATAAATATTACCCACAACTATAACATTATATCAAATCCACACCATAATATTCAAAAATATATTTCGAGAAAAATTAATCTTTATTCATGAAAGTTGGGGTCTTACATAACACTTACCAAAAAAGCATGAAGATCAAAGGAGAAAGCATTTGAAAAAGTTAGAGGAAATCCACACGACTACTCTCTGATCCCATAATGGTTGCACATGTTGAAGAAAACAAATTCAGGTAACACTTGGAAGCTATTCTTAAATTTTTTATAATTAATTGGTCACCCAATAAAATTGAATTGGTTACATTTGTATGAAGGTTTGGCTACCAACTGCACTATGGAAAAAAAATGTACCGACGACGACCATTGCAGAACCTAATAAAACTGTTCATGGTTGCACATGTTGAAGAAAATAAATTCAGGTAACACTTGGAAACTGTTCTTAAATTTTTTATAATTAATTGGCAACCCAATTAAACTAAATTGGTTACCTTTGTATGAATGTTTGGCTACCAACTGCACTATGAAAAAAATGTACCAACGACGACCATTGCAGAAACTAATAAAAATGTTTATGGTTGCACATATTGAAAAAAAAAATCCAGGTAACACTTGGAAACTATTCTTAATTTTTTTATAATTAATTGGTAACCCAATAAAACTGAATTAGTTACCTTTGTATGAAGGTTTGACTACCAACTGCACTATAAAAAAAATTGATCGCTGTAAATTAACACTTGGAAACTCTTAGTCACTCTTTGATCCTTTATCGTTGTTGTTTTTCCAGCAATATTTCCACAAAACTTCAGGCGAAATGAAGCCAAAGGATGCTCATTTTAGCCCTGTCTTCACCGCCGACATCGTTGCCCCCGTTGATACCTCTTAATTCCATCTCTCGTGATACCTGTTTTCTCTCTCTAGATGTCTACGATTATGTATATGAGAGGGAAATGGTCACATGATCAACTAACCTTTACGTAATCGGATCCATATGACAGAGTCACAAAGATGACATAGAGAGGAGATAATTTTACGGGTGTGGGCCATGTTCGGGAACAGTTACCATTAAAACACCAAACTAAATTAAAGGGATACCAAATGCACTAATTTTATAAATAAAATATTAAAAATGTATTAATTCTGTAAATATTTTCTAGATGCACTTTTGTTGTAATTTTTTTTTAAAATGTACTAGGAAGTGTAAATAACCCAATATAATCATTTATTTATTATAGTCCATATAAATTAAATATAATTTGACCCAACATAAGAATAGCCCAATTAAAATACTTAAAGTATAGATGTAAATATTATTTATTTAATTAATTTTTCTTTATTATTTTTTTTTCTTCTGGGTATCACAATTTCATAAGGTGAGATTCTTCTCACCAACGACTAACGATTGATCTTCTTTTTAAGAAAAGAGAGCACATGATAGTCTTGATTGACTTTTCACGCATATTAAGAAGATGAATGAAATGGTAAAATTATCCATAATAATGTCATTAAATATGGAGAGATAATTAGAATAAGAAAAATATGAGATATTTAATGCTACGGGTATAATAAGAAAATTTGTGTAAAGGTTTAGTTATTAAAAGAAAATGGATATTTAACATATGACTACCCAAAATAGTAATAATGACTTTTATCATGGGACGGAGGGAGTATTTATTAATAGTAAGACTGTAAAATGAGCAAACAGTTAGGGCTCGATTCGTACTCGCTCGACTAAAAATTCGATTCGAGCTCGACTCGAAATATAAATGAGTCAAATATGAGCACATTTTAAAATTCGATAAATTACTCGAATCTACTAAAATTGTAATTTTCTATTGATACTCGGATCATATTCGTTCGAAAAGTTCAAACTGCTCGGGCTCGATTCGGAATCGTGCTCGACTCGATATCTAAATGAGTCTCAATCAAACTTTATTTTATACTCGATAAATTTTGTGAACCAAATCTGAACAACTCAATACTCGGATCGACTCGGTTCGTTTACACGCTTAATTAATAGACATGCATTCTTATTAGAACATAGTTTTAACTGCAAACCTCTGATTTTTGTAAAAAATCGTTTGATGTTATACACAAGATTCCCTCCTGATGAAGGAACCCGTGTGTACTCTTCCTTCTCCTCTACTCTTCCTCTCTTGAATTCTCCTTCCTTCCCCTTGACTCCTGCCTTGCCTATATAAAGGCATGTTGCTGAATGAATATTTAGAATTCGCTCGGAAGAATTTCTCTCTCTTTTCTCTTACTTATTCTCTCTAAATTTATGCAGCAATTATAAGAGTATCGTTATACACTTTTGCTAAAGTTTTATAACACGTTATCATCACGAGGCTCTAACCAACTGAGACGGTAAAATTAAATTCTTGCAATTTATTATTATACTACAGGTTGGGTTATGCCACCAATAATATAATTTTATTCTTATAATTGCATTTAAATTTTGTTATTTACAATGGTACCATCTATCCTTATTGATCTTACAAGACTTGGTGGGAACCTTTTTACCGCTTATTAAATTATGGGAATAACCTGTATATGTGAAATATCATATACCTGGTGAATAATCCTTTGTATTTATTTCTTATTAAATTGTTGGAACATCACAGCCGGTGCAATTTTGCACGACACGGTTTCGTTATTTATTATCATGTCGAATATCGTATGCGTGCGTTTCGCATGACACAGTTCCATTCTTTATTATTACATTGGAATAATGCATACATCTGAACTACCGCATGTCGGGTAAAGATCCATTTGCATTATGCTAATAACGTAAATATAAGAATATTTATATTTACATTTTATCACCACTTGAAAGGTCGTGACTTAGTTTATTTTTCTATATCATACATGCAATTATTTATTGTTTAAATAAATAATAAAATTGTGTTTTAACCCAGAATAGATGGTAAACTTGGCAAAAATAGATTTTCTATTTTAAAAATCTCTGGAGACAACTATTTGGCTTGGGCACTTGATGCGTAATTGCACCTTAGTGCAAATGAGTTAGAAAAGACCATTGAATCAGAAATCTGACAACTTGGCACAAAATGCAAAAGCCATAATTTTTCTTCGTCACCATATTGATAAAGGATTAAAGATCGAGTATTTAACGATCAAAGATCCTTTGTCTTTATGGACACTGTTGAAGGAAAGATTTGACCACCAAAAATTGGTTGTTCTCCACAATGCCAAATTTGAGTGGCTTAATTTAAGGCTACAAGATTATAAATCAATTACGGAATATAGTTCAATGTTTATAGAATAACCTCTACTTTGGCTTTGTGCGGAGATCCGGTTTACGAAACCCAAATGTTAAAGAAAAGCGCTCTCAACTTTTCATCCCACCAACATGATTACATCGTAACAATATAGGCGAGTAAGTACACAAAATTCGGTGACTTATTATACATCCTCACAGTTGCGAGAAAAGAAAAATGAATTGTTGTTGAAAAACTATCAACTTCTGACCAACGGGTGCTACCCCATTGCGGATATTAATAAAGCGTCATTCAGTGAGAATAAGCGTGACAAAAGATGGTCATATAATAAGAAGCCTTGGGGGCGAAAGAATAAACGAGGCCATCATAACAACAAATTTCAGAACCGCAACAATTCAGGTCACTAGAAGTGGCAAGTGTCTGGGTCGGGTAAAAATAAAGAAAATGCAACACGGATGAAGAACAAACCGGATGTTTGTTTTAGGTGTGGGATGAATGGGCATTAATTGGCGTGCACGCAAATGCACGCAAGGGCATCTGGCTAATTTATTCCGGGGAGTCTCAAAAGAACAAAGTATTTGAAGCGAAACAAACTTTGTTAATCATCAATTGAATATTGTTGATGATCCACCAATGACCAATAATGAGGAAAATGTTGTTGATATTACTGAACATTCTGAAAGTATCTTTTGGGATATCGTTTAATTTCTTATTTTAATTAAACACCCTGCATGTATAATATTATTAGTTTTCATTCTATATGTGGTATGTGTTTCTCGTGAATAAAATTATATTTGAAATGTAACTTTTCTGATTTATGTTTTTATATGTGTCAGACCATTTTTAATGGATATGGAGGATATATGTTTAGCAGACAGTACAACAACTCATACAATCTGTGACGCCCCCAAAATAGGTATACATCACCTATTCTGAGTTGTCAATACATGGTACAGAAACAACTACAACCTTATTATTACAACCGTAAAACTGTGAGTTTGAATACAAATATTATCTTCTAGACAATATCTATACTCAAATAAATCCTCATCACATTTATTGATACATTATTTTACAAAAATGGTGAGGACTACTAAACAATTCTTTCTAAAACCTTCATTCCATACCCAGGCTCGTACTTTCGCTATATTCTCGCCTCACGAGAAGAAAAATGGAACAAAAAGGAAAAGGGTGAGCTCAACTAGCCCGGTAAAGAATATTATGACTAAGATAATATACAACAAATTACCGTTAGTCTTCAACGGGGAAAAATCTAATAGAATACTGATAGACAACAAATTTTAAATCAATATTCGCAGCTGAAATAATAATTCATTAGAAGAGTTAAGTAGAGAATGCAAACTACTATCTTCTATGTATGAATTTAAAAGTTCATCGTCTATCTTTTATTCCTGTAACATCAATCAATATACATCTGGAATCAAATATTCATCTTTGCACTACAGGCCAAAGATATTCATCAGTTGGTCATGTTCATCTAAACACCCGTTCATCTTTGCACTACTGACAAAAAAAAATATTCTTGAAATCATTCATCTTTGCACTACGGACCAAAGATATTCAATAATATCATCATTTAAAGGCGAGGATGATGAAAATATTTTTAAAAAAGCGAATCCGATTGAAACAAAATGACAAGGATTAAGGATTAAGGATTAAGTACTTTGTTTTATCCATGTTCAAAAATACCTCAAAAATAATCATAGTGGTGTAAAATTGAGAATGATCAAAACATGGATCTGATCAAAGCTAGTATCTAGAATAGATATTTTGGACAAAAAGAAGAAATTTTATTTTTAAATTGAATAATGCCAGTATCGTGAATAAGTAACTCAGAACACCAAAAGATAGAAATTTCCCAAAAAAACATCTTCACGCTTCATGAATAGTACTCGTGAATAGTAACTTCGTGAATAGTAACTCGTGAATAGTAACTCATGAATAGTAACTCATGAATAGTAACCCCGACATGTAAAAAAAGTTCTAAATTTGATAAAAAGTTTCAACCAATATTTCAAACATAATGATATTGAAGAAATAATATCATTTGAGAAGAAAATAACATCCCTTACCACGAAAGATTAGTACTTTAAATTTGGAATCTAGGATATAGTCTTTGAAGGAATTTTTAAAATCTAACAATACTCAAAGTATACTCAAAATACTCACAAGAATACTCGATAATATAGAGAGAAAACTTGATTTACGGTGTGATTTTCAATTCTAACCTAAGCACCTATTTATAGGAAATTGCTTAGAACACCAAAAGCGTAAAATTTAATAAATTAATAATATAATTATATAAATTTCCTCGCATGCCTAGAATTTGATTTCAGCCATCAAACACATACCACATTCTAGAAAAGTAAGAAAAACGTTTTTCTAATTTTAAATATTTTAAACTTCCAAAAATCAATTATTTGAACTTTGGAACTTCAATAATTCATAATAAATAGCCCTTTCATCAGAAAATTCGAATCTCATGAGTTTTATAGGAAATTCAATTCTCTACAACTTTGGAAGAAAGTTTTCCAAATTCCAAATAGAAATTGACCGAAATCCATAAGCGGACAATTTTACATTTATAATCAAATTTCGATTCGATAAATGGGGTCCCAGAGCATGTTTAACATGTTTTAAACATTTATTGCAACAAAAATACTCTTCCTCCTCGTATACTCATATATCCCACATTTGTTGTAAAAAATCACCATTATTATATTATTAAAATATAATAATATATTTAAATGAATTATTTTATCGGAAAAGATAAAATTTCAATTTTCAACAATTGTCACATTAAAAATTTTCTCCATCTATATCCACATAAAATCAATATTTTCCTCATCATATGAATCAATAATTAATTATTCACAAATAATATTACGAGAATCACTGATATTGATGATCGAGGCGGTTCAAGGAAAGAAGGGCTTTCAATAAGAATTTCTCCTTCTTGGCGTATGATTAGGTGACCAAACCTCTCCTTAGATGCGAACTTTCTAGACATTGCCAATAATGTTATCTAATAATATTATTCAAATAATATGAATTATTGCTTCGATAATGAAAAATCTTGTGTAATGTGATTATTGAAACAACAAATGATATAAAATATCAATATGACAATTATTAAATCAATAAAATCTTTGAAAGTAATTCATGTAACCATTATTGAGTAGTGCCTTCTTACTTAGAATCAATAATAATTGGTGCAATACTGGTAATCTTCTTGTATTTTAACCACAGAGAGTATTTTAACGATAATTACTTGCAGTAACAACTACTGTTATTTTTTAAACAACTTATATTTGTCGTTTTTTCATCCAATCGCTTTTAGTTATGGGGCCCACACATGGTTGCTGCAAATCGTCACGAATATTCTGAAAGCAGTACGGATATTCCACGACCAAACGAATATTCCCAAACAACAATGAATATTTTATAACCACTTGCTTATTTTGAAGTATTTGCGTATTTTACCCTTAACTATCCACATTAATCAAATCAACCTTACTATTTCAAAATAATAAATAGAAAATTAAATTTCATTAATAATAAGTTGGGGTCTTACACAATCCTTGAAGTGAGAAATATTTTCACAACCCGATCAAAGCTAAGGAAATGTAGGAACTATCTACTGCACATCAAATTTAATCGAGGGTTTTGGAAAAGCTAGTTTCATGCTACCAAATGAGACACAAGTTTTTATCAAAAAATGCTCTATATTCTAGTAAATCAAGAAGAAATTTGCTTAGTTTTAAAGATATTCGACTAAATGGTTTTCACATTGAAACAACGATGAGAATGATAATGAATATCTTCTCATCACTTCTACTATTTACGGAAAAAGAATATCCTAGAAAAACTTCATTCAATTTCTTCTGGATTATATACTATAAAAATTAGAGCAATTGAGTCTCATAATGTTATGATTCCAAAAATCATAGATCCCAAATCCTTTATGCTTTGTCATGAAAGACTTGGTCATCCAGGTACTTCTATGATGCGTCGTATTATTGAAAATTCTACTGGTCATCCTCTCAAAAATAAAAAGGTTTTTCCTAGTAGTGAATTTCCTTGTGCTGCGTGTTCTCGAGGAAAATTAATTGTTCGACCATCACCAGTAAAAGTTTATAAAGAAGCCCCAAAATTCCTAGAGAGAATTCAAGGAGACATTTGTGGACCTATTTACCCATTGTCTGGCCCATTTCGATATTTTATGATTTTAATAGATGCTTCAACTAGATGGTTTCATGTTTGTCTTCTCTCTTCTCGAAATTTTGCCTTCTCAAAACTTCTTACTCAAATAATCAAGTTACGGGCTCAGTTCTCGGATCATCCAATCAAGTCAATTCGACTTGATAATGCAGCTGAATTTTCATCAATGACTTTTAATGATTTTTGTATGACTATTGGAATCTCCATTGAGCATTTTGTTCCTCATATTCATACACAAAATGGTTTAGCTGAATCTTTAATAAAAAGACTTTAACTAATTGCACGACCATTAATGTTAAGGGCTAACTTACCTACCTCGGTTTGGGGTCATTGCAATTCTTCATCTGCAATGCCATCATCATTCGAGTAAGACCAGCGGCTCTTCATAAATTTTCCCCTCAGATTAGTTCTTGGGCCAGACACCCAACATATCACACTTTCGAGTTTTTGGGAGTGCAGTATATGTTCCAATTGCACCTCCACAAAGAACTAAAATGGGAGCCCAACGAAGAATAGGTATTTATGTTGGTTTTGATTCTCCTTCTATTATCAGATATCTTGAACCTTTAACTGGAGATGTTTTTACTGCACGTTATGTAGATTGTCATTTTGATGAATCTTTATTTCCACCATTAGGAGGAGGTAAAGTTTTAAATAAAAAACCCTCTGAAATATCATGGAATGCATTAGATTTAAATTCACTTGATCCTCGTATGAGATGATGTGAAATTAAAGTTCAAAGAATTATTCATTTACAAAATATTGTAAATCAAATGCGGATGCATTTAATGATGCTAAAAAGTGATAAAGTCACATACACTGTAAAGTGAATACTCCGTGAGGATAGAAATACCTATTGAAAAATTAATTCACGGAGAATTGTGAATAAAGTAATAGAAGAATCTAAACCACGCCAGAAGCGTGGAAGACCGATTGGTGCAAAAGACATTGTACCACGAAAATCAAAAGCAAATAAGGGAATCTCAGAAGGAATACCCGCTCCAGAAGTAGCACTTATTCCAAGAGTGGGAATAGCCCCAGAAGAGGTTCAAAATCTCAATAAAGGGATAAGAGATGAACACCAAGAGATCTCAATAAATTATGTACATGATGAGAAAATATGGGATCGAAGCAAAGTAATGATTGATGACATATTTGTTTTTCTATAGCATCGAGATATTACTTTGATTCGACACGGATCACGAACCACAAAAGCGTGGAAGAATGTCGGAAAAGAAAAGATTGGCCAAAATGGAAAGATCTTTATTCAAAGGTGAGCTACTGATCTCTATTGAAAAGAGAAGTATTTGGACGATGGTCCAAACACATTGGGTGTAATCCGGGTTGAAACAAATGGGTATTTGTACGAAAGCGAAATGAGAAAAATGAAATTGTGAAATACAAAGCCCGACTTGTAGCTCAAGGATTTTTCACAAAAACCTGGTATTGATTATCAGGATACATACTCTCCAGTAATGGATGGAGTCACTTTTCGTTTTCTGATAGGTATGGCATCCATGGAAGGTTTGGAAACACGTCTGATGGATGTTGTAACAGCATACCTATATGGCTCACTTGACAGTGAGATTTACATGAGAATCCCTGAAGGATTGAAAATGGCAAAATCACAAAGGCCACGTCACATATATTCAATCAAGTTACAACGCTCATTGTATGGGTTGAAACAATCTGGTCGTATGTGGTATAATCGACTTAGTGATTATTTAATAAAAGATGGATATATAAATGATCAAGTATGGCCATGTGTTTTTATTAAGAAATCACAAAGTGGATTTTCCATTATTGCTGTATATGTGGATGATTTGAATCTTGTAGGTACTCCTGAAGAACTCACAAGAACTGCTACTTATTTAAAAGATGAATTTGCAATGAAAGATCTTGGAAAGACAAAATTCTATTTGGGAATACAAGTGGAGCATTTGGCATCTGAAATTTTTGTTCATCAATCCACATATGCTAAAAAGATTCTCAGTCGTTTTCATATAGATAAAGCTCATCCTTTGACTACCCCGATGGTTGTTCGATCTTTAGAAGTTGATAAAGATTCATTTCGGCCTCTAGAAAGTAGGGAAGAAGTTCTTGGACCTGGAGTTCCATACCTAAGTGCAATAGGTGCTCTTATGTATCTTGCAAATTGTACACGACCTGATATTACTTTTGTTGTCAACTTGTTAGCAAGATACAGTTCTTCTCCGACTAAGAGACATTGGGATGGGATCAAACACATTTTGAGATACCTCCGTGGAAGTATAGATCTTGGGTTATTTTATCTAAGAAATTCAACGTCACAATTGGTTGGATATGCCGATGCTGGATATTTATCAGATCCACATAATGGAAGATCACAAACAGGTTATGTATTTACATATTGTGACACGGCTATATCACTGAAATCCACAAAGCAAACCATGATGACTACATCTTCAAATCACTCGGAGATTCTCGCTATACATGAAGCAAGTAGAGTGTGTTTGGTTGAGATCAATTATTGACATATTCAAAAGACATGTGGATTACCATCGATCAAAGACATTCCTCTGATTACGTATGAGGATAGCATTTGCATGCGTTGCTCGACTTAGAGGAAGGTACATCGAGGAGATAGAACAAAGCACATTTCACCTAAATTCTTCTTCACACATGAAAGCTATAAAAGAAGGGTGATATAGATGTATCAAATTCGATCGTGTGATAATCTAATGAAACTTATTCACAAAGTCGCTACCAAATGCAACGTTTGAAAAACTTGAAAAAGGATTGGAATGTGTCATTTGAAAGACTTATGACAACATTTCATCGAGGAGTAATGAATTCCTTTTGAGGAGAAGATGTCTCTTTTTCCTTAGTCACGGTTTTTTATCTCGATGGGTTTTTTCTGTGAGGTTTTAACGAAGCGATCAATTAAGATATTTATGTAAAAGATATGTACTCTTTTTCCCTTCGTTAAGTTTTTCCCACTGGATTTTCTTAACAAATTTTTTAATGAGACATAATCTTCTATCGTAGGGAATCAGGGGAAGTGTTATACACAAGATTTCCTCCTGAGGAAGGAACCCGTGTGTACTCTTCCTTCTCCTCTACTCTTCCTCTCTTGAATTCTCCTTCCTTCCCCTTGACTCCTGCCTTGCCTATATGAAGACATGCTGCTGAATGAATATTTAGAATTCGCTCGGAAGAATTTCTCTCTCTTTTCTCTTATTTATTCTCTCTAAATTTATCCAGCAATTATAACAACATCTTTAAACATTTTTGCTAAAGTTTTATAACATTTGACATTTTGTTCTCATCTTCGAAAAGGTCACCGTTCTTGGTTACCCTCAAGTTGGCACGAAGTTAGTGAGATTTCATTATAGACGAGAAATTTAGGAAATTTTTAGGGAAATCGACGTTTAATTTTTTATAAATTCGAATATGTAATCTTACACAATAGAAAAATAGACTTTTATTACTAGGCTATATTCATTGAACTCTCATCCATCTATTCTATGTTTTTAATTTATTTAAAAATGTATTTAAGTTATCATTTATGAGAGGGATAGTGTATTATTTAACTTTAAAAAACGTAGACAGAGATTTTTTTTTTCTCCATTTATTTAGAAAAATATTGGCAAAACTAATGATTTTAGCGTAAAGTTGGCGCGTTTTATTGAATATTGATTGAAGCTTTTAATTTTTTAAATTAACTTCATTTGAACTAATTTTTATTTTCAAATTGGGTCATTCAGAGTTAAAAAAAGTTGATGAGACGTTAAAATATTGCTTATGTGGTATTTGACGTGGCAAAAAATAAAAAATATTGCTTATGTGGCAAAAAAAAATCAAAAGCATTTTAAAAATAAAAAATTAACATTTTAAAGTTTTAAAAATAACCAAAACATAATATAATAAAAAAAAAAAAATCAAAATATCTTTTCTTCTTCAACTAAAAAGATTTAACCATCTTGATTATTTGGCAAAAAACATAAATTTTTTAAAAACATAATTTTTTAAAATATATATTTTTAAAAAAATAGAATTTTTTAAATAAGATTTTTTAAAAAACAGTTTTTTTTAAAAACAGAATTTTTAAAAGATAGAATTTTTTAAAAACAGAATTTTTTAAAAATATACTTTTTAAAAAGCGTAATTCTATTTTTAAAAAATTTTGTTTTTAAAAAAAATTTTTTTTAAAAAGTTCCGTTTTTAAAAATTCTATTTTTTAAAAAATCTGTTTTAAAAAATTATATTTTTATAGAATTCTTTTTAAAAAAAATTACATTTTAAAAAAAATCTGTTTTTAAAAAAATTCTATTTTTTTAAAAATCTGTTTTTAAAAAAGTCAGTTTTAAAAAATTATGTTTTAAAAAAAATCTGTTTTAAAAAAAAATTCTATTTTTAAAAAATATATTTTTTAAAAGTCTTTTTAAAAAAAAATCTATTTTTTAAAAAATTATGTTTTTAAAAATTTCTTTTTTGCCAAATAATCAAGATGGTTAAATCTTTTTAGTTGAAGAAGAAAATATATTTTTATTTTTTATTTTATTTTATTATGTTTTTGTTATTTTTAAAACATTAAAATGTTACTTTTTTTATTTTTAAAATTTGTTTTTGATTTTTTTTGCCACATAAGCAATATTTTTTATTTTTTGCCACGTCAGTGCCACATAAGCAATATTTTAACGTCTGTCAACTTTTTTTTAACGGAATGACCCAATTTGAAAATAAAAATTAGTTCAATGAATTAATTTGAAAAATTAAAAGTTCAATAAAGATTGATAAAAGCGTCTTAATTTCAATGCTACTAAATCATTAGTTTTTATTGAAAAATATTACGGTGCACAATTTAACTTCCAAACGATGTCGTATCAAACTGCAAGTCACACTAGCCAAACCAACTAGGCTCTAACACGTGACCAATAAATAACAAACAGGTGAAACTCGTTCATAACACCCCACACGGCCACACGTCACCAATTCAGGGGCCCACAATGTTAAAAGTACTGTACAATTTCACAGAAGAACACAACACGTCACCGTATCAGCAAAAAAATACTTAAATAATAAGATGAGATAAATCAGGCGGTCTCCTTGGCGATACGACCGCCATAGCAAAACCCTACTCACCTTTCTCTCTCTACAAATTTTCTCTCTAAAATATAAACGGATTTTTAGCAGACGAAGTAGCAAACCGTGTGCGGAATCAGTAGAAGTGTAGAACAAGTAAAAGGGAGGATTTGGAGAGTAACACCTTTTCTCCTCCATCTCGCTGAATTTGAGAATTAACGGTATGTTATTGTCAAACCCTAACCGTAATTATGGTTTGATTTATGTTATGTGCATATTCAGATCTGAGTTTTGACTGCTGAATGTTGATGTTTGGATGTTGATTTGGTCGTGTTTGATATTTTTTGTTTGCTGACATGATGTTCGTTGTAATTTGTGATTTTGTGTGTAATTTTTGGGGAGTAGATGGATCGGTATCAGAGGGTGGAGAAGCCAAGGCCGGAGACGGCGATTAATGAGAATGAGATTCGGATAACCACTCAGGGGAGAATGAGGAATTACATTACTTATGCTACGACTCTGCTGCAGGTTTGTTTATTTTCTGTAGATATGCTTGTGTCGTTTGTACATGTTGATGAATTAGATTGGTTTGGGGACATGAGTGAAATGGTTATTCTTATTTCTCAACAAATTGTGTGCCTTTTGTTCCTAGATTATTTTTTTTGCCCGTGTATAAATTGGCGTTTTTAGGGAGATTATTATTGCAACGACTGTCATGTCTTTCACACATTCTGACAATCTGCTATTTTTATGCTTTTGTATGTGAAGTTTGTTTTTGGAATTGTGAATAAAAGACTTATCTGGCTTTAACTTTATTTTGATATAGTATTATAGAAAAGTATGATAAAAGCATAACTGGAAAATTTGTAATTCCAATGTTTCAAGTGATGTGAATGGTTTTGTCTGGAGAAGTTGTAATGCTAATTGTTTCAACTGATGGAAGC
This sequence comes from Panax quinquefolius, assembly GCA_020205615.1. Lineage (NCBI taxonomy): Eukaryota > Viridiplantae > Streptophyta > Magnoliopsida > Apiales > Araliaceae > Panax > Panax quinquefolius. The sequence continues at coordinate 54,179,296 of CM035172.1, read as the reverse complement.
CATCGAACATTTCATCCATGTGAATCATATTTTGTCGTATCCCATCTGTACTTGCTCTCTGTCCTGTCTTTATATATACACATACAAATGTTATTACTGTCTTGGGTATTATTAAATGTTTTTCCTTTTTGTAGGAGAAAGGTGCTGATGAAATTGCTCTTAAAGCCATGGGCAGAGCTATTAGCAAAACTGTGATGATTGCTGAACTGATTAAGGTATTGTTACTGGCCGTAGTTATTTCCTACCATTTCAGTGTTTCCCTGTTTTTCTCTAGTGTTTTCACATGGGTCATGGTTCTCTTTAGATTGTCTGTTGTGCCTTTGTTTTATCTGAAAAACTGATAACAAAACTCTTTTGAGAGTAACAGAGGAGGATTGCAGGTCTCCATCAGAACACAGTGATTGGTTCTACAGATATAACCGATATGTGGGAACCATTAGAAGAAGGCCTTCTTCCGTAAGACCACAAATCATTCTCGTGTCCTTAACTTAAATGTCACATAGGCTTTTGAATGTTTGGCTGACAAATTCTAATTTTTCAAAATGCAGCCTAGAAACTACTCGCCATGTGTCAGTGATAACAATTACCTTGTCCAAGAAGGAGCTAGATACATCATCTCCAGGGTAAATACGGTCTTGACTTTTGTTTTTTGTTTGCTTTTAGTTTATTACATCATGCTTATTCATTCGGTGTCAGATTGCTAAGCATTAAAATATGTTAACCAGCAGTTATTTATTGAAAAGAAGAATAAAATAAATGCGTAGGGATTTGGTACACCATGTAGCTTTTGTTTGTTCCATTGCTTCTCGTTAAGATTCTTTATGTAGAGTCCAAAAAGAGATCGTTTCGTGGAGCCATGTGGTGAATTAAAGCATTTAGAATTTAAGGAATTGCATTTAAGAGTGAACATAATGAAAGTGTATTTTTGGTTCAAACGAATTTTCAGGGGTTGCTATGGTGCTGTTAAAAGTACTTTTGCATTTAAATTTGGTATTACGAACACATCTCTTTGAAGTGATTTTTAAAATATTTACTAAGCACTATTTGACTTGGCATCAACTGCATCTTTTCTTACTGCTATTCTAGTGCAAAAAAAAAATTATTTTCACAACACCTATGCCTACCAAACGGGCAACAATCCACCTTTGAATATCTCTTTATCTGCAACAGAAATGGGAACAGAATTTGAAACACAACTGGAGATGCCACACCAATTATTTCCCAACTAGTGTCTCGATGTTTGACATGATGGTGAATGTTTAGTATAGTTTTGCCAAGATGCAGATTTAGTTGATTAGTTCCATCAAGAAAACTCTTTTGTATATTAAGTTGCCTCTTATATGGTATTTCAAATGCGAACCATATGAATTTTTGTTTATCTACACTTTTTTCCTGTGTTTGACATCCCAAGAGATGTTAGCATTTTCTTTAATTATGTAAAGCTATCTTTGGTTGATGATATTGTTGTTGTCTTTTGTGCTTGTTAATTTATTCCCGTTTTGATTATTACATCAGGCAAATCAATGTCTTGACATGTTGCAATACATTTGAGCTACTGATGGATGATTTGTTCATTTTAATGCTTGGTTTATGTATCATTTCCTGTGTTGCATTTTATAATCAAGGATGTAGATAGGAGCGTGCAGGTGATATTATTACCTCTGGACTCGATCATTTTACTTTTGCTCAACTACAGGTACCAACAACCTATTCCGGTTGATCAAGTGAAACCATTGAACGAATATGAATATGAAGGAGGTATAGCAATAACAATATCTCTGCTTGTTTAACTCCTTAATTGCGTTTACTATATTGTTTTCTCTTATCAAATCAGAGGGCTCTCCTAGCATGCGAGGGAGAGGTCGTGGTGGTCGTGGAAGGGGCAGAGGCAGAGGTAAATACTGCATTAACTTTATTGTGGATAGGAAAATACTGCCAATCTATTTGATATCATCTTCAATTACTAATCCTCTATACCCGGGGCCTGGGTTTTGTTGTATTCGTTCATATACATAAAAGCTTTTACTTGCTGTCTATATGTTCAGTGAAAAGAAATAGATGTTCTTATACAGCATCTTTTATTGTGTCTAGGAAGTAATAGCAATGGAGTGGTTGAGTACAATGGAGATGGTGGCTGGGAAGGTGGACGCGGATATGGTGGCTGGGATGGTGGGCGTGGTTATGGTGGCTGGGATGGTGGGCGTGGTTATGGTGGAAGGGTTCGAGGACGTGGAAGAGGACGCGGTTATCGTGGACGTGGAAGAGGCTATGGTGGTGGGGAAATTCAACAAGAGTTTGGTGGTTACAACGACTATGGTGGTTCAGGTGTAGTGCCTGCTCAAGGCCGCGGTAAGCTAATATACTTTTGCTATATCAATAATATTGTTATTGGTGTGATAATTATCACATTTGATATAGAGTTGTCTCATCAAAAGCTTTATGTACGCAAGTGATGACATCAACTTGAAAACCCTTGGTTATCTATCCCGTCATGCTTATGCTTTTGATTGGGCTTCCCTGGTTGCAGGGTTGATAGAGACTGGTTTTTGTCAAAGTGTTTTTTCTTCTTTGCTTAAAAATGTTTTTTTCTATTATATGATTAGCTGGAATTTCCTCCCAGAGATGTTTGTTCCAAATTGTGCATCTCTTCTCCTTGCTTTCTTTGGCTTCATCAAATGATGTGGTGTCCTTTTTCTTTATTTTGATTTTCACTTTTAACAATTATGTCTGTATAAAGTTTTTATTTATTTATTCATAATAATCTCTGGGAAAATTGATCCAATGCTATAAGCTTTTATTATGTTCACTAGTTGGCTGTTATGATATCATTTGATATAGGACGGAGAGGCTGAATTTCAATTGTATGGTGTCGGAGCTCTCAGCCTCTTGCTTTGTTTCTATTGTGAAATTATGGGAACCTGACAATTTCTTCTTCATACATGAATAATGACTTGAGTCTTGGTTTTTGTTTTTAATAACATATAATGCTCTCTGGTGTCCTGCAGGGCGTGGTCGTGGGAGGGGCAGAGGAGGTGGACGCGGGCGTGGAGGTGGACGCGGGCGTGATTTCAGGTCAGATGGTCCAGTCCAGGTAGCTGCCTGAGAGCCTAGACTAGTGAGATATAGGATGTGGTTTAAATCGAAAATTTGGATGCCTGCTCGCTGTTATGTCGTATTGCAGATTAAAATTAAAAACAGAAAAAGTGAATTCCAGTCATAAATCTCTAGGTATAGTAGTTGTAGTGATCTGCTACAGTTGCGTGCGTGGTGGGTATGTTTTTGATAGCTAAAGGTAGGATTATTATTTTAATGTCTACAGAAATTCAGAAGCTGTAAACTCTTTTTTAGAAATAATAGAGCAGTACATTCTTTCATTCTTAATTTTGAAATTGCACTATGAAATCAGAGGTTATTATGGTTTTTGGGATGTAAGTTTCTATTTGTATTTGTGCTCATTGATTTTTGGGTATCACTGAAATATTTTTGCTTTTGCTTTTTATCCCTGAAAGAGAAGGCAGAGAGAGAGAGAGAGAGAGAGATTATAAATGTATCACGTTGTCCCTTGCACAAATTTGTGCCCTCTTGTTATAGATGTGTTATAGATGTATCACTGTTCCGAATTTTGCAACAAAGTTAGGTGCAGTAAATCATTTTAAGTGTGACAACAACAATTTGGGGGATTAAAATGAACAGAAGAAAATATATATGATCAAAAAAACCAGATAATTTCCAAACTACTAGTATTTTGGTATGTGTCAAATTAATGTTATGGTCAAATTAATTTAATAGATCCGTAATACAATAGACTACTATATTGATGTGATATATTTTTTGTTTAGTTCATTTATTATATATATTAGCTCCTTATGAGCATAATATGATTATGTTAATTTGGATGTGTTTTTGTTACATCAATAATGTATTAGTTCATAAATTGATTTGACATTTTAACTTATAATTTAGCTTATTTATTATATATAATTAGAGGTGCATAACATGTCAACCTAGGCCAGTAATATAATAGTTCATAAACTGATTTGATATTTTAACTTATAATTTATTTTATTTATTACATACAATGGAGTGTACTGACTGACCTGACCTAGCTTAGGTTTGCAGTTAGGAGTGATCATTCGGTTATAACCGAACAGAATAAGCTATTCGGTTATAACCGAAAACCGAATTAGTGACAATTTTACTATCCGAAATAATAACCGAAATTTGAAAATAACCGAATACCGAATTACCGAATTGTAATTTCGATAATTCGGGTAAAAACCGAATCAAATAATCAAATAAAAAACAACAGAGCTGCGACAAAGATCAGCAGCAAATAGCTGCTTCTCCACACCCTCTTCCCCCTCCTTCAATTCCTCAATATACATGTCTACAATATAATCCCCCAAACTAGTCAAATAGTCCTAACAAAGCTCAAAATCAAGCTAAAAACAAAGGGAAATCCAATACAACTACATAGCTCACCAACAAATTCAAAATTCCATCTCCACACAACACAGAAAACTAAAAATCAAAAAATCTTTAAATCCTAGCTTTTTAAATAAAACCCAAAACCAAAATCAATTAAAACAGAAAATTCCCAAATTTAGACCTACAAAAACCCAAAATAAAAATCACATAAACCCAAAACTCAAATCAAACAACAATCGGAGTCGAGTCGAGTGTGGAGTCAAGCTCGAAGATCGGGCGCTAGGATCTTGGGTCGAGCTTGTCATCGGATTTCGACTTGGAGTCGCCGAACTCGTCCCAATCGGAGTTGGAGGTGTCAGAATCGGGGGAGAGGGAATCGACCGACGGTGGGTCCTTAAGGTCATCATGGGAGAGGACGAGGACGAATGGAACAAAGAGAGAGAGTTTTGGACAGTGAAGAAGAAGAAAAGGAACAGAGAAAGAGATTTGGTGGTAGGCTATTGCTTGTCTGCTTCTGTTTTGTAATTTGTATTTGTACTACTGAGAGAGAGAGAGGTGCAAGAAAAAAGGTTAACATTTTCTTGGACAGTACTAGTACTACTAGTATATATATTTTTTATTCTCTCTCTATGTCTATGCACGAAAAGTGTTTAAAAAAAGTGAGGAGTGTTATTCGGTTAAACCGAATTGTAAGACCCCAAATTATTAATAATTAAAATTTAATTTCTTCTATTTATCATTTTAAAATAGTAAGGGTTGATTTGATTAATGTGGTTAGTTATGGGTAAAATGCGCAAATATTTCAAATAAGCAAGTGGTTATAAAATACTCATTGTTGTCGGAGAATATTCGTTTGGTCGTGGAATATTCTTTTTGCGGAATATTAAATATTCGGGAATATTAAATGCTAAAAGGGGCCCGATTAGATGAAGAAAAGACAAGTATGAGTTGTTTATAAATAGCAGGCGTAGTTATTCACAGATTATCTTGTTGGAATACCCGATTGGTTAAAACACGATGTCGCATTGTTGCACCTGAGTACTTGCAGTATTGCACCAATTATTGATTCTTACGAAAGAAGGCATTACTCGATAATTATTACGGTAATTATTGTTGATATTTTATTTTATTGATTGATAATTCTTTGCGTTGATTTTTTATATTCTTTGTTATTTTGATAATTGTCACTACGAAGTATTTTTTCATTATCAGACAATAATTCATATTATCGAATAATATTATTAGAAAACATTATTGGCGATGTCTAGAAAGTTACATACAGGGAGGTTTGGTCACCTAATTTGCGCTTGAGTAAGGAGAAATCTTTATTAGAAAGCCCCCCTCTTTCACAGGAGCGACTGGTTGCGATCTTTGTGATTCTGTAATATTATTTATAATAATTATTGATTTATATGATGAGGAAAATATTGATTTTATGTGGATATAGATGGAGAAAATTTTTAAAGTGACAATTGTTAAAATTGATATTTTATCTTTTACGATAAAATAATATTTTATTATATTATTATAATATAATAATGGTGATATTTTACAATGAATGTGGGATATATGAGTATATGAGGGAGGAAGAGTATTTTTGTTGCAAAAGTTGTTTTAACACATGTTTTGTGTGTCGGTGGACCCCATTTCTTGGTTGAAATTTGATTATAGCTTTGTAAAATCAATGGTTTATGGATTTTGGTCAATTTACATTTGGAATTTGGAAAAACTTTCTTACGCAAAGTTGTAGAGAATTGAATTTCCTATAAAAATTCGCGAGATTCAAATTTTGTGATAAAATGGCTATTTATTATGAATTATTGAAGTTAGAGGTTCGAATAATTGATTTTTGGAAGTTTTAAATAATTATATTAACAAAAACGTTTTTTACATTGTTGGGACTCATTTAACATGTGATTAGGTGGCTGATTTGGATGCTAAAAGTGCGTGAGAGAATTTATAATATAAATATTAATATTATATTAATTTTTACGCTTTGGTGTTCTAAGCATTTTTCTATAAATAGGGTGCTTAAGTTAGAATTGAAAATCACACCGAAACTAAAGATTTCTCTCTCTCTTTCTCTCTCTATAATATCGAAAGTGTATTTGTGAGTATTTTAGTACTTTGAGTATTGCTATACGGTGTAAGTTCTTTCAAAGACTATATCCGATATTCGGTCGGAAGTACTATTCTTTACGAGATAACGGATGTTATTTTCTTCAGTAAATGATATTATTTCTTGATATCATTATCTTGAAATATTGGTTGGAACTTTTTATCAAATTTGGAACTTTTTTTCATGTCATGGGGTTCTTATTCACGAGTTACTATTCACGAGTTACTATTACTATTCTTATTCGAGTGCGTGATGATGATTTTTTGTGAAATTTCTATCTTTTGAGGTCGGAGTTACTATTCACGTATATAGCACTATTTATTCACGATATCGACACTATTCACGAAAAAATTAAATTTTCTTTTCCGTGTCCAAGATTATGCATTATGATTCCTATCTTTGATTGGATCTATGTTTTGATCTTCATTCTTGAATTTTACTCCAATCTGGTTATTTATGAAGTATTTTTGAACTTGGATTATTTAAAGTACGAATCCTTAATACTTGTTCTTTTGTTTCATTGGATTCGTTTTTTCTTTAAAATATTTTTCATCATCCTCGGTCCTAAATGATTATATTCTTGAATATCTTTGGCTTTGTAGTGCAAAGATGAATGATTCTTGATGAATATCTTTGGCCCGTAGTGCAAAGATGAGCAGTGTTGAGATGAACATATTGGCGATTAATATCTTTGGCCCGTAGTGCAAAGATGAGCAGTGTTTAGATGAACATGACCGGTGATGAATATCTTTGGCACTGTAGTGCAAAGATGAATATTTGATTCGGATATATATTGATTGATGTTATAGGGATAAAATATCGACGATGAACTTTTAAATTCATATATAGAAGATAGTAGTTTGCATTCTCTACTTAACTCTTCTAATGAATTATTATTTTTCATTGCGAAGATTGATTTAAAAGCTGGTTGTCTATTGTATTCTATTAGATTTTTTCTGTTGAGGACTAACGATAATTTGTTCTATATTATCTTAGTCGTAATGTTCTTCTTGGGCTAGTTGAGCTCACCCTTTTCCTTGTTGTTCCATTTTTTCTTCTCGAGGCGAGAATGTAATGAGTACTAGTCGGGGGTGTGGAATGATGGTTCTAGAAGTTGTTCTAGTAGTCCTCACTATTACGTAAAATAGTAGTGTATTAATAATTGTAATGAGGACTTATTTGAGTGTGGATATTATACAGATGACAATATTTGTATTTAAACTCACAGTTTTATGTTGTATTAATAAAGTTGTAGTTGTTTACGTACCATGTATTTGGCGACTTCGAGAATGGGTGTTGTATACCTATTTTATTTTGGGGGCGTCATGATTGGTTAATATCGAGCTTAGGGATATGGTCTCTGGTGGAGATCGGGGAATAGTCTTAGGAGGAGAGGCAGAGTAATCCTTAGCTAGTATGTCATACCTAAGCTTATTTGTTGTCGATCGAACTATATGGTTAATATGTGATATGTTAATTTGTTTAATTAACCCTTGTTTTATAAGATAGTATTTAAGAATGGCGGTGAGAATATTAGCGGTGGAGTTAATGAGACCGTGTGAAACACTTTTAATCACCACCGAGAGGAACATGCAGCAGGAAGGCAATATTCCTCCGATAAACAACACCACCGAAAGCGGGGCGATGAGCGAGCGGGTTGTTTAGGAGATTTTTGCGATTCATGCAAAACTAGAGCGAGGAGACTCGTATACAGAATACGGTGGAAATGATATAACGCCTTGTGACTTATCACAGTCAAGCGATTCAAAGAGTTAGGACCACGAATTTAAGGAAAGTCGGATCCGATCATGGCGGAAACATGGGTCAAACAAATTACCAAGATATTCGATGTCTTGGGATGCGGAGAACAGAAGGTTCCATTCGCCACCTTTATGTTCCGTGGCGAGGATTCTTGGTGGAGAATACGTAAAAGCGTACCCGACTGCTTGCACTCCGCATGTCTTGGGAAGCGTTTCAAAAACTTTTCAATGAAAAATACTTTCACGAAAGTATTCGCCATATGAAAGAGGTAGAGTTTATTAGACTAGAACAAAACAACATGGCGGTGTCCCCAACGAGGCGAAGTTCGCGAGTTATCGAGTTTGCACCTCATTTGGTAGAGAATGAGGAGCGAAGAATGCGAGGATGTTTACGAGAGGTTTAAAACCCGAGATTGACGATATCTTATCTCTCATAAATTTTCTTTATATTGAGATGTTGTCAATAGGGCTCAATTATTAGAAGCGAGATAAGCGAAAGTACGTTGACAAGAGATAATGTAACCAGGATCATACCAGTGACATCAGTCATCAGAACAACGATAACCAGTGGAGAAAGAAAAATACGGACAAGAGCGACAACCACTCTGGTGGTAATCGTGGCCATGAAAATAGAAGAAGCGAGTCGGGGGGAGATTTTAAAAAGAGGAGATTCAACAATGACACTGCGAAGACGTCAGCACCAGCAGCAACTGGTTTTAAGGGAGGAGAACGACCACCGGTCGTATGCTATAAATGTGGAAAAGAGGGACACATCAGCCCAAACTGTCCACAACAGTTCAAGGTATGCTATAATTGTGGAAAGGAAGGACATATCGCTCGAGATTGTACGGTAGCGAAACCAAGCCCAGTGGGGATGGTGACTCAAAAAGGTCATCCCGAGAAAAGTCAAAGTCAGCGATTTCTAGAAGAAGCGTTTGTCGTGGTGGTCAACATCACGAGAACCCAAATGAGGTGATCACGGGTAAGCTAATCATAAATTCATGCTAAGTTTATACATTACTGAATCTGGGGTGCTACCCATTCATTTATCTCTCTACTTGTGCTCAAGCGTTTAAACTTGACTCAGGAGAAATTAGACTTTGACCTATCTGTGGAAACTCCGTTAGGAGAAACTTTCATCACATCCATTGTTTATAAATCTTGTTTGATCAAGTTGGCACCATCGCATTACACATTGACCTTATTTCTTTAAAGATACTTGCTTTTGATGTGATTTTGGGGATTGATTGATTAACTACTCATCATTGCCAAAATTGATTGCTTTCGTAAGGTTGTTAGTTTTCATATTCTAAGCAACTTTGTTATTGAATTCAACAACCAAACCATTGAAGTCAAACACTTTCATATCAAGCCATAAAGTCATTCGTTTATTGAAAAATGGATGTCAAGTTTTCTTAGCCCATGTTATGGACTTAAACAAAAATACGTCAGATTTGAATGATATTTCTATTGTTAGTAAATTTCCTGATGTATTTCCTGAAGAATTTCTTGGCTTACTCCCAAAGTGTGATATTGAATTTTGTATCGACTTTGAACCCGGTACAAAACCCATTTCTAAAATCTCATGGCTCCTATTGAACTTCAGGAGTTAAAAATTCAACTATAGAATTTGGTACCCGAGCCTTTATCTGGTGACTTCCTTTGTGGAATGCACCAAAGCCAGACTCTCCATGGGGGATGCCATATTAATGCGATAGTAAAGCGATAGGTGTCATTGTGACGTCTTTATCCAAGATTGGGATATGAGTCGCGAGTTGAGAGCAACCTAAGTCGATAATTGAAATCGTAGCTTTACATGCTTAGTTGGTTATTATCGAAGATTTTGTGGAAAGATTTTCTCGAATCGCTACTCCATTAACGCGGTGACTCGTAGAGATACAAAATTCGAATGGAGCAAGGAATGTGGGAAGAGCTTGAAGAACTCGATAGGAGACTCATTTGGCACATGTTACGACCATACCATCTGGAAAAGCGAGCGTGGTAGGTGGCGTGTTAAGTAAAAGATCGTATCTGATCGAATGCGATATTGTCAAAGACCCATTTCATATAACTTATAAATGATAGATATAGAGTTAAAGACTCTAGGGACTCACGTGATGATATCAAGTAGAACCGAGGCTTTAATCGATAAAGTTAAAAAGCGTTCAAGCTACACGGAGGTGATGAATATGAAGAAGGAGGTACAAGAAGTTGTTATTCAAAAGCGAGAATTGGAGATGTGAGAAAGCTCGAACCTTGATTTATTAGTCCATTTGAAATCCTAGATCGAATAGGAAGCGTGGCCTATAGACTCGTTTTACCGCCAAGTATGACGCGTGTTCATAACATTTTTCGTAAATATATCGATGTTACGTAAATATGTGGACGAGATGACCGAACCATGTTATTGAGTTAGAAGCCAAGGACGAGATAATAGAAGACTTAATGTATGAAGAGGTACCTGTCAAGATTTTGGATAGGAAAAGAGCATGTCCTACGTACGTCAATTTCGAGGACGAAATTTCATAAGGAGGGGAGGTTGTAAGACCCCAAATTATTAATAATTTAAATTTAATTTCCTCTATTTATCACTTTGAAATAGTAAGGGTTGATTTGATTAATGTGGTTAGTTATGGGTAAAATGCTCAAATATTTCAAATAAGCAAGTGGTTATAAAATACTCATTGTTGTCGGAGAATATTCGTTTGGTCGTGGAATATTCTTCTTTGTCGAGGGAATATTAAATGCGACGGTATTGACCTTTTGTGGGCCCCATGTGGAAAGAGATTGGATGAAGAAAAAAGACAAGTATGAGTTGTTTATAAATAGCGGCGTAGTTATTCTGAATTATCTTGTTGGAATACACGGTGGTTAAAATACGATGTCTGGCTTTGTTGCTGCGATGCTGCGGTATTGCACAATTATTGATTCTTACGTAAGAAGGCACTACTCGATAATTGTTTACGATAATTCTTATTCGGTATTTTATTTTATTGATTCAATAATTCTTTGCGTTGATTTTTTATATTCTTTGTTATTTGATAATTGTCCTTTACTACGGTATTTTTCATTATCGGAGTAATAATTCATATTATCTGAATAATATTATTAGAAAATATTATTGGAAATGTCTAGAAAGTTACATCTACAGGAGAGGTTTGGTCACCTAATTATGCGCCAAGTAAGGAGAAATCTTTATTGGAAAGCCCCTCTTTCACAGGAGCGGCTTGGTTGCCGATCTTGTGATTCTGTAATATTATTTGTGAATAATTAATTATTGATTTATATGATGAGGAAAATATTGATTTTATGTGGATATAGATGGAGAAAATTTTTAAAGTGACAATTGTTTAAAATTGATATTTTATCTTTTACGATAAAATAATATTTTATTATATTATTATAATATAATAATGGTGATATTTTACAATGAATGTGGGATATATGAGTATATGAGGAGGAAGAGTATTTTTTGTTGCGAAAGTTGTTTTAACACATGTTTTTGTGTGTCGGTGGACCCCATTTCTTGGTTGAAATTTGATTATAGCTTGTAAAATCGATGCGTATATGGATTTCGGTCAATTTTTGTTTGGAATTTGGAAAAACTTTCTTCTGCAAAGTTGTAGAGAATTGAATTTCCTATAAAAAGTTGTGAGATTCAAAGTTGTAGAGAATTGAATTTCCTATAAAAAGTTGCGAGATTCGAATTTTGTGATAAAATGGCTATTTATTATGAATTATTGAAGTTCCGAGGTTCAAGAATAATTGATTTTTGGAAGTTTTAAATAATTATACAAAAACGTTTTTTACATTGTTGGGACTCATTTAACATGTGATTAGGTGGCTGATTTCAGATGTTAAGTGTGCGTAGAGAATTTATAATATAAATATTAATATTATATTAAATTTTACGCTTTGGTGTTCTAAGCATTTTCTATAAATAGGGTGCTTAGGTTAGAATTGAAAATCACACGAAACTAAAGATTTTCTCTCTTTCTCTCTATAATATCGGCGTATTTGTGAGTATTTTAGTACTTTGAGTATTCTTTATACGGTGTAAGTTCTTTCAAAGACTTATATCCGATTATTCGATCGGAAGTACTATTCTTTACGAGATAAGGGATGTTATTTTTTTCGTAAATGATATTATTTCTTTGATATCATTATGCGAAATATTGGTTGGAACTTTTTATCAAATTTGGAACTTTTTCATCGGGGTTACTTATTTATGAGATTCTTATTCACGAGTTACTATTCACGAGTTCTTATTCACGAATTCTTATACTATTCACGAAGCGTGATGATGTTTTTTGTGAAATTTCTATCTTTTGAGGTCGAAGTTACTATTCACGTATACAACACTATTCACGATATCGACTTTATTCACGAATACGACCTTATTCACGGAAAAATTAAATTTTCTTTTCCGTGTCCAAGATTATGCATTATGATTCCTATCTTTGATTGGATCTATGTTTTGATCTTCATTCTTGAATTTTACTCAATCGGTTATTTATGAAGTATTTTTGAACTTGGATTATTTAAAGTACGAATCCTTAATACTTGTTCTTTTGTTTCTTTGGATTCTTTTTCTTTAAAATATTTTTCATCATCCTCGGTCCTAAATGATGATATTCTTGAATATCTTTGGCTGTAGTGCAAAGATGAATGATTCTTAATGAATATCTTTGGCCCGTAGTGCAAAGATGAGCAGTGTTGAGATGAACATGGCCGATCGATTAATATCTTTGGCCGTAGTGCAAAGATGAGCAGTGTTTAGATGAACATGACGGTGATGAATATCTTTGGCTTTTTGTAGTGCAAAGATGAATATTTGATTCGGATATATATTGATTGATGTTATAGGGATAAAATATCGACGATGAACTTTTAAATTCATATATAGAAGATAGTAGTTTGCATTCTCTACTTAACTCTTCTAATGAATTATTATTTCCGCTGCGAAGATTGATTTAAAACTGGTTGTCTATTGTCTATTAGATTTTTTCCTGTTGAGGACTAACGATAATTTGTTCTATATTATCTTGGTCATAATGTTCTTTACTGGGCTAGTTGAGCTCACCCTTTTCCTTGTTGTTCCATTTTTCTTCTCAGGAGGCGAGAATGTAATGAGTACTAGTCGGGGTGTGGAATGATGGTTCTAGAAGTTGTTTCTAGTAGTCCTCTTTATTACGTAAAATAGTGTATTAATAATTATAATGAGGACTTATTTGAGTGTGGATATTGTCTAGATGACAATATTTGTATTTAAACTCACAGTTTTATGTTGTATTAATAAAGTTGTAGTTGTTTCTGTACCATGTATTTGGCGACTCAGAATGGGTGTTGTATACCTATTTTGGGGGCGTCATAGTTGGTATCAGAGCTTAGGGATATCTATCAGAATTTTAACAAATCCTTAATTCTGATTGATTGAAAAGACAATTACCATTCCAGAACCAGCCATAGTGACGACACATCTGCATCCTTTACGAGAAGGAGAGAGGCAGAGGTGATAGTTAACGTTTTGAAAGAAAGACTGCGTTGTAGATAGAGAAAGTTTGTCAAGCTTGGGCATGAAGATCGCCGCAATCCAGAGATGAGAGATGATAGGACTTGATAGGTGAAGATTGAGATGGTTTAGGAGAGTATCTCAAGATATTTTCAAATGGATATAGATAACTAGTGTTACAGTTGTTGGTAGTTCCTTGTTTGTAGTCCTAGATTTATGATGGAGTAGTATACTAGTATTATACATATATTGATATACATATAATAAAAGGCAGGGTGTGAAAATACAAAAATATCATTCTTGTTCATAGTTAGCAAATACCATATTGGAAAAAACTGGTACATTATGTTAGTTCCCAGTAGGCACGATATAGATCTAGAAGGGGGGGTTGAATAGATCCTTTTTAGTTTCAAATACTTTTCTGGTTTATTTTGTATTGCTCATGAATTAGCAAATGACAAACATAAGAATCTTTTCAAGAACAACGGAATAAGTAAAATATCCCCTTTATTGATATATTCATAATCAGACATACATTGTTCGTAGAGTTAATTCAGTAGTAAACAGTTAAAACATACATAGCAGTTATAGCAGTTAAGGTACATAATGTAAATGACATAAGGTAAACGACATAAGGGATTTTAAGTGGTTCAGAGACTTAAGCTTCTAATCCACTCTTCTGCTTTCAACTAGCAGGATTTCCACTAATGAGGCGCACCACGAATCACTAAGATTCCTTCAAGTGGCACAGTGACCTTGGGACTTGATTCACAAAGAACTCTTGAGGCCGATAGCCTTGGAACTTCTCTAGTTCCTAGGAACTCTTCAAGCCCCAATGAGTTTGGAACTTCATTTAGTCCCTCGGATGAGGACCCCTCGAGGCCACGGCTTCTTGTTGTTGAGTTGTTTATTTGTTGGAGATGGTGCTGAGCTGCTAAGATGTCTTTTGGCTCTGAACATCTTCTGTACTTAGCAGCTTGGCTTGATCATCCTTGAAGTGCAGTTGAGTGTTGCATGATGCTCAGCTTCTTCAGTTACTCAACCACTTCTGATGATCCCTTGATGAACTACCTCGAAGATCATTTTTCTTGATACATGATGGCTGCACATGATAGGTTTCTAAGTTGACTGTAAGCTCTTCTGCTAGGTACTTAGAAACTTTCTCATGCTTGCCACCATGATGGCGTTTGTGATCTCCTTTCTTGATACTTGATGCCTTCTCATGATGGACTTGCTAAGATGACTGTGAGCTCTTCTCTATGGTACTTAGGGTCTTCCCATGATGGACATCAAGATGTCATTGATGCTCTTCTTTCTCTCTGCAGTTCAGAACACTCTTCTTGTAGTAGAACTCTCACTTCTACATTGTAGAACTCTCACTTCTACATTGTAGAACCCTCACTTCAACTTCTTTCTTTGTCGGTCTCCAAGTGTTCTTGGTGGATCGTAGAGTGAGCCTTCAGACCTTCATTGGTCACTCACTATTTTACGTTGGTTGGATTAGTCCACCATTTCTCCAAACTCGGCAACTCCAGCAACCCTTGATATTTGAAGCTCTAACTGATTTATACTCCTTCCCAATCCTTCCGTTGGAAAGTAGCGGTTGAAAGCTATTCAAATATCTTCACAGATCTCGAGTTGACTGAGGTAGACTGCAGATGTGACATGTCATAACTTTCTGACGCTGCAGTCTACTATTTCACCTACCCCGTCAGAGATGTCACTTAAATGTCTTGGGCAGGTCGAAGACTTTATTTCCTCCTTCTAATTTCTCGATCAGAGGTTGTCCTTTTGCATCGATGCTCTTAATAAGCTCTTGTCCGAATACCAACCTTCAGATTGAACCGTTGCTAATGCTTCAATCTTCAGTTGTTCGAACTCTACGATTCTGATGCAAGTCTTCATGAACCGGATCGTAGTATCTTGTTGACTGGTAGAGACAACACTACGATCTTGAAGAGTGTTGATTGGATCTTCAATGTAAAACACCTCTTCCTTCTTTTGTTCAGTGCTTCAACACTTCTGTTTGCCTTGACAGTTCTTAGAAACTGATGGCTTGACTTCATTGTTCTGGCCCCTTCTAAATAACAAGACACTTCAGATTTGTGGCGTGTCCAGCTCGCTTTCTCCTTGTGATCTCCCGTTCACTTATCATCAATGGACTGACCCAATGCTTAATCACTTTAGCCTTGTTCTTCAGAAGTTGTCTAGTATCTCTGTATGCACTCCATTAGTTCTTTCTTTGTTTGGAAAACACTACGATCCTGAATACTTCCAAGATTGTTGTCATCTTATCACATGACAGCTACTGCACTTGCTGAATTTCCTCAATCAGTTACCGAAGTCTTCTTCTGATCAACTTGTGGAAGACTTCATCTCGAATGGCTTCCCAACTCAATTTGAATGCTGATTGGGTTGGTGCTTAGATCTTCTGTTAGCTTGCATGCCATTCGTTGAGTGCTCTCTGGTTTCCTTCAAGTGGGATGTATCCTTGCAGTGCCAACCAGAGGCTTGGTTTCCTTGACTCTCTTGGCAGACTACGATTTCTGGTGCAGTGCTCGACGATCAGACAAGCCTATCTATTACATCATAAGATAAACCTAACATGCTTGATCTTTTTATGTTTATAGTCCTTGTACATCATTTCTTTTTAAGGACTTTACAAAGCTGTTTTGCTTATGTAGGATCAACCTAACATACTTGTTCAATTCATTCTAAGTCCTTGTACACATGTTTCTATTATCTATCAAAGGACTTTACAGCTTTTCTTAATGCAAGCATACTTGCATATTCATTCATATATATCATAATCAAATCATTTGTAAATAGGAATATCATTCACATGCTTATTCCTGACACATTATGATATTAAAATTGGTACCGTACTGGTACTAGATCGGCTAACCGATTTGGTATAACGGTCCAACTGGTACCGATATCGGTACCCAATTTTAGTAACCGATTTGGACCGGTTCGATACCATAAATTACCGATGAACACCCCTACTTGTAGTCTTAACCAGACCAGGCTCCAATGTGACGCCCTCAAAATAGGTCCACATTGTGACGCCCCCAAAATAGGTATACATCACCCATCTTGAGTCGCCAAATACACGGTACAAAATTCAAATACAACTTAATAATACAACTGTCGTGTAAAATACGACAAAACATAAACTAAAAGTTTTAATACGAATATTGTCTTCTAGACAGTATTCAACTCAAATGGAGTCCTCAATACATTTATTATCACACTATTTCATAGAATAGTGAGGACTACTAATGCTATCATCTGGACCGTCACTCTGTTCCCCGACTAGTCCCAACTACGTTCTCATTTTCTGAAGAGAACAAGGAAAGCAAAAAGGTGAGCTCAACTAGCCCAGTAAGAAATATTATGACTAAGATAATGCAGAATAATTTATCGTTAGCCTTCAACTAGTGTTATACTGATAAAATATAACAAACATCAAGTTTAACTGCAGCGGAACAAGCAATCCATTAGAAGAGTCAAGTAGAGCATAAAATTTACTATCTTCTATGATTTAAAAGGTTTTTCATCACTTTTATCGCTGAGACTCATCTTAATAAATATTCCATATCATCGAATCACCCCTGCACTACGACCAAGGATATTCTTTAGTATCACGATCATAAATTATCCATGCACTACGGGCCAATGATATTCGTGTATTCATCAATGGTCATGATCATGCCAACAACTGTCCATCAATGCACTACAGGCCAATAAGGACTTTTACCACATCATTTGTAACATTATGGTCATGATTATACTGAATAATCCCTGGTCATAATCATACCAAGTCCATCTATGCACTACAGGCCACATATGACTTTCAACATAATATAAACATGAGGATGATGACAATGATATAAGAATTCAATAAAACAAGTTCAAGGATAAGATTTTAAAGATTTATAATTTAATTTATCCAGAATTCAATATTGTCCAAATTGTCAACATGATACTGCTTTGTGGAGTAAAATTCAAGAATGATAATGTATCAAAAATGATTTGGAATGAAAAGAAATTAATTTTTTGTTATGAATAGTACTAATGAATACGGTGAATAGTGTACGAGTGTATAGTACTTGAAGAATAGTACTCAAGTGAATATACTTTGTGAATACTTTGTGAATAGTACTTTATGAATAGTACTTTATGAATAGTACTTTTGTGAATAGTCTTAGTATAAATGAATAGTACTCATGCACAAGATACTCAAAGCATAAAAAACTTAAAATTTAACAAGAATGTGCAGAAAATATTCTTGTGAAGCTATACTAGATGAAGCACAAATTTCAAGGATATTCTACTAATTTAACGGAATATAGAAGCAATACTTTAACCGAATGATGGTATAATCAGGAATACGAGACGAAATAATATTACTCACATACTATAGAGTATGGAAGAAAATATTATTCCTATGAATACTGAACAAAATAATATCCCTTACCTTAGAAGAAGATTGGATACTGGAATAACGAGATAGCAGACTTCTCTTCTACTTTCCCTCTAAAGCTTCTCTCTCTATAAATGCTCTTGCGAGTCTTAGTGAATTGGTGAGAATGAAAGAAGAATGAGCTTCTATTTATAGAAAAATATAGTTTCGATAATTGCACGTTTTGGGGCTCGAAATATTACAGTATAATACCTTCATCTTTTTCTTCATTTTTAATTTAGTCCTGCAAGTATTATCAAACTTGCACCACCTCCCCTAATAGTACATCTTGTGAATCAATAGTACAATCATGTGAATCAATAGTATAATCATGTGAAAAAATAATTACAGTATAATACCTTCATCTATACCTTCATTTTTAATTTAGTCATGCAAGTATTATCAATCTTGCACCACCTCCCCTAATAGTACATGAATGTGAATCAATAGTACACACATGTGAACACATAGTTATAAGCATATGAATTAATAGCAATTAATTGCTCATTTATCCGATTAATTACCCGATTGATCAATATAACCTCCAGACATCCATTATTATCGAAATAGATGTCGATTTCTACTAACACTAATAATCCGAACACAATGGAGCTATCAATTTCATCTTTAATCAACACGAACTTATTCATTATTAATATTATAACTCACAATATTTAACAATCGAGGTCGTTCCGGGAAAGAGGGGCTTTTCGATAAGGATTTCTCCTTATTGAGTGCATGATTAGGTGACCAAACCTCTCTTTGTGAACTTTCTAGACATTGTCAATATTGCAAATAATAATATGAATAACTTTGTCTTCTCAATTATTGATTTAATAATATAAAATATTATACGAGATGATCTTGTGACAATAATTGAATCAATAATATGAAAGATATTATCAATGCAATTTCTGTAGCAATAATTGAGTATAATTGAGTGACTTCTCACGTAAGCATCAATAATCAATATGGTGTGTGCTACTCTTATGCAACCATGCCAGACATATTCTTTACTTTTACCATAGGGTAGTTCAACAGTTTAACGGTAAAACTTTTGCCGTTATTTTTATAAAAGATAATTACATCGTTTTTTAACTACGACAATACTTTTCATTGTGGGGTCCACTAATGATTGTGTCATCGTCATACGAATATTCTCTGTTAAAAGCGAATATTCACTGACCAATCGAATATTATATAACCACTACTTGCTTACTTTGCAAAATTTATAAATAATACCCACAACTATAACATTATATCAAATCCACACCATAATATTCAAAAATATATTTTGAGAAAAATTAATCTTTATTCATAAAAGTTGGGGTCTTACAACCTCCCCTTCTTATGAAATTTCGTCCTCGAAATTAGGGTGCGCATACTGGTATGTCGAAGAGGTGAGGATACCTTGACTTCATTTGATTCTAACTCCCGGTCATTTCCTCAACATCGTGGTTTCTCCACAAAACTTTGACTTGAGGTATAACCTTGGGCGTAGAATATGATCCTTCTTATCCAAGATTTTAAAGGTACCTCTTCATACGTTAAATCTTACGCTATCTCGTCGGTTCTAATTCAATAATGTGGTTCGGGTCTTTCACATATTTACGTAACATAGATATGTGAAAAGCGTTATGAATACGAGACATACTTGGCGGTAAGGCGAGTCTATAGAGGCCAGTTCCTACTCGTTCGAGGATTAAAATGGGCCAATGAATCGAGGATTGAGCTTTCCTCTCTTTCCAAATCTCGTAACTCCTTTCCATGGAGCAACACGTAACAACATATGATCTCGATATTGAATTCCACGTCCTTTCGATGAAGATCGGCATAACTCTTTTGTCGATCTTGTGAGGTTTTTATACGTTGTCGGATCGTTTGAATCTTTTCGTAGTCATACGTACCAACTCGGTCCCAACAACGTTGCTTCACCCACCTCATCCCGATATCTTTGGAAATGACACTTTCTTCCATCTGCGCCTCAAATGGAGCCATGCCGATACTTGCTTGATAAGCTATTGTTGTAGAAAACTCCACCAATGGTAAGAACTTGTCCCAACTTCCTTTGAAGTCGAGGACACGAGTCTTAATAAATCTTCAAGAGTTTGAATAGTCCTCTCCGACTGCCCATCCGTTTAAGGATGATATGCCGAACTAAATCGTAAATCCGTGCCCATAGCTTTTTTACAAACTAACCCAAAATCGTGAAGTGAATCTTGAGTCTCGATCAGAAACTATGGATACTAGCATACCATGCAATCTTACAATCTCGTTTATGTACATACGAGCAAGACGTTCAAGTGTATAAGTTTCTCGCATCGGTAAGAAATGAACAGACTTGGTCAATCTATCAACAATGACCCAAATCGCATCTATACCTTGAGAAACTTTGGAAAGACCAGTAACAAAATCCATAGTAATGTGCTCCCACTTCCATTCTAGAATTTCAAGTGGTTGTAATGGAACTTTTGGCACTTGATGCTCCGCCTTAACTCATTGACAAGTTAGACACCTTGAGATAAACCCCGCTATCTCTCTCTTCATATTGCTCCACCAAAATGTATGTCGAAGATCATGATACATTTTGATACTCCCAGATGGATTGCAAACGGTGTGTTGTACGCCTCCATCATGATTTTATACTTCAAGTCAGAATCGTTATGAACACAAAGTCTAGATTTGACTCGAAGTATTCCTTCTTCATCGATTCTTGCTTCCGGAATAACACCTTCTTGTACTTTCTTCCTCATACGCATCAGCTCCAGGTCTGTAACTTGAGCAGCTTTAACTTTATCGATTAAAGTCGGTTCTACTCATATATTCGCCATCATCACATCGGTCTATGGAGTCTTTAACTCTATCTCCATCCTTTGTAAGTCATACAAAATGGGCATTTGCATTGACAATATCGCACTTGTACCCACATATGATCTTCTACTCAATACATCAGCTACTACATTCGCTTTTCCAGGATGGTATTGAATGGTATGATCGTAATCTTTCAATAGCTCAAGCCATCGTCATTACCGCATGTTGAGTTCCTTTTGAGTGAAGAAATATTTGAGGCTTTTATGATCAGTATAGATCTCCACATTCTCTCCATACAGGTAATGCCTCCAAATCTTAAGTGCAAAAACGACAGCTGCCAACTCTAGATCATGAGTAGGATAATTCCTCTTATATTCTTTGAGTTGTCGTGAGGCATAGGCAATGACTTTCCCATGTTGTATGAGAACACATCCTAACCTTTTGCCTGAAGCATCACTGTAGATGACAAATCCCTCGAGGCGGATGGTATTTGTCGAGCAGTCTTTGAAATGAGCCTCCTCTTGAGTTCTTGAAAACTCTTATCACATTCCTCGTTCCAATTGAATTTTGTATCTTTCTGAGTCAGCTGAGTTAATGGAGTAGTGATTCGAGAAAACCCTTCTACGAATCTCCGATAATAACCAGTTAAGCCGAGAAAGCTACGTACTTTGGTCACTGACTTAGGTTGCTCCCAGCTTTGAATTGCTTCAATCTTTGCCGGGTCAATAGATATTCCATGATTTGATATCACGTGCCCAAGGAATGCTACTTCCTCAAGCCAGAACTCACATTTCTTCAACTTGGCATATAACTTGTTTTCATGAAGTTTTTGGAGTATCAGCCTCAAGTGTTGCTTATGATCTTCACGGCTTTTGGAGTAAATGAGGATGTCATCAATAAAGACGACCACAAAGTGATCCAAATATTCCTTGAATACTCGGTTCATCATATCCATGAAGGCAGCATGACCATTAGTCAATCCAAAAGACATGACTAGGAATTCGTAATGCCCGTACCGAGTTCTGAAAGCAATCTTTGGAATGTCATCAATTTTAATCTTCAGCTGATGATATCCATAACTAAGATCAATCTTTGAAAAGAATTTGGCGCCTTGCAACTGGTCAAACAGGTCATCAATGCGAGGCAACGGGTACCTATTTTTATGGTGACATGATTCAACTCCGATAATCAATAAAAAGTCGCATACTTCCATCTTTCTTCTTCACGAATAGAAGCAGGAGCACCCCGAGGAGGCGTCTTACTAGGTCGAATGAAATTGATGTCTAACAATTCTGTGAGTTGGGTTTTAACTCACGAAGTTCAATAGGAGCCATTCGATATAGGGCTTTGGAAATGGGTTTTGTCTGGGTTCAAGGTCGATACAAAATTCAATTTCACGCTACGGGGGTAGGCTAAGAAGTTCTTCGGGAATCGTCGAGAAATTTATTAACAATAGAAATATCATTCAAAAGCGGCGTATTTTTGTTTAAATCAGTGACATGAGCTAAGAAAGCTTGACATCCGTTTTTCAATAAGCGAATAGCTTTATGGCTTGAGATGACGATGATTGATTTTAATGGTTTGGTTGCTTGAATTCGCATAATAGGTTGGTTAGGAATATGAAAGCTAACAACCTTACGAAAACAATCAATTTTTGCATGATGAGTAGTTAACCAATCAATCCTAGAATTACGTTAAATGCAAGTATTTTCAATGAAATAAGATCGACGGGTAATGTGAGGGTACCGATTTGAACCAAACAAGACTTATAAGCGATTGGATGTAATGAAGGTTTCTCCCAGCGGAGTTTCAATAGATAAGTCAAAGTCTAATTTCTCTGGAGTTAAATTTAAACGTTGAGCGCAAGTAGGAGAAATAAAAGAATGGGTAGAACCGGTATCAAATAAGGTATATATTTCGCTAGAGTTTATGATAAGCTTACCCGTGATGACCTCGTTCGGGTTCCTTGCTTTCTGGGAGGTCACAACAAATGCCCTCCCTTGAACTACTAGTTTTGACTTGTCTGGGACGGCATTTGGTGTCCCCGTTCCAACTGCACTTTGCTTCCCAGTATGACAAAATCTAGCTAGGTGGCCTTCTCTTCCACAATTGTAACACGTTTTGGACTACTGCGCACAGTTTGGGCTGATGTGTCCCTCCCCTCCGCATTTGAAGCATATTATAGGTGGTCGTTCTCCTTCCTTAACAACGGGTGCTGGTGATGACGTCTTTCCATCATTGTTGAATCTCCTCTTCTTGAAATGTCCACTTTTATTGTCTTGGCCATGATTACCACCGAAGTGTTTACCATTTCTGGCATGTTGATTCCCTCCACGTTTGTTGTCACCGCTTCGATGACGGTTACCACTGGTATTATCATTTTGCCGGCTGCTTTCTCTTGGTTGGGTTGACTCGTTATCACGCTTTAATAACTGAGCCCTATTTACAACATCTGAATACAAACACAGTTTGTGAGAAATTAAGTATTGACGTATCTCGGGTTTCAAACCTCTTAGAAACATTCGCGTCATTCTCTCCTCATTATCAACCAAGTGGGACACAAACCGGGACAACTCGGCAAACTTAGCTTCGTACTGTGACACGGTCATATTGTTCTGCTCCAGCTTGATAAAATCTACCACCTTCATGTGACGAATACTTTCGGGAAAGTACTTGTCGTTGAACAGTTCTTGGAACTTCTCCCAAGACATCTTCAGTGCGGCAGGTTGAGTACGCTTTACCAATTTCCACCAGTAGTCTGCCTCTCCTCGCAACATAAAGGTGGCAAAGGGAACCTTTTGCTCCTCGGAGCATCCCAAGACATCAAATATCTTGGTGATCTACTTTATCCACGTCTTCGCCTTAAGTGGTTTTGGCTCTCCAATAAACTCTGGTGGTCCCAGCTCCTTGAACTATTTAGCGGTGACCGTTCGAGAGTTGCCAGTGTTTCCACCTGCATTTTGAACAGGAGCCACTCTCGCCTAATGTTTCATGAATTGCATAAAGCCTCTGAACATCCCATCGTTCATCATTTGGTCAGCGTTGTTGTTTTCTTGAGGATTATTGCCATCCTGATGCACATTATCCTGGGTATTGATCGTTATGACTCAACGGTCTCATGTGCTTCATTGCTTATCTCAACATTTTCGGATGCCATTTTCAAATACTGCCACAAAACAAGGGTTAATTGACATGTCACATATTATCCCTATACTCTGACCGACCAAATAAATACCAAATAAACTTAGGTAGGTCATACTAGCGAAGGAATTTCCCGTCTCTCCCCTCCTAGTTCTAGTATTACATCTCAGCCAGGGCTCATATCCCTAAGCTTTGATACCAACTGTGACGCCCCCAAAATAGGTAGACATCACCCATCTTGAGTCGCCAAATACATGGTACAAAATTCAAATACAACTTAATAATACAACTGTTGTGTAAAATACAACAAAACATAAACTGAGAGTTTTAATACGAATATTGTCTTCTAGACATTATTCAACTCAAATGGAGTCCTCAATACATTTATTATCACACTATTTCATAGAATAGTGAGGACTACTAATGCTATCATACGACCGATCACTCAGGTTCCCCGACTAGTCCCAACTACGTTCTCATTTCTGAAGAGAACAATGGAAGCAAAAGGGTGAGCTCAACTAGCCCAGTAAGAAATATTATAACTAAGATAATGCAGAATAATTTATCGTTAGCCTTCAATAGTGTTATACTGATAAAATATAACAAACATCAAGTTTAACTGTAGCAAAACAAGCAATCCATTAGAAGAGTCAAGTAGAGCTTAAAATCTACTATCCTCTATGATTTAAAAGGTTTTTCATCACTTTTATCATTTGAGACTCGACAATAAATAATTCACATCATCGAATCACCCCTGCACTACGGCCAAGGATATTCTTTAGTATCACGACCACAAATTATCCATGCACTACGGGCCAAGAATATTCGTGTATTCATCAATTGTCATGATCATGCCAACAATTGTCCATCAATGCACTACGGGCCAATGAGGACTTTTACCACATCATTTGTAACATTACGGTCATGATTATACAGAATAATCCCTGGTCATAATTATACCAAGTCCATCTATTCACTACAGGCCACAGATGACTTTCAACATAATATAAACATGAGGATGATGACAATGATATAAGAATTCAATAAAACAAGTTCAAGGATAAATTTTTAAAGATTTATAATTTAATTTATCCAGAATTCAATATTGTCCAAATTGTCAACATGATACTGCTTTGTGGAGTAAAATTCAAGAATGATAATGTATCAAAAATGATTTGGACCGAAAAGAAATTAATTTTTTTTATGAATAATACTCCGGGCGAATTGTGACCGAGTGAAAAGTACCCCGTGAATAGTACTTCGGGAATAGTACTCCGTGAGTAGTACTTTGTGAATAGTACTTTGTGAATAGTTGTAAGACCCCGAATCTTATGAAATAAAAGTATTCAATTTTTCTTATAATTACTATTCAGTAAATGGTTAAATTGATAAAAAGTTAAAAGTTAAGGGTGATATATGATTTTTTTCAAAAAACATGCAAGTGGTTATAAAATATTCATTGTTGTGGGGAATATTCGTTTGGTCGTGGAATATTCTTTACATTGGGGAATATTAAATGCAACAGAGGCGACCATTTGTGGGCCCCATAATGAGAATAAGCTGTCGGATGAAGAAAGCGACAAATTTGAGTTTTTATAAATAACTTGGCGTAATTGTTATCGTTAACCTTTGTTGGAATGCCGGTGGGTAAAGTAAAATGTCTGGCGTTGTTGTTGCGATGCTTTACGGTATTACTGCGATATTTTTGAATTATTGATTCTTACGTAAGAAGGCACTACTCAATAATTGTTATAGTAATTCTTATTCGATATTTTATTTTATTGATTCAATAATTCTTTGCGTTGATATCTTATATTATTGTTGCTTTCAATAATTGTCTTTGCCTGATATTTCCATTATCGGATCAATAATTCATATTATTTGAATAATATTATTAGATAGCATTATTGGCAATGTTCTAGAAAGTTACATCGAGGAGAGGTTTGGTCACCTAATTGCTTATTAGTAAGGAGAAATTCTTATTGGAAAGCCCCCCTCTTACAGGAGGCCGCTAGTTGTCATTATTGTGATTACGTAATATTATTTGTGAATAATTAATTATTGATTTATATGATAAGGAAAATATTCATTTTATGTGGATATAGATGGAGAAATTTTTTAAAGTGGCGGTTATTTGAAAATCGATATTTTATCTTTTCTGATAAAATACTATTTTATTATATTATTATAATATTATAATGATATTTTTACTATGAATGTGGGATATATGAGTATATGAGGAGGAGGTGTATTTTTGTTGCAAAAGTTGTTTAAAACATGTTAAATATGTCTGTGGGCCCATTTCTTGACTGAAATTTGATTATAGCCTGTAGAATTGCCCGTTTGTAGATTTCGGTAAATTTCGGTTTGGAATTTGGAAAAACTTTCTTCTGCAAAGTTATAGATAATGAAATTTCCTATAAAAAGTCGCAAGATTCAAATTTTCTGATAAAAGGGCTATTTATTATGAATTATTGAAGTTCCGAAATAATTGATTTTTGAAAGTTTTAATTATTTTTAATAACAAAAATGTTTTTTTGATTTAGTTGACTATTGGTGGCTGATGTTGGATCTGATTTAGTGTGCGTAGGAATTTAATATATATTATATTAATATTATATTAAATTTTCTGCTTTGGTGTTCTAAGCATTTTCCTATAAATATGGTGCTTAGGTTAGAATTGAAAATCACACCAGAAACTAAAGATTTCTCTCTCTTTCTCTCTCTATATATCGAGCGTATTTTTTGTAAGTATTTTAGTACTTTGAGTATTGCTATACGGTGCAAGTTCTTTTAGCACTATATAAAGATTTCGATTCGAAATCTTATTCTTTACGAGGTAAGGAGATTATTTTTTCATAAATGATATTATTTCTCAATATCATTATCTTAGAAATATTGGTTGGAATTTTTTATTAAATTTGGAACTTTTTCATATCGAGGTTACTATTCATGAGTTCTTATTCACGAGTTATTATTCATGAGTTACTATTCACGAGTTACTATTCACGAGTACTATTCACGAAGCGTGATGATGTTTTTTGTGAAATTTCTATCTTTTAGTGTCGGAATTACTATTCACGTATACGACACTATTCACGAATACGACACTATTCACTGAAAAATGAAATTTTCTTCTTTTAGTCCAAAATATCTATTCTGGATACTAGCTTTGATTGTATCCATGTTTTGATCATTCTTGAATTTTACTCCACTATGATTATTTATGAGGTATTTTTGGACATAGAATAGCTGAAATACGAATCCTTAATATTTATTCTTTTGTTTCACTGGATTTGTTTTCTTTAAAATATTTTTCATCATCCTAAGTCCTAAATGATGATATAACTGAATATCTTTGGCCTGTAGTGCAAAGATGAATGATTTCGATGAATATCTTTGGCGATGGTGCAAAGATGAGCAGTGTTTAGATGAACATAACTTAATGATGAATATCTTTGGCACTGTAGTGCAAAGATGACATGTTATTGAATATCTTTGTCGATGGTGCAAAGATGAAGCTGTTGATGAATATCTTTGGCCGTAGTGCAAAGATGAATTTATTAGTATGATTATGAGCGAGGCGTGATTTGGTATAACCATGATCTTCGATGTTTCAGGTAAAGACAGGTGATAAAAATTATCTTCATCCTGGATGCGAAGAGAAATTTAGAATCACAATTATGATTATGAGTTATTCATATGATTGTGGACCAGAACTGTTGATTGATGTTACAGGGATAAAACATTGTTGGAAATTTTTAACATGGAGAAGATAATAGACTTTATGGTCTATTTGACTCTTCTAATGAATTGCTCGTTCCGCTGCAACTATGGTTGAAAAGTTTTATCATCTACCATATGTTCTAAATCTCTGATTTATTACTATTGATGGCTATTGATAATTTATTTATCTTTAGTCATGATATTCTTTCTTGAGCTAGTTGTGCTCACCCTTTTGTTTCACAATTCCTTTCGAAGTAATAAAAAGTGTAATTTGGGTCGGCGGGGGAATAACAGGGAATAGAGCGATTGGTTATCATTTAGTAGTTATATTTGGTGAATCAACTAGGGTGAGAAAGCGACCCAACGTTGGAAGGGTGTTTTGCCACTATCATACAAGATGTCTAATGACATACCACCTCGTGTGTCCTCGTAAAGGCAGGGTTGTGCTCATCCACTTCTTTGAGTATATTTCTGAGCACTACTACTATATAATCTTGGTGTTTGTTTGGAGTTTAATTCCCAATTAGAGATAGTGGAGATAATGATATGTCAAGAGAAGACTCACCATTGGGAAGAATATGATAATAATCTTCTCTTTTTTTCTTTGGGGTCTATTAGATTGACCAAGGATAATTACATTGCCATATGATATCTATCATAACCTAGGCGTATGGCCTCCCGTATACGAAGGTTTCTTGAACACTTCCCAAAGATTCTAATTTCTAAAACAGTTTTTGACTATACCTTTATGTAAGGTGTCATTGTGACGTGCTATCTAAGGTTGGGATGAGAGTCACAGTTGGTATATATTTGTATCTAAACTCATATCATATGTGTTGTTGTATTTTGCATGACAATTGTTGTAATAAAGTTGTAGTCATTTTATGTACCATGTATTTGGCGACTCAGAATAGGTTCGATGGAATGGACCTGTTTTGGGGTTGTCACATTTGGTATCAGAGCTTAGGGATATGGTCTCTGGCGGAGAATCGGGGAATAGAACTAGGAGGGGAGAGATAAGTAAATCCTTCGCTAGTGTGTCCTACCTAAGATTAATTGTTGGTTGGTCATAATATATGGATATTATGTGATACGTTAATTTGTTTAATTAACCCTTGTTTTATGGCAGTATTTGAGAATGGCAGCTGAGAATGCTAACAATGGAGTGAATGAGACTGTGGGGATACCTCTAATCACTAACCATGATAATGTGATGTCAGACGAAGAAGGAATTAGAGATATTCTTGTGGTGAGTGAAAAATTGATAGTTGCACTGAGAGATAGTCGCGAGAGGTAACAAGCGAGAGTGAGGAAGAAGAGGAAGAAGAGGTACACGAGGAGAGTTTATTAGAGGTATTATATGATCAAAATATAGAATTGCAAAATCGTATTCATGAGTTAGAAGAAGCGAAATTTGAAGAGCGATGGCGGTCGTGGAGCAAAAAGGATCTGATAATTCAAGCTTGTGTTACCCGATATGTGATGCTTGAATAGAAGCATTCTTTGGCGAGTATAAGATGATAAAGATTGAATTTGGTGAAAGAAGAAAAAAAGCGAGCGAGTGAGAATAAGTGATGCATGGGCAAAAGCCATGACGACACGTGGATATTGTGGAAAGAGATGTCCGATCTAAGAAGGCTAAAATAGATGATATTAATTTCTCTTTTTGGAAAGCAATTGGGAGAACCCAACATCGAGTTTTGAATTACCCTATACAGAGCGGTCAACCTGAATTCGATATGGATCGAAGATTGATGATTCGGATCATGAATCGAGAGTCTGACGAGGCGATTGAGGGAGGAATATGCCTATAGAAAAGTATATTCAAACGGTAGTGATGACGCCAAATGCTGCCCCAGACAAGTCAATACCGAGTAGTTCGAGGGATAACGGTTGTCATGACTTCCCAACAAGTGAGGAACCCAAAAGAAGTTATCACGGGAGATGAGCAATGGAGAAATCATGATGATCGGAAAGATAGAATCTAAAATGAAAACAAGGTATTCTCAACTCTTTGAAATACCAGGTACGTAAATTTCGGGGACAAAATTTCATAAGGAGGGAGATTGTAAGACCCGAATTTTATGAAATAAAAGTATCAATTTTTCTTATAATTACTATTGGTAAATGGTTAAATTGATAAAAAGTTAAAGTTAAGGGTGATATATGAATTTTTTTCAAAATACGTGAGTGGTTATAAAATATTCATTGTTGTTAGGGAATATTCGTTTGGTCGTGGAATATTCTTTACGTAGGGAAATATTAAATGCGATGGCGTAGCCATTTGTGGGCCCATAATGAGAATAAGCTGTTGGATGAAGAAAAGCGACAAATTTGAGTTTTTATAAATAACTACGTAATTATTACAGAATTAATCTTTGTTGGAATACCGATTGGGTAAAGTGAAATGTCTGGCGTTGTTGACGCGATGCTTTACGGTATTGCGATATTTTGAATTATTGATTCTTACGTAAGAAGGCACTACTCAATAATTGTTATAGTAATTCTCATTGATATTTTATTTTATTGATTCGATAATAATTGCGTTGATATCTTATATTATTGTTGCTTTCGATAATTATTCTTGCCTGATATTTCCATTATCGGATCAATAATTCATATTATTTGAATAATATTATTAGATAGCATTATTGGCAATGTCTAGAAAGTTACATCGAGGAGAGGTTTGGTCACCTAATTTGCGCTTGTTAGTAAGAGAAATTCTTATTGAAAGCCCCTCTTTCTGAGGAGCGCCTAGTTGTCATTATTGTGATTACGTAATATTATTTGTGAATAATTAATTATTGATTTATATGGTAAGGAAAATATTCATTTTATGTGGATATAGATGGAGAATTTTTTTTAAAGTGACAATTGTTGAAAATCGATATTTTATCTTTTTCGATAAAATACTATTTTATTATAGTATTATAATATTATAATGATATTTTTACAATGAATGTGGGATATATGAGTATATGAGGAGGAGGAGTATTTTTGTTGCAAAAGTTGTTTAAAACATGTTAAATATGTTTGTGGGCCCATTTCTTGGTGAAATTTGATTATAGGTATGCGTAGAATCGCCTTGGTTTGTGGATTTCGGTCAATTTTTGTTTGGAATTTGGAAAAACTTTCTTCTGCAAAGTTGTAGATAATGAAATTTCCTATAAAAAAGCGCAAGATTCGAATTTTCTGATAAAAGGGCTATTTATTATGAATTATTGAAGTTCCAAAATAATTGATTTTTGAAAGTTTTAATTATTTTTAATAACAAAAATGTTTTTTTTATTTAGTTGACTATTGGTGGTTGATGTTGGATCTGATTTAGTGTGCGTAGGAATTTAATATATATTATATTAATATTATATTAAATTTTTTGCTTTGGTGTTCTAAGCATTTTCCTATAATAGGGTGCTTAGGTTAGAATTGAAAATCTCACCAGAAACTAAAGATTTCTCTCTCTTTCTCTCTCTATATATCAAGCGTATTTTTGTAAGTATTTTAGTACTTGAGTATTGCTATCTGATTGTAAGTTTTTTAGCACTATATCCGATATTTGGTCGGAAATACTATTCTTTACGAGGTAAGGAAGTTATTTTCTTCATAAATGATATTATTTCTTGATATCATTATTAGAAATATTGGTTTGAACATTTTATCAAATTTGGAACTTTTTCATGTCGGGGTTCTTATTCACGAGTTCTTATTCATGAGTTACTATTCATGAATTACTATTCACGAAGTACTATTCACGAAGCGTGATGATGTTTTTTGTGAAATTTCTATCTTTTAGTGTCGAATTACTATTCACGTACTCGGACACTATTCACGAATCTGACACTATTCATAGAAAAATGAAATTTTCTTCTTTTTGTCCAAAATATCTATTCTGGATACTAGCTTTGATTGTATCCATGTTTTGATCATTCTTGAATTTTACTCCACTATGATTATTTATGAGGTATTTTTGGACATAGAATAGCTGAAATACGAATCCTTAATATTTATTCTTTTGTTTCACTGGATTCGTTTTATTTAAAATATTTTTCATCATCTTTAGTCCTAAATGATGATATAACTGAATATCTTTGGCCTGTAGTGCAAAGATGAATGATTTCTGATGAATATCTTTGGCCAGTAGTGCAAAGATGAATAGGTGTTTAGATGGACATGACCTACTGATGAATATCTTTGGCCTGTAGTGCAAAGATAACATGTTGTTGAATATCTTTGGCCAGTAGTGCAAAGATGAACTGTTGATGAATTATCTTCGTCCTGGATGCGAAGAGAAATTTAGAATCACAATTATGATTATGAGTTATTCATATGATTGTGGACCAGAACTGTTGATTGATGTTACAGGGATAAAACATTGTTGGTGGATTTTTAACATGGAGAAGATAATAGACTTTATGGTCTATTTGACTCTTCTAATGGATTGCTTCGTTCATTGCTGACTATGGTTGAAATTTTTATCATCTACTATATGTTCTAAATCTACGATTTATTCTTGTTGAAGGCTATTGATAATTTATTTATCTTTAGTCATGATATTCTTTCTTGAGCTAGTTGTGCTCACCCTTTTGCTTCACAATTCCTTTCGGGGTAATAAAAGTGTATTTGGGTCGAGGGAATAATGAGGGAATAAAGCGGTGGTCATCATTTAGTAGTTATATTTGGTGAATCAACTAGGGTGAGGTGTGACCCCAACGTTGGAAGGGTGTTTTGCCACTATCATACAAGATGTCTAATGACATACCACCTCGTGTCATCATAAAGCGAGTTGTGCTCATCCACTTCTTTGAGTATATTCTGAGCACTACCTATATAATCTTGGTGTTTGTTTGGAGTTTAATTCCGATTAGAGCGGATTGGAGATAATGATATGTCAAGAGAAGACTCACCATTGGGAAGAATATGATAGTAATCTTCTCATTTTTCTTTGGGGTCTATTAATTGACGAGGATAATTTTGGCCATATGATATCTATCATAACCTAGGCGTGGCCTCCAGTATACGAAGGTTTCTTGAACACTTCCCAAAGATTCTAATTTCTAAAAGCAGGTTTTGACTATACCTTTATGTAAGGTGTCATTGTTGTAAGACCGAATTTTATGAAATAAAAGTATTCAATTTTTTTAATTACTATTCATGATTTACTATTCATGAGTTCTTATTCATGAGTTCTTATTGACGAGTTACTATTCATGAGTTACTATTCACGAGTTCTTATTCATGAGTTCTTATTCACGAGTTACTTATTCACGAGTACTATTCATGAAGCATGATATTTTTTTTTTTTCGTGAAGGCATTACTCGATAATTATTACGGTAATTCTTTATTGATATTTTATTTTATTGATTGATAATTGCTACATTGATATTTTTATATTATTGTTGTTTGATAATTGTCACGTACGATATTTTCCATTATCGAGACAATAATTCATATTATCTGAATAATATTATTGGATAACATTATTGGCAATGCCAGAAGTTACATCTAAGGAGAGGTTTGGTCACCTAATTGCTGGCATGATGAGGAGAAATTCTTATTGGAAAGCCCCTCTTTCTGAGGAGCGCACTGGTTGTTAATATTGTGATTATGTAATATTATTTGTGAATAATTAATTATTGATTTTTATGATGAGGAAAATATCTATTTTATATGGACATAGATGGAGAAAATTTTAATGTGACAATTGTTGAAAATTTAAATTTTATCTTTTACGATAAAATAATTCATTTAAATATATTATTATATTTTAATAATATAATAATGGTGATGTTTTTACAACGAATGTGGGATATATGAGTATCTGAGGAGGAAGAGTATTTTTGTTGCAATAAATGTTTAAAACATGTTAAACATGTAAATTGGACCCCATTTATTGGTGAAATTTGATTATAGCTTTGTAAAATCGCCCGTTTGTAGATTTGGTCAACTTCTGTTTGGAATTCGGAAAAACTTTCTTTGACAAAGTTGTAGAGAATTGAATTTCCTATAAAAACTCGTGAGATTTGAATTTTTTTTGATAAAAGGGCTATTTATTATGAATTATTGAAGTTCTAAAGCTACGAAATAATTGATTTTGGAAGTTTAAAATAATTTAAATAACAAAAATGTTTTTTGTGCAAGTCTTGTGAGGTGGGCTGTTTTGGTGGCTGAGGTTTTGAAGCAAAATAAGTGTGCTTTGGAATAAAAATAATATATATTAATATTTTATTAAATTTTACGCTTTGGTGTTCTAAGTATTTTTCTATAAATAGGGTCTTAGGTTAGAATTGAAAATCACACCAGAAACTGAAGTTTTCTCTCTCTATATTATGGAGTGTATTCTTGTGAGTATTTTGAGTATACTTTGAGTATTGCTATACGGTGCAAGTTAGATTCGACGTTATTCGGTCAATCTTGCTCTTTTGAGGTAAGGGATAGTAAAGAGATTTTAAGGGTTATTATGTTTTTAGTTTTGAAATTTTTCTGAACCTTCAAAAATTCTGGAAAAATTTGAAATGATAATTTGATGAGTTTTATATATTGTGTCCAAAAATGGCGATTTTTGGATGTATAGATTGAGAGTTATGAATTTTATGAGAAAAGACTATTTTAAAAGTAGCAGCTTATAACTCCTTGTGATTAACTCCAAAATTGATGAAATTTTTATTGGGAGTACATCTATATAATATCAGTATACCGTGTAAATTTCAGAATTGTTGGATAAAAGTATAATTTATGATAAATATTTAAATATTCGGTGGTGTTGGCCATATGAAAAATAGTAAATGAATTTTAAAATTTCGAGAAAAATATATATTCAATATGGAACTATATTCTATTAAATCCCAGAAAAGAAATATTTTTGGAACTGATTTGGTATTTTTTTCATGAAAATGTTCTAGTTATGAGTAAATGAATTAAATATGTTATGTGAAGTAAGAAAATTATAAAATATGATTTATTGGCTTGAGAATAATATATGATGTATATGCAGATTTTTATGAGGGTTTTGGTTAATGATGATGAAATCTTATGAGTTTGGCATTTTAGATGATTAAATGCATTAATTATTAAAGTGTAAATAATTGGATTAAATTATTTATAAGTTTAAGAAATGATTAAAATATTGTAGTAGTATTAATAATATTAGATTATGAGATTATTAAGTGATTTATAACATTTGGATTAAGGTGTTATAAATATGGATATGAATTTTATTATGAAACTTTATCTTTTTAGTATAGGGGATTCTTATACACGTATCACGGTACTATGTCACGAATACGAGGTCTTATTCATGACAAATTGGTTTCTTCTTTGACCAAATTATCGTTGATTTATGAATCTTACTCTTGAAATTAAAACTATGTTTTGATTATATTGTTTTTATATAACATTCTTATAACCCTAATGATAATATTTCTCTTTGACTTGAGTGTAAAGATGGGTAGATTATTGGTATGATCGTGACTATAGGTTCTCTTTGGCGATGGTGCAAAAGTTGAATTGTTATTTGGTATGATCATGACCATTTAATTTACAATTGAATATTTTTAGCTTAAGTGCAAAGGTGAATTGATCGACATGGTTATAATTATTGTTATATAACCACGAAATGATTATGTATTTCTTTGATATATGAATATCTTTGTCTCGTAGTCTGAAAGATGACTTGTTGATGAATATCTTGCTTTGTAGTGCAAAGATGAATTATTGATGAATATCTTTTTTGCTCGTAATGCAAAGATGACTGTTGTTGAATATCTTTTGCTTTGTAGTGCGAAGATGAATCATTGATGAATATCTTTTGCTCGTGTCTGAAAGATGATCTGTTATTGAATATCTTTTATGCGTGTAGTGCAAAGATGAATTATTGATGAATATCTTTGGCGAGTGGTGCAAAGATGAATTTATTAGTATGATTATGAGCGAGGCGTGATTTGGTATAACCATGATATTTGATGTTTGGGTAAAGACAAGTGATGAAAATTATCTTCGTCACGGATGAGAAGAGGAATTTAGAATCACAATTATGATTATGAGTTATTCATATGATTGTGGAAAGGAGGCTGTTGATTGATGTTACGGGGATAAAATATTGTTGGTGGACTTTTAACGTGGAGAAGACAATAGACTTTATAGTCTATTTGACTCTTTTAATGGATTGCTCGTTCCATTTGCAACTATGGTTGAAAAGTTTTATCATCTACCGTATGTTCTAAATCTACGATTTATTCTTGATGAAGACTATTGATAATTTATTTATCTTTAGTCATAATATTCTTTCTTGAGCTAGTTGTGCTCACCCTTTTGTTTCTGATTCCTTTCGGGTAATAAAAAAGTGTATTTGGGTTTGGCGGGGATAAGAGAATATAACGGTGGTCTATAGTTGTTGAGGTTCTCTCTAAAGAGTATGGAAATAATTTTATTGAGGACTTTAGTGTGTTGTATTTTATACATCATTTAATAGTTATTTTGGTGAATTAAATAGGGTGAGGCGAACCTGACTTTGGAAGGTGTTTTTTCACTATCATACAAGATGTCTAATGACATCTGACCTCGTGTCATCATAAGACATGGTTGTGCTCATCCACTTCTTTGAGTATATTTACAAGCACTACCTATATAATCTTGGTGTTTGTTTGGAGTATAATACTCGATTAGAGGCAGTGGAGATAATGATATGTCAAGAGAAGACTCACCATTGGGAAGAATATTATAGTAATCTTCTCGTTTTTCTTTAGGGTCTATTAAATTGACGAGGATAATTACGTGGCCATATGATATCTACCATAACCTAAAAGCATGGCCTCCCATGTATGAAGGTTTCCTTGAGCACTTCCCAAAGATTCTAATTTCTAAAGCGGTTTTGACTATACCTTTATGTAAGGTGTCATTGTGGCGTGCTACTGGTTGGTATATATTTGTATCCAAACTCATGACATATGTGTTGTTGTATTTTGCACGACAATTGTTATAATAAAGTTGTAGTTGTTTTCCGTACCATATATTTGGCGACTCAGAATGGTTTGGATGGAATGGACCTATTTTGGGTGCGTTACAATTGTGACGTGCTATCTAAGGTTGGGATGAGAGTCACAGTTGGTATATATTTGTATCCAAACTCACAGCATATGTGTTGTTGTATTTTGCACGACAATTGTTGTAATAAAGTTGTAGTCGTTTTCTGTACCATGTATTTGGCGACTCAGAATAGGTTGGATGGAATGAACCTGTTTTGGGGTTGTCCTGATAGTACTTTAATGAATAGTACTTCGTGAATAGTACTTTTGTTAATAGTACGAAGTGAATAGTACTTTTATGAATAATGCTTAGTATAAATGAATAGTACTCATGGAGATGATTACTCAGAGCTTGAAAAACTTAAAATTTAACAAGAATATGCGAGAAAATATCATGTGAAGGCATAACGATCGGGAAAATTTGTAATTTAATTTAAATATTTATTGAATTAAATAAATATATTAAATAATTTATTTATTAAGGAAAATAAATAATAGATGAATTATTTGTGAATTAATT
Source organism: Panax quinquefolius (assembly GCA_020205615.1). Lineage (NCBI taxonomy): Eukaryota > Viridiplantae > Streptophyta > Magnoliopsida > Apiales > Araliaceae > Panax > Panax quinquefolius. Next base: position 54,141,793 of record CM035172.1, on the reverse strand, counting down.
TAGTAACTAAATTAATTAATGTTAATTGAATTGAATAATGATAATTTTATCTCGAAGGAATTTTAAATTAAGGAAATAATTAAATTAAATCAGTTGCTTAATATTTAAGAAGATAATTAAATTAAGTGAATTGTTTAATATTAAATGAATAAATTAAATAAAGTGGAGTTTCTAATTTAATAATTAAATTAGATATATAATTATTTAATTATTTATTGTAAGCATAGTTATAATAAGAATGTAATTATTATAATTATAAATTATAAGCTAATAAAATGGGTTACATGTGTGATAAGTGTAACTATATGATATAAATATTATTTAAATAATCTAGTTGGGAGTTTTATGAGATTAGCCAAACAAGGCCTTGTGGCCTTTGGCTTATTCAACTGACGCAAACCTTTTCATTTTCTAACGGAAGGGAACGTGGTTTATATTTTTTCTTCGCGTCTTATTTCTTTGCCTAAGGCTAAGCTAAAACAAGAGAGTTTGTGAGGAAGGGGAAAACACGAGAGAGTTGCTAAGGGTTTGAGAGGTTTCTTTGTGGAAGGGAGAGACCCAACTTTTTATAATATAAAATTTAATTTCCTCTATTTATTATTTTGAAATAGTAAGGGTTGATTTGATTAATGTGGTTAGTTATGGGTAAAATCATAAATATTTCAAAATAAGCAAGTGGTTATAAAATATTCATTGTTGTCGGAGAATATTCGTTTGGTCGTGGAATATTCTTCTTTGTCGGGGAATATTAAATGCTGACGGTAGTATGCGATCTTGTATGGGCCCATGAAAGCGATTGGATGAAAAAAGAGCAAAGAATATAAGTTGTTTATAAATAGCGGCGTAGTTATTACAGATTATCTTGTTGGAATACCGGTGGTTAAAACACGATGTCTGCGCGTTGTTGCGAGTAGCACTGCGGTATTGCACCAATTATTGATTCTTACGTGAAGGCCTTTACTCGATAATTGTTACGATAATTCTTATTCGATATTTTATTTTATTGATTTAATAATTCTTTGCGTTGATATTTTATATTCTTTGTTGTTTGATAATTGTCATTCACGGTATTTTCCATTATCGAAGCGATAATTCATATTATCTGAATAATATTATTAGATAACATTATTGGCGATGTCTAGAAAGTTACATCTACAGGAGAGGTTTGGTCACTAATTGCTGGCGCCATGAGTAAGGAGAATTCTTATTGGAAAGCCCCCTCTTTCACAGGAGCGCGCTGGTTGTCGATATTGTGATTACTGTAATATTATTTGTGAATAATTAATTATTGATTTATATGATGAGGAAAATATTGATTTTATGTGGATATAGATGGAGAAAATTTTTAATGTGACAATTGTTGAAAATTGATATTTTATCTTTTTTACGATAAAATAATTCATTTAAATATATTATTATATAATAATAATATAATAATGGTGATATTTTACAATGAATGTGGGATATATGAGTATATGAGGAGGAAGAGTATTTTTGTTGCATTAAATGTTTAAAACATATTTTGTGTGTCGGTGGACCCCATTTTATTTGAAATTTGATTATAGCTTTGTAAAATAAATTCGTTTGTGGATTTTGGTCAATTTACATTTGGAATTTGGAAAAACTTTCTTACGCAAAGTTGTAGAAATTGAATTTCCTATAAAAACTTCATGAGATTCAAATTTTTACGATAAAAGGGCTATTTATTATGAATTATTGAAGTTCGAAGCTCAGAAATAATTGATTTTTGGAAGTTTTAAATATTTTTTTAATAGAAAAACGTTTTTTTATATTTGTGTGGCCTCATTAATAACATGTAAATTCTTTGAATTCAGATTCTAAGGTGGTGGGCGTAAGAAAATTTTATATATATATAATATTATTATATTAATTTTTTACGCTTTGGTGTTCTAAGCATTTTCTATAAATAGGGTCTTAGGTTAGAATTTGAAAATCACACGAAGCTGAAAGTTTTCTCTCTCTCTCTCTATATTATCGGCGTATTCTTGTGAGTATTTGAGTATACTTTGAGTATTTTTATCTGGTGCAAGTTTTTCATGAGCTTTATATCCGGTATTCGATTAGAAATCTTATATTCTTTCGAGGTAAGGGATGTTATTTTTTAAAAATGATATTATTTCTTGATATCATTATCTTTGAAATATTGGTTTGAACTTTTTATCAAATTTGGAACTTTTTCATATCGGGGTTCTTATTATTCATGAGTTCTTATTCACGAGTTCTTATTCAGAGTTCTTATTAAGCGATTCTTATTCACGAGTTCTTATTCATGAGCGTGATGATGTTTTTTGAAATTTCTATCTTTTGGTGTGGAAGATTCTTATTCACGTATCGACCTTTATTCACGATATCTGACACTTATTCACGAATCGACCTTATTCAGAAAAATTAAATTTTCTTTTTTTGTCCAAAATATCTATTATGGATACTAGCTTTGATTGTATCCATGTTTTGATCATTCTTGAATTTTACACCCTTTATGATTATTTATGAAGTATTTTTGAACTTGGATAAAACAAAAAAATCCGAATCCTTAATATTTGTTCTTTTGTTTCCTTTGGATTCGTTTTCTTTAAAATATTTTTCATCATCCTCGGGTCTAAATGATGATATTATTGAATATCTTTGGCTTTGTAGTGCAAAGATGAATGATTTCTGATGAATATCTTTGGAATATCTTTGATGTGAATATCTTTGGCGTAGTGCGAAGATGAGCAGTGTTTAGATGAACATGACCCGTGTGATGAATATCTTTGGCTGTAGTGCAAAGATGAATATTTGATTCAAGATGTATATTGATTGATGTTCTGGGGATAAAATATGATGATGAACTTTTAAATTCATATATAGAAGATAGTAGTTTTCATTCTCTACTTAACTCTTCTAATGAATTATTATTTCCATTGCGAATATTGATTTAAAACTTGTTGTCTATTGTATATTATAGATTTTTTTCCTGTTGAAGACTAACGATAATTTGTTGTATATTATCTTAGTCGTAATATTCTTCTTCTTGGGCTAGTTGAGCTCACCCTTTTCCTTTTTGTTCCATTTTTCTTCTCAGGAGGCGAGAATGTAGCGAGTACGAGTCGGGGTATGGAATGATGGTTCTAGAGAGTTGTTTAGTAGTCCTCACCATTTTTGTAAAATAATGTATCAATAATTGTGATGAGGATTTATTTGAGTGTGGATATTGTCTAGAAGACAATATTTGTATTTAAACTGTATATTATTATATGTAATATCAAAATGCAAATTGCAAATAAGCGGAGCGTGTAAAATCGAGTTTAAAAATTTTACAAACCGTATACGGATCACCCTTTATGCGTAATTATTAATTAAGCGAAAAGATAAAGAATAAAATCATACCCTTGAAGATCGAGCTTCCTCGGTACAAGTTCACCTCAAATCCTTTTCGCGTTCGACTTGAATCCCGGGTTTGGTTCCTTCCTTTGATCGGCGTTAGCCACCCGAATGTTTGGCCTCTGGGGTGATCCACGAGGAAGAAGAAAATCAAGAAGAAGATGGGTGGTTGGCTAAACCCTAGTTTTCTATCTCTACATAGAAAAAGGCGTCTCTCCAACAATTGGAATTATTGTACGTTGTTAAAAAAATCGACAACCCATACCACCCGTAATAAGACTCCTCTTATTTATAGATGTGGGCAACCCACCTTAACAATTAAGGAATTGGGTTTTATTTAATTAATTAAATTCTTTTAATTAATTAAGCTCCCCTAATCTTATTAGGGATAATTAATTAAACTCCTTTAATTAATTTTCCCTCTAATCTTATTAGGAATAAATGAAGTACTTATATTAAATTAATTCCTAAACTCTTTTAGAAATTAAAATAATAATAATTGTAATAATATTAATAAGACTCCTCTTATTAATTTATATTTAATATTTCTAAAATATTAAATAATAAATATTAAGCTATTTAATTTATACTATCACCATAGATTAAATTAAATATATATATATATATTATTACGATTATGCCATTAACTTCTTAAATAATTATTCTTCCTTTTATGGTGTGACCCTTTAGGTTCTCCGTATTAAATAGGTTGTGAATAAATCAATTAGAACAATTCTAATCTTATTTAAATAAATAAATTAAACAATTAATTTATTTAAATAAATAATATTTATTCTCTGATAGGGATAAGCCTCCTAGCGATCAGCGACTTTCCGGATAATATAGATTTCAACATTAATCATTAAAGAACCTTTGAGTAAATAGTTCAAATGTCTGATTGATCCTTCCACCATCTGATGTCCCGATTAAATATAAGGCGTGGAATTCTTTTTCGAAAGTCTTATTTTATTTAATTATATATATTTCGACTCTTAAATGCCTGACTCAAATAATGCAAATTAGAAACTCCTTTCTAATTTCATTACGCACTTAACCGAGGACTCTTTGGGTTGTCATTTATCGAATCACATAGGACATTTCTCTTCTTTTATTAGAAGTGGTAGATTCTTTATTGATCATACATTATCTCCGTATACTGACTTATTATACCCAAGCATACCCTTTGATATACCTAAGGGTCTTAAGGAATAAGTCGAAAGTATAACTCATCATCTACGAATCTTATGATGATCTCGAGTCGAGGATTACTTGTCTACTACTATCACTCTGAGAATTTCTATTGACGAGGATGAATAAAACTCCATTAGGTATTCCTTAGCGAGCCGCGTTCGATTGAACTTATTCTCTAATAAGCACCTACGTACTTGCTTTAGTGTCTCCACACAAATGATCGTGAGATCGATCATCCTCATCGATGAGCGAAAGCAGCGTATGTACCCGATCTATCAGGATTCACTAATCCCCGATTTAGTAATCGATGATTGGGAACTATTTTAGTTTTAAGCTTTCTAAAATTTAGATCTCATTAGAATGATCATCATCATTATTCTAAAAGCATTGCTTAAAACTATGGGTTTATCACATATTATAAAAAAAGCGACATCGTGTAGATAATTAAAAGCCTTTAATAAATTAATACTTTTTATTAATAAATGAATAAGATTATTTACAAAGTATATGCTTTATCATCAAACATGATTGGCTTGTGTGCATCTTACTTTCGATCTCCCACTTTGCACTAAACCCGATCGATCGTCGTGGTATCTTATACTCTTCTTCTACAAGTGGCGATTATCCTGCTTTGTTGGATAAGCTTTAGTTAATGGATATGTAATGTTGTTCTTGAGAGTCCACTATCTACATAGTGATTTCCCATCTTCGATGATTCTAATAATCAAATGAAAGTGCCCTGACACATGTTTAGATCGAAGATGAGACTTAGGAACTATTCTAGTTACGTAATGAACTTTTAATCAAGCAATCAACTTGCGACTTCATTTATAGCTATATACTTTGTCTTTATCACTAAACCGACAACTCTTTCTTTGTTTGGAACCTTTCGATTCTTTGCACCCTTATTCGAGATAACACGCTTTACCTTAAAGTGGATTTTTACGTCATCTTAGTGCATGCATGCGAAAAACTTGAGTGCATTAAGCCCTCTAGTTTTAATTTAGACCCACCATGAATATGATCACATCCTTAGTCTTGGGTTAAGCACTTTAAGATGTTTTTCAGCGACTCGTAGTGAACTTCTCCGAATATGGTGATCGACATCGGGTCTCGTACATTTCATTGCATACATGATTGTCACTTTCATGCGACTCTCTCTTTTCGAGAGTCTGTGGGGACTATTAAGAGAGATACACTCCATAGCTCATCGACATGAGACATCTCTTGGAGTTTGCCATGCTAAGCGACTTTAGCATCAAATGAATATCGTTCCTTGGGTTAAGTCGAGCATCCTCTTAAATCTATCTATATAGATTTTATCCCCGATTAAGATACTCTTCCCGAATCATTCATGGAGGAATGTTTGAACAACTTTATCTTTCTTGATTGTAGCATTGGTATGTCATTCCTTATTAGTATATCGACATATAGTAGTATATCGACATATAATATTAGGAAATTTCACGGCGCTCTTTTGATTGACCCTTTTGTACATTTTAGAACTCTTTCTTACCTCGTCGTATGTAACTCTGGATCATCATCTTACATGATGTGTACCTCATCATCATCATCATGATGAATCCATACCTCTAGGTATCTTGGTACTATTCGATTTACGATTCGGTTTGTAGTGCAATAGAAATTATATCTGAGGTTCCTCTTATTTGACTTATAGTGTTTTGTGGTTCTTGAACTCTTGAGATCTATTATCCTCCACTAGCCCCTTGATGATAAACACCTTTATCTTAGAAAGCGGCGTGTTTCATAACAAACACCTTTTGCTAAGTAGGATTATAGAACATATACCTAAACTTACTTTAGGATGTCCCACAAAATGTACTTGTCGAATCTTGTCCCAAGCTTATCCTTTGAAACCTTTTCACATAAGTTGGATGACCCCTTATCTTAACATACTTAAGATTAGGAATCCTCCACATCCATAACTTTTATGGAGTCTTGGTAGGATTTTGAGGTTACCTTTTTTTCGTGAATGTCACGACCATTTCTAGGACATTATCCCAGAAGGATCTTTGGAATGTCGGTAAAATCATTATGGATAGCACCGTGTCCAACAAAGTGCGATTTTCCTTTCGGATACATCGATCGATTATTGCGTGTCGGGATGTGTCCATTATGAGAAAACCATTTGAGATGATCTAGAAACTTATTGCACAAGTATTTATTCCTTGATCTAATCGAAGAATCTTAATACTTTTGCCGATTTGTTTCACTTTACGAATTCTTTGAACCTTTCGAATAATTCACACTTGTATTCGACAAATACACACATTCGACTCTTTGAATGATCATCTCCTTTTCTTATACTAGTTTGTTCGATTTGCAAAATTATTTTTCACGTAAGTCAGTATACAAAATTTATTAAGTAATATTCGATTTATATCAAAACATTATTATTATAAATAGAACAACAATTGTTCTTAATTATAATACCAAAGATTTCATTGTCAATGATAAAATGGAAATAATATTTTTTAACGAAGCTGGAATCTGATAACAACTTATTGACTTAATAGATTTGCGTAGTAGGCATTGCTAAACTATAAGTTTCTATGGCTAATATGTGACCTTTGCTTCATTTTCCACACATAGGATTACTTATATTTGTTTAGCTTTCTACTACTTTGGTCCTTCATAAATCTATATTTATGATAACGAAAGTCGGTATCAATACCCAGTAGAACCTTGACTTAAAGAAAAATTTATTTAAATCATGAACAAATTTGTATTTATGTAGAAACTTCACTAAGCTTCTTTGGTTAGCCTCTCTGAGAATGCTTCTCATGATTTCTTTCGGTGTCGGGCTTATTGCGGTGGAAGCAAACTCCTTTCTTTATCCGTATCGTTTTGTTCTTATTATCCTTTGTTTTTGCCTTTCTATTTACCTTCTTTGAATCGTTCTTCTTTTGAGGAAGATCCTTTGGCCCTACCGGTAAGACTTGGTCTTTCTTGGTTGGAAAGTGACTCTCGACATTTTTCAATATGTTAAGCAAATCGGTGAAGGCGATATCTAGCTTGTTTATATGAAAAATTCACAACAATTGTGAAAGAGTCAGGGAGTGAGTGCGAGATCAAATCTTGGCTCGACTCTCCATCCGTGACAAAACCGGTTGTCTAATTGATCGATCAAATTGATTATGTTAAGAACTTTTTTATGCATCTTATAGTGCCGTTGGCCGTTCTAGATCGGAAGAGCTCCTTAGATGTCGATATCTATCGGTCCTACTTTCCTCACCATCGACTACTTGATGTGCGGGGATATATAGTAGGAGCATCCATAGTTTCATCTTGTTTGAAGCTCGTTACTTTCGTGGATCACGAGCATGATCGTTGAGCATTTGTGCATCATCTTGCCACTTTCTAAAAGTAGCGATCTCTTCCTCCGAGGCATTATGCGCAACCATTGCGGGGATAGGCGTATTAAGGACATAAGATAGCTTTTGATTATGAGAACTATTCTCAAATTCCTTAACCAATCCAGTTTAATTGATGCGGTTAATTTAGCATCTAATATGCTTGTGATGATAGTAATTTTAGACATTGTAAAATTACGTAAATGAATTTGTAATTAACAACATTTTAACATACATTCTTTTATTAATTACCAAAATAAATTAGGTCTTGTTTTAAATTGGTATCTCCTTTATTTTCTTCAAACTATATTACCCTCACTTATATAGTTGGCAAAATCTAATTAAAGATTTGCTAGTGAGAATAAGGATCCCATTTCAAATGTATATAGCCTTGTGGTGACACTGACAAACTATATATAAATAAATAGGTGAACAACTTTTGTCGATTACATCAACTATCTGACTCCTTTTTTTTGCCTCTTAGATTATTTTGATCAGTGGTGGCACATCAGAATCAAAATTATATCAAGTTAAGTCGACCTAGCACTCCGTATATTGAAAAAGAAAAATATCATCCTTGTGGTGACCTGACAAAAACAATATTGTTCAATTTTCTTTATAAGCATCAAATGTGATAAATTAACATCTTAAATACTTAATACTTGCCTTGTGGTGACACAACAAACTCGTATTAAATATTTAATACTACTATTAATTTTATCATGCTAGAAAGCGACGTTCGATATTCAAATATCTTTGAGCGCTTAGGACTTAATATAAAAAAATTGAGGGGTTTGTTATTAATTTGTCTCATCTTGTTTAGTAGCGTGCGCATATATATATATATAAAATCGCGTCGTATTAATGAACATCGAAGCGTGTTTGCATAATATATATATATATATATATAGTATAAGCATGCACATATAGAATCTTATATTCTACGGATTGATTATGGACTTTTATTCTAGTTTGGTTCCTTTAGAGCCGCAAGTGAACAAAAATTGAGCTCCCCAAGGGGTGCGAGAAATAATATTTAAATATAACTATTACATTTAAACTTACGGGCTCCATTACAAAGCGGGTCTTTGGCTCCTTGCTCCTTGATCTCCAATTTTCAAAATTAATTCTAACTATTTCTATTACAAAACTATTTAAAATAAATAGAAACCTTGATCGTGATCGAGGGAAATGCATAGGAGGAGATAGAATTTACATTAAGAAAAAATTAGAGAAGGCAGTCTGTGAGACCCCATTTAATAAAACCCGTACATTCGTGCATCGACTAAAATAAAATCGATCGCATTGGTCGATAGTCCATAATCAATCCCATTTATTATCATACACATCACCGTATGCATCGATAAATAACATTCATCTTATGAATAATAAACATTTAATATATATATTGATATCATTTAATGGGCAAATTTAGTTAGTATAAAATCTAATTTTGAATCAAAATAAACTCCTTTATTTTAATCAAATTTAAATCAAAATAAAACTATTTTATTTTAATTTATCAATTTTGAATAAAATAAACTATTTTATTTTAATCAAAATCTTTAATCAAAATAAACTCCTTTATTTTAATTAATTATGGAATCGATTCCATGTATAAAAAAAAAATCTTTAATTAAAATAAACTCTTTTATTTTAATTAATTATGGAATCAATTTAGTAAAAAAAATTTTATTAAAGGAAACACGGATTATTCTTTCATTATTCACAAATAAACTCCTTTATTTTGAATAATATGAAATCTTATTTCATATTTAAATAAACTCCTTTATTTAAGGAAATTGGATTCTCTTTTCTATTCACAAATAAACTCTTTTATTTTGAATAATATGAAATCTTATTTCATATCTAAATAAACTCCTTTATTTAAGGAAAGATGGATTTTCTTTTCTATTCACAAATAAACTCTTTTATTTTGAATAAATGAAATCTTATTTAAATATCTAAATAAACTCCTTTATTTAAGAAAAATGGAATCAATTTCATTTCAACTTAATTAGTTATCATGGAATCAATTTCAACTCTCTAATTAGTTAGCATGAAATTTAATTTTAAAATTAAAATAAACTTTTTTATTTTAAAATTAAAAAATAAATTTTATTTTTATTTAAATAAACTTTTATTTTAAAATTATATATAAAATATATATATATAATATATATATATATAATAATATATATATATATATATATATATATATATATATATATATATATATATATATATATATATATATATATATATATATATATATATATATATATATATATATATATATATATATATATATATATATATATATATATATATATATATATATATATATATATATATATATATATATATATAATACATTATATATTATATATTTTTTTAATATATATAAAAATATAAATATATATTTTTATATATATTATATTATATTTATATATATATTTAATATTTTTTTATATATATTTATTTATTATATTTTAAAAAAAAAAAAATTTAAAAAATTAAAAAAAAAAAAAAAATTATACGATTAAAAAAAAATTTTTTTTACATTTTTTTTTTTTTTTATTTTTTTTTTTTTTTTTTTTTAATTAAATTTTATCTGATAAAATTATGCCCGATTAAATTATTTAAACACGTATCGATATCATATCAAATTAAAACAATTAATAATAGCGCATAAAGGTTTGGCTACGATGCCTTTATTGGGTTTGTAATATTCATGAAAGCCTTGATCAAATTGCAAAAATAATGGGAGCGTGTAAAATCGAGTTTAAAAATTTTACAAACCCGTATACGGATCACCCTTTATGCGTAATTATTAATTAAGCGAAAAAAGATAAAGAATAAAATCGTACCCTTGAAGATCGAGCTTCCTCGGTGCAAGTTCACCTCCAAATCCTTTTCGCGTTCGACTTGAATCCGGGTTTGGTTCCTTCCTTTGATCGGCGTTAGCCACCCGAATGTTTGGCCTCAGGGTGATCCACGAGGAAGAAGAAAATTGAAGAAGATGGGTGGTTGGCTAAACCCTAGTTTTCTATCTACATAGAAAAAAGCGTCTCTCTCGACAAATTGGAATTATTACGTATGTTGAAAAAAAATCGACAACTATACCACCACCGTAATAAGACTCCTCTTATTTATAGATGTGGGCAACCCACCTTAACAATTAAGGAATTGGGTTTTATTTAATTAATTAAATTCTTTTAATTAATTAAGCTCCCTAATCTTATTAGGGATAATTAATTAAACTCCTTTAATTAATTTTCCTCTAATCTTATTAGGAATAAATGAAATACTTATATTAAATTAATTCCTAAACTCTTTTAGAAATTAAAATAATAATAATTGTAATAATATTAATAAGACTCCTCTTATTAATTTATATTTAATATTTCTAAAATATTAAATAATAAATATTAAGCTATTTAATTTATTATCATCACCATAGATTAAATTAAAATATATAACTATATTATTACGATTATGCCATTAACTTCTTAAATAATTATTCTTCTTTTTTTATGGTGTGACCCTTTAGGTTCTCCGTATTAATAGGTTGTGAATAAATCAATTAGAACAATTCTAATCTTATTTAAATAAATAAATTAAACAATTAATTTATTTAAATAAATAATATTTATTCTCTGATAGGGATAAGCCTCCTAGCGATCAGCGACTTTCGGATAATATAGATTTCAACATTAATAATCATAAAAGAACCTTTGAGTAAATAATTTTAAAATCTGATTGATCCTTCCACCATCTGATGTCCCGATTAAATATAAGGCGTGGAATTCTTGTCGAGTCTTATTTTATTTAATTATATGTATTTCGATCTTAAATGCCTGACTCAAATAATGCAAATTAGAAACTCCTTTCTAATTTCATTACGCCTTAACCCGAGGACTCTTTGGGTTGTCATTTATCGAATCACATAGGACATTTCTCTTCTTTTATTAGAAGTGGTAGATTCTTTATTGATCATACATTATCTCCGTATACTGACTTATTATACCCGAGCATACCCTTTGATATACCTAAGGGTCTTAAGGAATAAGTCGAAAGTATAACTCATCATCTACGAATCTTATGATGATCTCGAGTCGAGGATTACTTGTCTACTACTATCACTCTGAGAATTCTATTTGACGGTGAATAAAACTCCATTAGGTATTCCTTAGCGAGCCGCGTTCGGTGAACTTATTCTCTAATAAGCACCTACGTACTTGCTTTAGTGTCTCCACACAAATGATCGTGAGATCGATCATCCTCATCGATGAAGCGAAAGCAGCGTATGTACCCGATCTATCGGATTCACTAATCCCCGATTTAGTAATCGATGATTGGGAACTATTTTAGTTTTAAGCTTTACAGAATTTAGATCTCATTAGAATGATCATCATCATTATTCTAAAAGCATTGCTTAAAACTATGGGTTTATCACATATTATAAAAGCGACATCGTGTAGATAATTAAAAGCCTTTAATAAATTAATACTTTTTATTAATAAATGAATAAGATTATTACAAAGTATATGCTTTATCATCAAACATGATTGGCTTGTGTGCATACTACTTTGAAACAATTTGGTTGGAGATCGATTCATTTGTTGAAAGATTACGACCATACCATTAATACCATCTGGAAAAATGAGCATTTGGTAGCGGCGTGTTGAGTAGAAAATTATATGTGGTTATTAACATTATGATGCGATATTGTTAACACAAAGACCCATTTGAATTGATTTCTTAAGATGGAGATAGAGTTAAAGATTCAAGAGAAGCTGCGTGAAGATAACGAATATCTGATTAGAATCGACTTTAATCGATAAAGTTAAAAGCGATTTGTTGTTACACATTTGTATTGATGAATATAAAGAAGAAGGTCTGAAAGGAGTTATTCTAGAAGTAAGAGTTGATGAAGAAGAAATCTCAACCTTTGATTTATTAGTCCATTTGAAATCCTCGATTCGAATAGGAGCTATGGCTATAGACTCTTTTTACGAATAAGTATGTCGCGGCGTGTTCATAATGTTTTTCGCGTTTCGATGTTACGTAAATATGTGGACGACCGAACCACATTATTGAGTTAGAACGGACGATAAACGAGATGGATAGGAAGGGGAAGATTTAAAAGAGGTTATACCCACAAGTTAAAGTTTTGTGGAGGAATGCTTTATTGAGGAAAGATCTTGGAGTTGGAAGCGAAATAAGCGAGCATCCTCATCTTTTACATGTCGTCGTCGATTTTGAGGATGAAATTTCATAAGGAGGGAGGTTGTAAGACCCCAATTTTTTATAAATGAAATTTAATTTTCTCTATTTATTATTTTGAAATAGTAAGGGTTGATTTGATTAATGTGGTTAGTTATGGGTAAAATCATAAAAATATTTTAAATAAGCAAGTGGTTATAAAATATTCATCATTGTTGTCGGGGAATATTAGTTTGGTCGTGGAATATTCTTCTTTGTCGAGGGAATATTAATACTGACAGTATGACTTTTGTGGGCCCATAATGGAAGCGATTGGATGAAGAAAGCGAGCAAGTATAAGTTGTTTATAAATAGCGGCGTAGTTATTCAGATTATCTTGTTGGAATACCCGGTGGTTTAAAACTGATGTCTGCGCGTTGTTGCGCGGTAGCTGCGGTATTGCACCAATTATTGATTCTTACGTGAAGGCACTACTCGATAATTATTTACGGTAATTCTTTATTCGATATTTTATTTTATTGATTTAATAATTCTTTGCGTTGATATTTTATATTCTTTATTGTTTGATAATTGTCATTCATTCACGGTATTTTCCATTATCGAAGCGATAATTCATATTATCTGAATAATATTATTAGATAACATTATTGGCGATGTCTAGAAAGTTACATCTAAGGAGAGGTTTGGTCACCTAATTGCTTGGCGCCCGGTAAGGAGAAATCCTTATTGGAAAGCCCCTCTTTCTGAGGAGCGGCACTGGTTGTCGATATTGTGATTCTGTAATATTATTTGTGAATAATTAATTATTGATTTATATGATGAGAAAATATTGATTTTATGTGGATATAGATGGAGAAAATTTTTTAAAGTGACAATTGTTTGAAAATTGATATTTTATCTTTTACGATAAAATAATTATTTAAATATATTATTATTTAATAATATAATAATGATGATATTTTTACAATGAATGTGGGATATATGAGTATATGAGGAGGAAGTATTTTTGTTGCATTAAATGTTTAAAACATGTTTTGTGTGTTGGTGGACCCCATTTCTTGGTGAAATTTGATTATAGCTTGTAAAATCGTTGGTTTGTGGATTTTGGTTGATTTTTGTTTGGAATTTGGAAAAACTTTCTTACGCAAAGTTGTAGAGAATTGAATTTCCTAAAAAATCATGAATTTGAATTTTTACGATAAAAGGGCTATTTATTATGAATTATTGAAGTTAGAAGCTCAAAATAATTGATTTTTGAAGTTTTAAATATTTTTTTAATAAAAAACGTTTTTTTATATTTGTGAGCCTCATTAATCACATGTTAAAATGCTTTGAATTCAGAAGTCTAAGGTTGGCGTAGAAAATTTTATATATATAATATTATTATATTAAATTTTACGCTTGGGTGTTCTAAGCGATTTCCTATAAATAGGGTCTTAGGTTAGAATTGAAAATCACACGAAGCTGAATCTTTTCTCTCTCTCTCTCTATATTATCGGCGTATTCTTGTGAGTATTTTGAGTATACTTTGAGTATTGCTATCGGTTGCAAGTTCTTTCAAGACTTTATATCCGGTATTTCGATTGGAAATCTTTATTCTTTCGAGGTAAGGGATGTTATTTTATTCAAAATGATATTATTTCTTGATATCATTATCTTTGAAATATTGGTTGGAACTTTTTATCAAATTTGAAACTTTTTCATATGGGAGTTCTTATTCATGGAGTTCTTATTCATGAGTTCTTATTCACGAGTTCTATTTATTCACGAATTCTTATTCACGAGTTCTTATTCATGAGTCTTATTCACGAAGCGTGATGATGTTTTTGTGAAATTTCTATCTTTTGGTGTGGAGATTCTTATTCACGTATACTATTATTCACGTATCTGACCTTTATTCACGAATCGACTTTATTCACGGAAAAATTAAATTTTTTTTTTATGTCCAAAATATCATTATGGATACTAGCTTTGATTGTATCCATGTTTTGATCATTCTTGAATTTTACTTCACTATGATTATTTATGAAGTATTTTTGAACTTGGATTGTTTAAAAATGAATCCTTAAAAATTGTTCTTTTGTTTCCTTTGGATTCGTTTTCTTTAAAATATTTTCATCATCCTCGGTCCTAAATGATGATATTATTGAATATCTTTGGCTTTTGTAGTGCAAAGATGAATGATTTCGATGAATATCTTTGGCGTAGTGCAAAGATGAGCATGTGTTTAGATGAACATGAGCGATGAATATCTTTGGCCGTAGTGCAAAGATGAGCAGTGTTGAGATGAACATGACGGTGATGAATATCTTTGGCTGTAGTGCGAAGATGAATATTTGATTCAAGATGTATATTGATTGATGTTACGGGGATAAAATATCGATGATGGACTTTTAAATTCATAGATAGAAGATAGTAGATTTCATTCTCTACTTAACTCTTCTAATGAATTATTATTTCACTGCGAATATTGATTTAAAACTTGTTGTCTATTGTATTCTATTAGATTTTTTCCTGTTGAAGACTAAGGATAATTTGTTGTATATTATCTTAGTCGTAATATTCTTTCTTGGGCTAGTTGAGCTCACCCTTTTCCTTTTTGTTCCATTTTTCTTCTCGGGAGGCGAGAATATAGCGAGTACTAGTGGGGAGTATGGAATGAAGGTTCAAGAGAGTTGTTTAGTAGTCCTCACCATTTTGTAAAGACTTGATGCGTTAATAATATATTCAACCTCTAATTTTATATCATTAAGCGATAATACAACCATTGAAATTTGCGAATAATTAAAATTTTCTATTACAAACTATCCTCGTTCCCAAACACTTGACCTTTACATCTAAATATCTCGAGAATCATTTTAATACTCTGATAGTTTACATTAGCAAAACAATATTACAATTCAACATTAATACATTATTGAAACATTAGACATGGTTTACAAGAATAACAACTTAGCTAGGATATTAAATCTTCATATATCACTTTTGATCCATAACAATCAAGTAGCACATAGCGTTACCTTCAATTCTTGAATGCAAAAATGGTTATTTGCGAGAATGAGCTCGAAATTTCAAGCAAAATTTAACAATTTTCATGCATCACGTAGCATATAATAACATGCTCAACATACAAGAATAATCATAAACAAACATAGCATACATGTTATAGTTCACATAACAACTATAAAGATTGAGTTCTTACTCAATCAACATTCATAGATTCAATCATCATAGTCATAGATTGACTTTCACATTTCATACTTTTGACATATATAATACATCATACACTAAAATTTTAAAAGAGTCATCATCAAATTCACATAGTAAAAGGGCCGAAAGACTTGCCTTCTGAAGCGTTTTACCAACACGCTAATACTTGGCGTCCTTGCCTGACCTACCTTTGTATGTGAGATTGATAATAAATAAAATCAATACTCGATCTCATGGTCAAATTTATTCTAAGACCTTACTTTATCTTATTATCCTTTATAATGTCTTTATAGACATCTAACTATTTTATATGACTTCGGTTTTATTTTTCATTTCATCACCACACATCTTTAGACTATCACACTTGTAGTTTAATGCGTATATCACACCATTTTATTATACCACTTTGGTTTCAAAATGCATATTCAACACATTGTTTACATGTTTAATTTTTCTTCATAAATCAAAAATTACCCTTTTCGATTTCTTTCCATTATTATTCTTGTATTATCATCTTTTCATTCTTAGATATCAATATTAGCCATTAGTTAGACACTTTGTATACCAAAGTTTAGAAAACACTATTACTCTTGGGCATTTTATCGAAAGCGCGTTATGTGCACACATTAACTTATCTCGACTCTTGATCTTAAATGGTTAATTATGCATAGTATATGATAACACATATCTATACTCATTACATATGTCAAAACATATTTTTAATCATCAAAATATATCATCACCCAAAATCTTAATTCAAACAGAATTATAAAACTTATCTTCACAATTTCTTTAACAAAACGTTGTTTTCGTTTTTAACGTAACTAGTTCGTTACATGTCCGTTTTTTGTTCCTTCTTATATAGAATTAACCCTTACTCAGTGTACTACAACCTCATCTAGGCCTTAAATTCAGACCCTTATCCATCTAAACCAGATTCTGTAATTCATCAACTAGTCTAGAAAATTTCATTTTCTGGACATCCTTACTAAACAATTTATTTCGGACATGATCTGGTCCATAAAATGGCTCAATCTCGCGAGTCTAGCTAGTAAACTTCCATATCTACAACTTTGCAGTTTTAAGTTTCTTCAGATTCAAAACACACGAATTTATATGAATTTTTCAAAGTCAGAAACCGTAACAGTTTTGATTTTCTGGACAGATTATTTTCCCTTCGGACCAGCCTTACTAAAACAGACATTGCAAGAAATCTACAAAGAGTTTTCATGTGATTCCACTTTCAGAATATAGCTTACTTCCATATCTTCGATTTGATATAAGGCTCACTTTCTAACTCATTATACCCAAAGAGGTATGAATTTCACAAGATATGTCCACAATTACTAAAAACCTACGAATTTTGTTCTTCAAATTTTCTTTCCATTTCATTTTCTTTCTTAAATCCTCTTGTTTGATTCTTGATAATCCAAGATTAAACCAATACAAACAGATTAAGCATGATCTACTACCCTAGAACATAAATCTACCCAAAAAAATTAAGGATTAAATAAGATTTTAGAAGTTACCTTCTTCTAGTTTTTTTTTTCCTTCTTCTTCTTCTTCTTCTAGCTCATCTCAATTCCTCTATTTCTCTCTATCTCTCTCAATTTCTCAATACAACTTCTACATAAAAATTATCTACATTATGAAGAACATAAAAATATAATTAAAACAAGGAATTTAGATTATAACTTTATTAGTGAATTTTAGAGAGAGATGGATGATGATGATGATGATGATGGGCTTGTTTTTGTCTTCTCAAAGCTTTCCTTCTTCTTCTTTTTTTTTCTTCCTCTTCTTCTTCTCCTACATCTCTCTCTAACTCTCTCTCTTCTTCTTTCTTTGGTTTATTTTCTAAAACTAACATACTAACTTGTAGTATATACATATAATATACAATACTAGTAATATATAATATATGTAACTCTAGTAATTATTAGATATACTAATTACTAGTTAATACATAGGTTACACCAATTTGAACTTGAAAAGTCTAAGACCATGTTTGACAAATACTCATTATTTTAATTAATCAATAACTTAACATCAATCAATCTCATCAAATTGTCACATAATTATATTTACTTGTTAATTATAATTTTGTGTAACAATCATCATATAACTCATCTAATTTAATTATCTCAATTAAATTAGAAATATAACATAAAATTATTATATTAATTAAATTAAATACTAAATATTTATTTAATTAATCGCTTTATAATTACATTACTCTATAATCAAAACAAAATTTATTTATTTAACTCGATAAGTAATTCAATTAAATATTTATATATATTAAAATTAATATATAACATTCTCTTCACATCAATTCACATATTCTACAATATATGACATACATACTCACACCCAACATATCTCATAAATAATACTTTTATTTATAAAATTCTCATTTATAAATTCTAAAAATTAGGAATGTCACAGTTATAATGCAAAGTGTAAAGATTTGAAATAATTATTTAAATAAGTTATAAAATGAAACCAAATGTGATGTTTTAGGAGTTAAATATAAATGATAAGGTTTATAGTGTGATTTGAGAATCGTTAAGGTGTTAACCAGCGTGGTTGGAGTTCTAGAGTTAGGGGTTATGACCTAAATGATGGTTTAAACCCCAAAGCTAATGTTCATACAATTAATCGTTGTTGCAATTTTAATGATGTATGTAGGATAATTGGAGATTATTTTATACTTGTGTAGCTTACAAACAAGGCAAGTTCTCTAACTCTACTTCTATAATTGTTCAAGTTTCTAAACCTTAATTCCTTACATTGAGAAAGTTTTCGAACTTCATTCTTTTCATCTTTGAATGCAAGTTTCCATTCTATATTATTATTGTTAAAAATTGAAATGAGCCTAACTTTATCTTGAATATGTTTGTACAAGCTCTTATAACCTAATTCGTTATACCGACCGAGTTTTACTTTCCTATTTATTATTGTTCAAAGCACATATTGTTCTAATACATCGATTCAAGTGAGATTGTTCTAACTCTTTTGGTTATAGCATTTTGCATGTATATCATGTTTATTCAATTATATATTGTTGATATCCGATCTTTGACTTTGATAGCCTTGTTCAATTATACACTATTGTATTAAACCTTATTATTGGAATTTGAATAAGTGTTCTAAAATTCTAGAAACACTGATAAGCTAGTTCCAAACTAAACTTTCTTTAGTGCGGAAATTCTAAATTCAAACTGAGACGAACAACCCTAATATAGGGGATTTTGTATGTGTAACGTTTAGATGTTTGTGCACAATACATGGTACAAAATTTGATCCCCTGAGTACGTTAAGAAGAGTCTGCGGTCTAATATTTATTAAGGTTAAAGTAATAATACCTAAACACCGTGGACATAGTTCGTGGTCTTAAGACCCTCAGATAATTATAGTTCAAACTTATTTTCTATTTTGATTCGTAGAACAAGTTCTCTATTATTCAGTATTCGTTGTTCACTCTCATGTTGTTATTATACTATCTTTATGTCAGTGAGCAATTGTTTGTTCACTCTTGCTGATTAAACAATCATGACTAAAGTCGAAAGAGGTGATGCGCCATCTACTAGCAAGGGAAAGGGCAAGATGTTTAAGTGATGAAGAATTAGTTTAAGTTTATTTTAATGCTTGAAGTTATAAGACTTGTTTTATTTTATAATGTATTTAATGGTTGATGTAATAATTTTAAGGTTAGATTACCTAGGATTGTTTTGAGATGATAATGTAACCCCTTTAATGGGAAAGATTATTGTTTAAGTTATTTAAATTATGTCTTTATCCTTTATTATAGGTAGTTAGATGTAATTATTTTAATAGTGAGCACCAAATTCGGTGGAAGTGAAGTACCCAGATTTGGGGGTGTCACAGAAACGATACTAGATGAAGCGCAAATTTCAAAGATATTCTATTAATTTCACGGAATATAGAAGAAATACTTTAACCGAATGATGGTATAATCAGGAATACGAGACGAAATAATATTACTCACATACTAAAGAGTATGGAAGAAAATATTATTCCTATGAATACTGAATAAAATAATATCCCTTACCTCGAAAAAAATTTGGATCTTGGCATAGCGAGGTGCGGACTTTCTTCTACTTTCTCTCTAAAGCTTCTCTCTCTATAAATGCTTTTGTGAGTCTTAGTGAATTGGTGAGAATGAAAGAAGAATGAGCTTATTTATAGAAAATATAGTTTAGATAATTTACGCGTTTTGAAATTTGGAAATATTCTGATATAATACCTTCATCTTTTCTTCATTTTTAATTTAGTCTTGCAAGTATTATCAAACTTGCACCACCTCCCCTAATAGTACATCTTGTGAATCAATAGTACAATCATGTGAAAAAAATAATTACAGTATAGTACCTTCATCTATACCTCCATTTTTAATTTAGTCATGCAAATATTATCAATCTTGCACTACCTCCCCTAATAGTACATGAATGTGAATCAATAGTACACACATGTGAACACATAGTTATAAACATATGAATTAATAGCAATTAATTGCTCATTTATCCGATTAATTACCCGATTGATCAATATAACCTCCAGACATCCATTATTGTCGAAATAGATGTCAATTTCTACTAACACTAATAATCCCAACACAATGGAGATATCAATTTTATCTTTAATCAACATGAACTTATTCATCATTAATATTATAACTCACAATATTTAACAACCAGGTCGTTCCCAGGAAAAATGGGGCTTTCGATAAGGATTTCTCCTTTTGGCCTTGATTAGGTGACCAAACCTCTCCTTGATAGAACTTGAGACATTGTCAATATTGCGAATAATAATATGAATAACTTGTCGTCTCAATTATTGATTTAATAATATAAAATATTATGCGAGATGATCTTGTGACAATAATTGAATCAATAATATGAAGATATTATGCAACAATTCTGTAGCAATAATTGAGTATAAGCGGGTGACTTCTCACGTAAGCATCGATAATCAATACCGTGTCTTACTTATGCAACCCGCCAGCGATATTCTTGTACTTTTACCATCGGGTAGTTCAAGCGGTTTAACGGTAAAACTTTCGCCGTTATTTTTATAAAAAGATAATTCTGTCATTTTCTAACTATGACAAAACTTTCATTGTGGGGTCCACCAATGATTGTGCCGTTGTATGAATATTCCCTATTAAAACGAATATTTTCCGACCAATCGAATATTATATAACCACTTACTTACTTTGCAAAATTTGTAAAAAATACCCGCAACTAAAACATTATATCAAATCCACACCATAATATTCAAAAATATATTTCGAGAAAAATTAATCTTTATTGATAAAAGTTGGGGTCTTACACACACAACCTATCTTAGATCGCCAGAAACAACACTACTGACAATTTCATTTATATGCAACTGTCGTGCAGAATACGACAACACAATAGGTGAGAGTTTTAACATGAATATTATCTTGTATATAATACGACAATATTCATACCCAAATTATTAAAATTCCATATAAAGTACTGCAGCAAATATTTCAAGTCCCCAAAGGAAAACGAAAAGATTTATGTCCTCCTCATTCTAATGGAGTGCATTTTTGACGCTTCCAAATTCGAGAGTTCGCCTCGTCCTATTGTTGTTCACCAAAATTAAATATTAAATTATGTATAAAATATGTCACACACATTTTAAGTTCTCAGTACAATTATTATGCCACACCGTTTCATAATTTGATTAGGATTGTGACTAATTTGTAACACCACTTTATACTCATGTTCTCTCTGCTAGTCTCAGCTACACTTTTATTACCTGAAAGGGGTGGTGAAGTAAAAGGGTGAGCACAAACAGCCCAGTAAAGAATATCATGACTTAAGATAAATAAATTATCAATAGCCTTCATCAATAATAAATCAAATATTTAGAACATATGGTAGATAATAAGAGTTTTGAACCATAATTACAGCGGAATCAACAATCCATTAGAAGAGTCAAGTAGAACGTAATGTCTATTATCTTCTCTAAATTGAAAGCCCATCGTCAATATTTTATTCATGTAACACTAATCAACAGTTCTTCGTTGTACCCAAGACAAAGAGAACTTTCACCACATATTTTTACCTGAAACACAAAGCTCATGGTTATACCAATTTACAGTTTATGTTTATAATTATGTCATTAAATTCATCTTTGCACTACGGCCAAAGACACACAACTGTAAAACCAATAATCAACAGTCCATCTTTGCACTACGGGCCAAAGATGAAAAATAAATAATCCACATCACCAAAATATCCATGCACTACGGGCCAAGGATATTCGTTAGTATCACATCCACTTAATTATCTATACTTTACTGGCCGAGGATATTCGTTAGTATCACATCCATGAATTATTCATGCACTACGAGCCAATGATATTCCTTATTATCACATCCATGAATTATCTATGCACTACGGGCCAATGATATTCGTTAGTATCACATCCATGAATTATTCATGCACTACGGGCCAAGGATATTCATTATTATTACATCCACAAATTATCCATGCACTACGGGCCAAGGATATTCGTTAGTATCACATTCATGAATTATCCATGCACTACGAGCCAAGGATATTCATTAGTATCACCAGTGGTCATGACTATGCCAAACAACTGTCCATCAATGCTATACGGGCCAATGAGGATTTTTTACCACAACATAAACATGAGGATGATGACAATTATATATATAATGAATGGATCATAATAATAAGATAAAATAAATCTTAGTGATTTTCAACTTAATTATCCAGAGTCCAAATTGCCAAAATGATATTCAAAAAATCGATTAGAATTCCTGATAAAATATAAATTACAAGTAATGTAAAGTTCTTAACTCAAAAATAATAATTTAAGACTGAATAGAAAGATCCACTTCAAGATATTAGATGAAGCACAAACTATTAAAATATTCTAATCCTTTCAGGACTTTTCACCATTTAATGATAAACTGAAGAAACGAATAATAATATCTTACCATAATATGGAGTATGAAAGAAAATGACATCCATTTACCATAAAAATGATACCCACTTACCATAATAATGACATCCCTTACCTTAGCATGTGACTTGATTCTGCTTTTTGTGAAATTGATCAACTTAAACAATGCTTGCATTCCTTATCTACACTTGGAGTAACATTACACTCAATAGAAATACTCACAATATTATACTCACAATATTGTAGTAAAAGAATTTTATATTTTTATTGTAGTGATGGTGTGTGTTTAATTACTCAACCGAGCAACCTATTTATACTAAAAATTTAGTAAACAACTAGCACACCTGTTTTGACAAAATAACTAAATGAGGTATATAATAATGGTAGTGGAATTTATGGTCCCACAGAAAAAATTAAACCAACTTGTACAAGTTTTAAAAATAATTGAGTTGTGGTCCAGACTACTTTAGGAAAATTAGAGTGTCGGCAAGTCCTGCCAAATTTATTTTTGTAAAAAGAAAATAATTGAACAAACATCTGCATATCATACTCATCTTTAATCAACACCCTTTTCAATCTTTGAACCATTATTCACAATTATTGACATAGACTCTCAATACTGTCAACTGGTTTAATTATATCATATCAAATAATATGAGTTACTGTGCAATAACTACTGTGACAATTATTGAATAAAATAAGGAGTGACTTCTTACGTAATTAAGACTCAATAATATGAATCATTTAATACCGATGCTGGTGTCTTCTTTGTGTAACTAACGCCAGACATCTTGTATTTTATCACTGGTATTTCAGCGATTAACGGTAAAAAGTTTTTTAGTTATTTTTATAAAATATTATTTCGCATAAGCTTTATATCCAAATAATTTTCTATAATTATTTCTATTTGTAAAAACTATCATTTAATAGCTTCAAAATAGAAATACTAACTCCAACATACTTTATATCTTTAAAACATCATCAATATTAATATTATATTATTATAATATTTTTCAACAAAATTCATAATTTTCCACCATTCATAGAAATTTCCTTTGAGTTTCTTCTATTTTTAAACTAACCATAAATAACTTAAAAATACAATAAATATTTCTATTATTCAATAATTCATCAAAATTTTTCTGTAAATTCTAAAGCGATATTATAAGATTTCTATAAAAATATCTCAAATCCCAAATAATTTTTTTTGATAATTTAATTATAAATTTTAATACTCAGAAACTTTAATAATTCATAATAATTAGCCCTTTTATCAGAAAAATACGGATCTTATGTCCTTTCCATGTAAAATTTAATTCTCTACAATTTTGTAGAATGAAGTTTTTCCAAATTCTGACTTTAACATAGAGAGAAAGGCTTACCAAAAATGCTACTACAAAAATTTCTGAATCAGTCACTTCTTAAAATTCATAACAAATCACACATTAATCTTTAACGGTTCAAACTTTTTGGACATATACTCAACTTATATATGTATAACATATCCAAAATTTACAATGATCCAACGGTCGGATTAAAAAGTATAACTCACACAATAGAGCTTAATAAAACTGATTTTTCGGACTATGAGTCCTCGGACCAGTTTCACTCAAACAGTCACCATGAAAAATTCACTTGGAAAAGGGCTTATAAATAATTATGAATTCATGTTAACAACTCAAGCAGATTTAATAATTGGATGAATTGGATAATTGATTTATATTGCATAATTGAGGATATTATAGTCTTAAGCTTTATTACCTAAAATCAAATCTTTGTGTTAAATTTATTCTTAGTTTAACTTAAAATTATTTTCAATTAATAACCACAAAATTTATTTGTTAAAATAAAATTGGATTGATATAAAACTAGTAGTTGTGATATATTAGATAGAGATTCCTACTAGGTTTTCTCGTAGGTCTCTTATCATTTTATTTCTTGTTGATCGTGTATACTTGTATGTAATTATCACTTTTAGAAAATAGAGAAAAAAAATAAATAATTACTTCAATGTCCATTGAATGAAATAATTGGGTATCCAAACCTCAGGAATCATCGATATTTACGCTGAAAAGTGTGATGGATAAAGCAGCTTGACTAGTCTAATTTTGTGGCATTTGTTACTCGAGTTAGTAAGCCCTTAGAGGTGTCTTTACACCTAGTGCCCTAAAGTCAACTGGTTTGGGAGTCATCGGTCCGACGCACGTTACATGGGTAACTTTGAAAAGCTTAAGAAAATGAGACATTGCACAATTCAAGAAAAAAAGGGAAAAAAGGAAAAAAAAGGAAAAAGAAAAAGAAAAATGAGTTTGCTTGATTTTCATGTTAAAAATCTCTACCAAGAGTTACATCACATACACATGTATGCATCATATAGAATTAATTTTATGAAAGATGGTGACTAAAATGAAGATAGAGTATGTTCAATAAGGTGAAAGTTGGATTTTGAATTTAATCTTTGTTTATGTATAATGCCCATGTATACTTAGAAGTTTTCTTTCGATTTTATAATTAGTTAAACTTAAAAAGATTATATTTTGAAATTTGAACTTTGTGGGTATATTCATTGCAAACCCTCACGAGACACAACTCGTCCACTTGGGGTTTAAAGTCTTGTTGCACATGCTAAGTGCAATCGTGTTTCCTACGAAAATGGGGTAGTTTTGGTTTTTATTTTATTTTTATTTTACTCAAGGACGAGCAAAAGCTATGTATGGAGGTATTTGATAAACACGTAATTCATACATTTTATTATCCCTAATTTTTTCTTTTAATTATATTAGTTTATTTAATTAATATGTTTTATTTTATTTTGTAGGATTTAATATTTTGTTACAACAGAGTCAAAATCTTGATGACCAAACAATATTTAATGCTCTTATTTATGTAAGCAAATATCCAAGAAGAATCATACAACGAAAAGAAAATAAGTGGAACACTCTTGGTTTTCAAGTTAAATCCAGCAAGAGAAAGTAAAATCTATCTAGAAAATATATTTTAGAAGTTGATTGTCATTAGGAAGTTAAAACCTACATTGAAAATGACTCTTGGGAGATTACCATATAGAGATTGAAGTCAAGAAGGAAAGAAGAGGAAAAAAAGGAACAAACGAGACCAAGTTCAATGTATCTAAATTAGGACACAAAATTATTTTCTCTATAACTAGGTCTCATGTTTTAGAGAGGGACACCACTTCTTATTTTCTTTTCCTTAGTTTTTCGCTGGTGTTGAAGGAAGTAAGATATTTAGATCTTGTCTTTTCTTCCGATCATGTGTGATACTAGTGTCAGAGAGTATTTGTAAGTTTCTTTTATTGATTTAATAGAAATTCTCTTTTTAATTATTATTCTTATTCCATCCAATTAGTAGTAGTATTAATTTTTGATTTCATGACTAGCTAAATTTCTATTTCTTATACATAGGATGAAGATGAAACCAGGTATTTCATAATAATATTTTCTTTCCGTTCTGAAATTAGTGCCTAATTATTTTCGCCTTCATATTTTCCTTAGCACAAATTGGATATGATTCTTATATTGATTACGAGGTTTTGATAAGTTATAGCTAATCTGTGAATTTTTCATAACTTATGTTTGCCCATATTAATTATATGAATCATTATTTTTAAAGATAAGTAAAAATAATTTAGAAAATATGAAATTATTTATTATGTTAATATTTAGTGGATTCGGATTCTAGGTAGTTTTTCCCATTACTAGTATTCATCATTAAATTTATAGTTTGCATAATTTAGTTATTTAACCATCTCCACTATATTTATTTTAATTTGTCTAAAATATTAATTAAGGATATATTAAAGAATTAATCTAATCTAGAGCATGTATTTGTCAAATCTACTGATAGGCGTTGTCTTAATTGCGAGACATAATTTTACACATTAATACTCATTTCTAAAATTAGAGATATATATTTTTTTTAGTTCGTTTTAAAAATAGAGATACATTTATATGTTAAGACTATAAAGTGATATGATGTTTTTGATTTGCTATTACTTTTTCACTATCATATTCAATATCAAATCACTATAACTAAATTCTTAATTAATATAAAAGTTATATTTAAGAATATAAATTATTTTTAAAAATTGTTATTTTATAAATGTTTTTTTAATTTTGGGAAGGAGGGAGTATCATTTTGTGCTTTAATAAATATTAGCCGCCTTATTTTATCTTCAACAATCAACTCCATGTTGCTTTTATGAGCCACAATTATTCTATCTCCAGCCATGGTCAGCTATAGTTATACTTAATTAAAGAACCACCCCAAAAGGTCTATTCTTTCTCCTCCTGAATTAGATCTCTCTTTCTCACTCTACTATGGCCTTGGTCACAACCGCTGAGGTTTGCGATGCAAACCCCCAACTCATCGTCGGCGGAGAGCTCCGGGCACTCCAACCCATTTTCCAGATCTACGGCCGACGCCAAGTCTTCTCCGGCCCGGTAGTCACCCTAAAAGTATTTGAAGACAACGTTTTAGTCCGCGAATTCCTCGAAGAAAAGGGCAACGGCCGAGTACTTGTCGTCGACGGCGGCGGCAGCTTGCGATGCGCGATTTTGGGCGGCAATCCGGTGGTTCAGGCGCAGAATAACGGGTGGGCGGGGATAGTTGTTAATGGGTGTATTAGAGATGTTGATGAAATCAACGGCTGTGATATTGGGGTCAGAGCGCTGGCTTCGCATCCGATGAAGGCAAATAAGAAGGGGATCGGGGAGAAACATGTTCCTATTATGGTGGGTGGGACCAGGATTTTTGATGGGGAGTGGCTTTATGCGGATACTGATGGGATTCTGGTTTCCAAATCGGAGTTGTCTGTTTGAGTATTTCCAGTATTGGGTTTGTTTTGATTTGTTGAGTTGTAATCTTATGCTGATGCTCACTTTTTATTTTATATGATCTGAAAATTGGGTGATCTTATATTTAATGTGCTAGTTTTTCTGGTGTTTATTATATGTATGCTTTTGATCATATATTACTGGGTATGTGTTGATTTTTGTTGGTATGGTTTCTAGAATTGTAATCTTATGCTGTTGATGCTGCTCACTTGTTATTCTATATGATCTGAAAATTGGGTGATTTTATATTTACATTATTAGTTTTTCTGTTGTTCATCAAGTGATCTGCTTTTTGAAGTTTGTTCTTTTGTTTATGAGGTATGATTTATTTGAGACAAAGTGATCAAAAGGAAACATTTTGATAGAAAATAGAATATTAATGTAGTCTTTCTGTTTCTTTTTTTGGTACATATTATTAATGTAGTCTTTCATTATATGTAGTTGATGAATCTGTTGATATTTAGGTTTTTTGCTTTATGTTTGATTTTGTTATCTTAGTTGCTCGAAAAAAAGATTTCGCTTTGAAAATGCAATTCTTACTTTAACATAGACTGGATCACCATGCTTTGAGGGAGGGAGGGAGGGAGGGAGGAGAGGGGAGAGGAGGGGAGGGGGGGGAGGGGGGTTATGTTTGTGGAGGTCATTCGGTGACCAATTAGCTAGTCACATACATGTTTTGTGTGAATGGTGAGTATGTCACCTACAGGATTACTGTGTTAAGTGCTTTTCGTAGTGGAACACTGATGAATTGTTTGCACTCATAAGCTCATGACCTGCATTTCATTTCTAAATTTTCTTTCCAAAATCTATCCTTGGTTCTCTCTATCTGTCTCTCTTGGGATCGACTCTGTGAGTTCGACTGATGACCTATACGACTGATAGTCATGGAAGCATCTGTTTCGACAATATTATGATCTTATGAGCTTTTGGGTCAGGGATATGGATATGAAGACATGGAAGCTATTTAGGTTTAAGCTTGATTTTTTATATTGCTTTAGTCTCATCTTCTGAATGATTTGTCAGAAACCATCTTCTAATTTTTTTTTTCTTAGATCAAACAAATCTTTGAGCTTTTGATTATTAGGAACATAAATTTTATCTCCTAATACCAATACTCTTTCTAACTCAGAATATCCTATATCTGATGGAGTTGGTAATAGACTTCACGACACGCTTGCGTGAGGTGATCGTCGTCCGGATCGTTTCTAGCGAAGTCGTAAGGTTAAACGCTCACGACACTTCTCAACCCTTCGTCTATATGGAGACGAGAACCTTGGTACAATCGCTTGCGCAAGGAAGTCTGCGTTGAATGGAACACCAACGACACCTAAACCTCACTTATAAGAAGCAAGAACTTCGGTACAATTGATGATTGATGTAGTAAAAGACGCCACACACAACTATAAATTGTTATATGATAAGTCAAAGATTGAATCTCAAAGAAAAACTAAGAATTACTTAGGAATGCTTCAAAAAATCAACATAAGAGAATAATCTCACAATTGTATTAATAAATCTGAATGTTGTTATGAATTACATTCATCCATGCTTATTTATACTAATAAGAAAACCCTAAAATCCTAAAAGGAATTATCAATATGATTTGGAATCAAAATCCTTTCTAAAAGAATGTTAGATCATTAGAACAATGAAAGATAATGCAAAATCCCTAAATATATGGAAATACATTGAAGAAATCGATGAAAGCGAGTAAAGAAATCGAGTCTCTAGAAATCCATACAACAGTTTAGCTTGCGACTTGACTTGGCTTGGCTTGGGCGCGACAATGCTACAAGTCTAAAGACAATGTTTTTGTGTCTAAAGCAGGGCACGACCGCGCCAAATTTGAAATGGCTAACGGCGCGACAGCGCTGAGGTCCAAAGTTGTCTATTTCGTTGTTTTTAAATCTCAAACTTGGATTCTTTGCTCCTCTTTTGCTTTCTCCACCAAACGTGAATCTTTAATTGGAACAAACTAATGAACTTGACCAAGTTAATGAACTTACAAACAATTCCCATAACGCATGCCTTGTGTAGCTTGAACCCTTTTCCTTTGTTTCGTGCATTGCAACCATGTGTTGTCGCGTGATAGAATGTAAACGGTAAGACCCCGAATTTTATGAAATAAAAGTATTAAATTTTCTTATAATTATTATTCAGTAATTGGTTAAATTGATAAAATGTTAAAGTTAAGGGTGATATTTAAAAATTTTGCAAAGTAAGCAAGTTGTCATAAAATATTCGTTTGGTCGAAAAATATTCTTTTTGTCGGGGAATATCCGTACGACGGCACAATCATTGGTGGACCCCACAACGGAATAATTGTCGGATATAGAAAGCGACAAAAATAATTTTTTTATAAAAATAACAGCAAAATTTTATCGTTAACTGTTGAAATACCGGTGATAAAACAACGATATTACGCGTGGTTGCACAATAACATACGGTATTGTACAATATCTCTGATTATTGATGCTTACTTAAGAAGTCACTCAGTTCATTTAATAATTGTCATAGTAGTTGTTGCATAGTATCTTATATTATTGATTCAATTATTGTCATGATATCATCTCGCTTAATATTTATATTATTAAATCAATAATTGAGACAACACATTTATTCATATTATAATTTATATTATTGACAATGTCTAGAAATTCTGTCGATGAAAGGGGTTAGGTCATCTAATTGCGCCCCAATAAGGAGAAATCTTTATCGGAAAGTCCCCTCTTTCCTGGGAATGATCTGGTTGTCAATATTGTAAGTTATAATATTAATGATGAATAATTGTTGAAATATTAAAAATGTGTTTATTGAAGATAAGTGAATTACAAAAGTTAAACGGGAATAATGCAAACTTGGAAAACTTTAGGGGTACCAAATGGTAATAGTAAATCAATCTGGACTGCAGGTGGTGGTTTTAATAGTAAATCAATCTGGACCATCGGTGGTGATTTTAATAGTAAATCAATTTGGACCGTCGGTGGTGGTTTTAATAGTAAATCAATCTGGACCGTCAGTTGTGGTTTTAATAGTAAATCAATATGGACCGTCCGTTTTAATAGTAAATCAATCTGGACCGTCTGTGAATCAGTTACTATTTAGTCTATTTTCCCATAAATAGAAGCTTAATTCTTCTTTCATTCTTACAAGTTCACTAAGACTCATAAGAGAAGTTATAGAGAGAGAAACTATAGAGAGAAAGAAGAAGAGTATTCTGTTACTTCACTATTGCAGTATCCGGTCTTCTACTAAGGTAAGGGTTATTATTTTTGTATTCGTAAGGAATTTTATTTTCGTTCAATACTCGTAAAACATCCTTTAATCTGTGGGAATAACCACATCTACGGAATACGTCTTGCATGACGGTGAAAATCCATTTGCAGTTTCATATATTATTTCTTTTCATATTCTTAAATCTAAACTTACTATGGTAAGTATTGCTTCTATAATCTCTGAAATTATTAGAATATCCTTGACTTTTCGCTTTCATCTAGTATCGTTTCATTGGAATATTGGTCTCAACTTTCTTATTAAATTTCCCTATTTTCGCTCAGGGTACTATTCACGGGTTACTATTCACTCGGGTACTTTGCATCACGGGTTACTATTCACTCAGGGATTTGGGGTACTTTGCATGATGTGGTACTATTAATCGGGTACTATTTATTGGTGCACTATTCACGGGTACTTATTCACTTATAAAAGTGATTTCTTTTCTGTCCAAATTATTTTTGATACATGAATATCTATTTATTCGGGGTACTATTCACTCGGGTACTATTCACTCGGGATACTATTCATGGGGTACTATTCACGACAAAAGTGATTTTTTTTCTGTCCAAATTATTTTTGATATATGAATATCATTCTTGAATTTTACTCCACAAAGCGTTATCATGTTGATAATTTGGACATTCTTGAACTCCTGGATAAATTGAATTATAAATCTTCAAAATTTATCCTTAATCTCTTTAATTGAACTATCAAACCTCTTAGAAACATCGCGTCATTCTCTCCTCATTATCAACCAAATGAGGCCTGAAACCAGGGATAACTCGACAAACTTAGCCCGTCTTTGCGACACGGTCATATTGTTTTGCTCTAGCTTGATGAACTCCACCTCCTTCATGTGACGAATACTTTTGAGAAAGTACTTGTCGTTGAATAGTTATTGGAACTTCTCCCAAGATATTTTGAGTGCGGCAGGCTAAGTACGTTTTACTGATTTCCACCAGTAATATGCCTATCCTCTCAACATAAAGGTGGCAAAGGGAACCTTTTGCTCCTCGGAGCATCGCAAGACATCAAATATCTTGGTGATCTGCTTTATCCATGTCTCTACCTTAAGTGGTTCTGGCTTTCCCACAAACTCCGGTGGTCCCAGCTCCTTGAACTGCTTAGCAGTGACCATCCGAGAGTTGTCAGTGTTTCCACCTGCATTTTGAATAGGAGTCTCTCTCGCCTGATATTGCATGAATTGCATAAAGCCTCTGAACATCCCATCGTTCATCATCCAGTGGTGTTGTTGTTTACATGAGGATTATTTCCTTCACGATGCACATTATCATGGGTATTGATCGTTAGTGACTCAGCGGTCTCATGTGCTTCATTGCTTATCTCAACATTTTTGAGATGTCATTTTCAAACATCGCTAAAAACAAGGGTTAATTGACATACCACATATTATCCCTATACTCTAAACAACCAATTAAATAACAAATAAACTTAGGTAGATTAGATTGGCGAAGAATACCCACCTCTCCCCTCCTAGTTCTAGTCTCACATCTCAGTCAGGGACCATATCCCTAAGCTTTAATACCAAATGTGACGCCCCCAAAATAGGTATACCTAACTCATTCTGAGTGGCCAAATACATGGTACATAAATCAAATACAAACTTCTTTTATCAATACGACAAAACATAGCTAGAGTTTTTTTACGAATATTATCCAATGACATGATATTCAAACTCGAAAAGGAGTCCTCATTACAATTATTTTCACACTATTTTATAAAATAGTGAGGGACTACTATAGCCACCATCTGGGACCATCACTCGTTCCCCCACTAGTTTTTAATTTACGTTCTCATTTCTGAAAGAGAATAATGAAAGCAAAAGGTGAGCTCAACTAGCCCGGTGAAATATTATGACTAAGATAATGCGAGAATAAATTATCGTTAGCCTTCAATAGTGTTAAAGCGATAAAATATAATAAACATCAAGTTTAAGCGCAGCGAACAAGCGATCCATTAGAAGAGTCGAGTAGAAGCATGATATCTACTATCTTATGATTTAAAAGTTTATCATCAATTTTATCATTTGAGACTCGGCAATAAATAATAAACATCATCGAATCATCCTTGAACTACGATTAAGGATATTCATAAGTATCACATCCACGAATTATCCATGCCTACGGGCCTGATGATATTTCGTGTAATCATCGATAATGGTCATGATCATACTAGCATTAATCGTCCATCGATGCACTACGTGCCAATTAGGACTTTACCACATCATTTATAATATTACGGTCGTGATTATCACTTAAGAATGATCCACTGGTCATAATCATACCAATCAATAGTTCATCTATCGCATCACTACGAGCGAAGATGACTTTCATCCACAATATAAGCATGAGGATGATGTGATGATATAAGAATTCAATTAAATGAAAGCAAATGGTAAATTTAAAGATTTATAATTTAATTTATCCGAGAATTCAATA
Source organism: Panax quinquefolius (assembly GCA_020205615.1). NCBI lineage: Eukaryota > Viridiplantae > Streptophyta > Magnoliopsida > Apiales > Araliaceae > Panax > Panax quinquefolius. Next base: position 54,107,830 of record CM035172.1, on the reverse strand, counting down.
GTGTCCAAATCGTCGACATGATATTACTTTGTGGAGTAAAATTCAAGAATAATATTGTATCGAAAATGATTTGAATGAAAAGAAATTAATTTTTTGTCATGAATAGTACTCTGGGTGAATAGTGCAGAGTGAATAATTACCCCAAGTGAATAGTACTTGAGAATAGTACCCAAGTGAATAGTATTTTGTGAATAGTACTTACATGAATAGTACTTTGTGAATTATACCCATGAATAGTACTTTTATGAATAGTCTTAGTATAAATGAATAGTACTCATGGGATGATTACTCTCGCATGAAAAGCTTAAAATTTAACAAGAATGTGCGGAAAATATCCTTATGAAACGATCATTAGATGAAGCGCTAAATTTTAAGGATATTCTACTAATTTCAGCGGAGTATAGAAGCAATACTTTAACAAAATGAGGTATAATCGAGGAATACGAGGCGAAATAATATTACTCACATACTACAAGTATGGAAGAAAATATTATTACTTATGAATCTTGAACAAAATAATATCCCTTACCTTAGAAAAAATGGATCTTTGGAATAATGAAGTAGCAAAATACTCTTCTTTCTTTCTCTACATAAACTTCTCTCTATAATTGCTCTTGTGAGTCTTAGTGAATTGGTGAGAATGAAAGAAGAATGAGCTTATTTATAGGAAAACATAGTTTCGATAATTGCATGTTTTGGGCCTCAATTATTCTGGTATAAAACCTTCATCATTTTTCCATTTTAATTTAGTCATGCAAGTATTATCAATCTTGCACCACCTCCCCTAATAATAATGCATGAGAACCAATAGTTCCATTCATATGAGTAAATAGTTATATGCATGTGAACTAATAGCAATTAATTGCTTATTTATCCAGATTAATTACCGATCAAGTTAATTTAAAATCAGAAATCAATTATTATCGAAATAAATGTCGATTTCCACTAACACAAATAATCCAACACAATGGAAATATTTTTATCAATAATTTTATCTTTAATCAACACGAACTTATTCATCATTAATATTTATAACTCATAATATTTAACAACGGATCATTCCCAGGAAGAGAGGGCTTTAGATAAGGATTTCTCTCCCTCTTGGCGCTTGATTAGGTGACCGAACCCCTTTCCTCAGCGAGAATTTTCTAGACATTGTCAATATTGCAAATAATAATATGAATAACTTTTGTCGTCTCAATTATTGATTTAAAAATATAAAATATTATCTGAGATGATCTTATAACAATAATTGAATCAATAATATGAGAGATATTATGCAACAATTCAGAGCAATAATTGAGTATAACCTGGTGACTTCTCGTATAAGTATCAATAATCAATCTGAGTGTGTTCTTATGCCAGACCACAGCATATTCTTGTACTTTTACCGGTAGGTAGTTCAACAACTTAATGGTAAAACTTACGTCGTTATTTTTATAAAAGACATTTTAGTCGTTTTCTTACTCAAAACAATACTTTAGATTGTGGGGTCCACTAATGATCGTGCCATCGTATGAATATTCTACATTAAAAGCGAATATTCCCAGAGCCAATCGAATATTTTATAACAACTTCGCTTACTTTGCAAAATTTGTAAATATTACCTACAATTTATAACATTATATCAAATCCACACCATAATATTCAAAAATATATTTTGAGAAAAATTAATTTTATTCATAAAAGTTGGGGTCTTACGGTTTATGTGCGCCTCCCAGAATAGGTTCACACAACCCATTACGAGTAGCCAAATACGTAGTGCATGAATTCAAATACAAACTTCATTTATACACTTGTATTACAAAATCTGACAACCCAATAAAGTTGAGTTTCAAAATAAATATTGTCTAAATGAGACAATATCCAAACTCAAATAAAGTCCTCATTATAATTATTGTTACACTATTTTACAAAATAGTGAGGCGCTTATAAAACCATCTTGAACCATTACTCCACTCCTGTTAGTCCCATTTATATTCTCGCCTCTGAGAAGAACAATGGAACCAAAAGGAAAAGGGTGAGCTCAATAGCCTAAAGATAAAGAATATTATGACTAAGATAATGTAGAATAAATTATCTTTAGTCCTCAACGAGGAAAAATCGATAGAATACAATAGACAACAAGTTTGAGATCAACAAGCTTGCACAGAGCAATCGATTAGAAGAGTTAAGTAGAGAATGATGTCTCTTATATTCTATGATTTAAAATTTATCATCAATATTTTTTCATGTAACAACAATCAATAAATATTTCACATCATCGAATTATCCATGCCTTTGCGGGCAAGATATTTGTTAGTATCACATCGATAAATTATCATACACTACGGACCCGAGGATATTTGTTAGTATCACCGATTGGTCATGATCGTATCAAACAATTGTCCATCTATGCACTCACGGGCCATGGAGGACTTTCACTACATCATTTATCTCGTAACATTATAGGTTATGATTATACCAATACAAACTTTCCTAGTCATAATCATACCAATCAGCGGTCCATCTATGCCTCACTGAACTAAAGATGACTTTTATCACAACATAAGCATGAGGATGATGACAATGATATCTTTGGAAAATCATCGTTAGGGGTGTATCTGTTTGGTATGCTCATCATGGACAATGATGCATGCGTACGACATCATCTGGCGATGTCTTGCTTAACGTCTTCTTCTCCTCTTCCACCTTGAGATAAGGAACTAAGATCTCTTTTCCTTACCGATCTTAGAAGCTTGGAAAATAGCATAGCCATTACATGTAGCCGACACACCTTTACTAAAAGTCTGTATAGATCCAACTCACGTGAGGCAATCGCCTTGAAGGTGAAGAACTAGTGTATGCTCTTCTTTCAAGAGGGGTAATTTGGGGGTTTTGTCGGGTTTTGGAGCTTTTTTGTCACTCCGGTGGGTTTCTGTGCATGTAGGATTCGGTATGTATGGGTATTTATGGGCCACAGTAGATTGGTGTAGTTCTTTGAGCATATGACCAATTACGTAATTTGATAGCTCAATCTGTCAAATTCTTCACGAGATAAGAAGCGAGGATTAGATCGATTGGAGACGAAGACATGATTGGTTGTAGGCTCGGTGCCTTTTTTGGATTTCGAGCAGGTTCTTTGGACCAATTATATCCTACAAAAAGACATGTAGTTTAGTCTTTAGTGAATGTAGCAATATTACGTAATGTGTCCGTTTAGGAGTATCGTCTGCAAATGGATGTCGATTGACAAGATAGCATGCGAGTTTTGATATAAAGAAAGCGCGTGTACACATATTTCTTCATATTTTCCATTACATCGAGATTTACATGGAAATGAAATTACAAGTAATTGAATTTATAAGTAATTAAAATGTGAAAGTATGAAGAGACTTTCCTCTGCGTTTGGTTTCGTAGAGGTGACTATCTTAGGTTACTCCGCGACTTTTGGCATTAAGGTTCCCAAATCATCGCAATTTACTCGACGGAAATTAATCAGGTCTTTCATTTGGAAGCGAATTTGGGTGGTGTCTTTTCACGAGCCTCGTTGGAATTAGTCTTCCTATGAGTCTAGTAATCAAACAAGCGGGATAGCCCCACGATGGAGGAGCCATACAACATACCTTCACATTCAGCGTGTCTCACCGTTTATGAAAATGATGACATATGCGAAACACTAATATCCTGAGATAGATATATTGAAGTGCGATAAAATATATGCATTCATACACATTCATCATAAATGTAAATGCAACATTCACACACAAGCACATACGCGATTTTGAAAAGATTGTATGTGCGGCTTAAGTCCTCTTCTTTGGAGTCCCCAAGCAGAGTCTCCACTCATCGGCGTCGGGATTTTTATTTGTCCCTTTTCGTTACTTGTTCTTTGGTGTTCTCATGTTAGGTGAGATTTGTTTGAAAAATAAGTGAAAAAAGTTCCGACATGTATAATGTTGACGATGGGTATTTGAAGAGTCGCCAAATTGGTTTTTTATGGTTGTACCAACACAAGCCGAGAAAAGGTTTGCACATTGACCCGATTGATGTGACATTGCTAAGCGAATTGAATTAAGAAACCGATTCTTTAGAAGTCCAGGGACTTGGTTATGCGGAGGGAAGGTATGGCGCCCCCAAAATAGGTATACATCACCCATTCGAGTCGCCAAATACATGGTATAAAAAACAACTATAACTTCATTAATACAATTGTAAATGCAAAATCATACAACACATAAATCATGAGTTTAAATACAAATATTGTCTTCAGGCAATATTCACACTCAAATAAGTCCTCATTATTAATTATTGATACACTATTTTTACAAAATAGTGAGGACTACTAAAACAACTGTATCTTGAACCATTACTCAAACATCCCAACTAGTTCCCGCTTATATTCTCATTTCACGAGAAGAAAATGGAACAAAAAGGAAAAGGGTGAGCTCAACTAGCCCAATAAAATAATATTATGACTAAGATAATGTACAACAAATTATCCTTAGTCTTCAACGAGGAAAAATCGATAGAACACAATAGACAACAAGTTTTAGATCAACAAGCTGCGGTAGAAACAACAATTCATTAGAAGAGTTAAGTAGAGAATGAAATCTACTATCATCTATGAATTTAAAAGTCCATCATCGATGTGACACCCCAAAATAGGTATACAACACCCATTCCGAAGGTCGCAAATACATGGTGCGAGAAAGCAAACTACAACCGATAACTCTGATTGTCGTGCAAAATCTGACAACACATCTGTGAGTTTAAATACAAATATTGTCTTCAGACCAATATCCACACTCAAATAAGTCATCATTACAATTATTCAAATACTATTTTACTGAAATAGTGAGGACTACTAAAACATCTTTCTAGAACCATCACTCCATTACCCCAACTAGTTCTGCTTATCTTCTCACCTCACGAGAAAAATGGAACAAAAGGAAAAGGTGAGCTCAACTAGCCCGGTAAAGAATATTATGACTAAGATAATATACTGACAAATTATCGTTAGTCTTGACGAGGAAAAATTTGATAAAATATAATAGACACAACAAGTTTTAGATCAACAAGCTGCGGTGAAACAACAATCCATTAGAAGAGTCGAGTAGAAAGAATTCTACTATCTTCTAAGATTTAAAAGTCCATCATCGATATTTTATCCTGTAACAACAATCAATATACATCTTTAATCAAATATTCATCTTTGCCTTTCTGAGCCAAAGATATTCATTTGTATCACCCGAGTTGGTCGTATTCATCTCAATTTTGTTCATCTTCGCACTACTGGGCCAAAGATATTCATCGATTAATCATTCATCTTTGCACTACATGAATAAAGATATTCAGTAATATCATCATTTAGGGAGCGAGGATGATGAAAAATATTTTAAAAGAAAAGCGAATCTAGTGAAGACGGAAGGACAAATAGTAAGGATTAGTATAGCAGTTTATCGAGATCGATAATACTCCATAATAACCAATTTTGAAGTAAAATTCGAGAATAAAGATCAAAACATGGATACTGATCAAAGATAGTAACCATAATAGACATCTTGGACAAAAAGAAGAAAATTTCATTTTTTTAGGTGAATAGTCGTATTAAGTGAATAGTGTAGTATCGTGAATAGTGTCGTATCGTGAATAGTAACCAAACACAAAAAGTTCCAAATTTGATAAAAAGTTCATACCAACATTTTCGTTATAATGATATTGAAGAAAATATCATTTTAAGAAGAATATAACACCCCGACCTCAAAATATAGTACTTACGATTGAATATCAATTATAAAGTGAAGAAAACTTGCAGCGATGAATAGAAACTCACAAAGTATCTAAATACTCACAAAATACACTCGATAATCTAGAGAGAGAAAGAAAAGCTTATGTTTACGGTGTGATTTTCAATTCTAACTTAGCCCTCTATTTATAGGAAAATGTTAGCGGACTTGACCTCCAAACGATGGCTTTACCGCTACTATTCCACCACCACATTTGAAATAAAATTCATTGCACATTTCTTCACCAACCACAAGTAGGGCCCACTCAATTCTAAATTTTCTACCAAAATGCTAAATTAGGATACTTGACAATTTACGAACCGATCACCTCTTAAATTCATAACAAATCATATCGTTCATTTTAACGGTTCAAAATTTGTGGACATATACTCAACTTATATGTATAACATATCCAAAAATTACAACGATCAGCGGTCGGATTAAAAATTATAACTCACATGATATATCTCAAAAACCTTTGGTTTAATTTTTTAATACCTTCATTCAAACAAAAATCTTGATAAAACACCTCAACATTAACTCTTTCATTTTTAACCACAATAAATATATCCAACATTTATATCCACGTAAAATAAATATTTCCTTATCATATGAATCGATAATTAATTATTCATAAATAATATTACGAGAATCACATTTATGATGACGGTAGTTTCTGGAGAAAGGGGCTTTCGATAAGAATTTCTCCTTCTTGGCGTATGATTAGGTGACCAAACCTCTCCTTGGCCAGAACTTTCTAGACATTTCCAATAATGTTATCTAATAATATTATTCAAATAATATGAATTATTGATGCGATAATGGTAAATCTTGTGCGATGACAATTATTGAAAGCAATGATAATATAAAATATCAGCGTAGCAATTATTGAATCAATAAAATAAAATATTGAGCATTAACTCTTCATAACAATTATTGAGTAGTGCTTCTGCTACGTAAGGATCGATAATTCATCAATATTGTGCATCCGTGCGTATTCTTTATATTTTAACCGCGGTATTCAGCGGTGTTACTTAATAACAACTTCTCTGCAATTATTTATAAAAACTTCAAACTTGTCGTTTTCTTTATCAGACAATTATTACATTATAGGGCCCCTAAATGGCTTGCAGTCGATACGAATATTCCGACAACAAGAATATTCCACGACCAAATGAATATTTCCGACAACAATGATTATTTTATAACCACTTGCATATTTTGCAAAATTTGCACATTTCACCCATAACCAGAGAATTATATCAAATTAATACCTTATTATTCACAATAATAATTAGAGGAAATTCGATTTTATTTATAATAAGTTGGGGTCTTACAACCTCCCCTCCTTATGAAATTTCGTCCTCGAAATTGACATACGTACCTGGTGTTTCGAAAAGGTGAGGATACCTCGCTTTCATTTACGATTCAACTCCCGGTCATTTCTTGATAGCATGGTTTCTCCAGCAAAACCTTAACTTGTGGTATAACCTTTGATGCGTAGGACATGCTCTTTCTATCCAAGATCTTAGCATGTACTTCTTAAATGCGTTAAATCTTGACTATCTCGTCAGTTTTAGCTGATAATATGGTTTGGGTCTTTCACATATTCTGAAGCATGGATATGTGAAAAACATTATGAACACGAGGCATACTTGGAGGTAATCTTGAGTCTATAGGCCACATTTCCTATTGATTACTAGATTCTCAAATGGACAATAAATCGTGGATTGAGCTTTCTCTCTTTCCAAATCTTGTAACTCCCTTCCATGGAGCAACACGTAAGCAATACATGATCTCGATATTAAACTCCACGTCCTTTCTATGAAGATCGGCCTATAACTCTTTGTCGATCTTGTGAGGTTTGAATCGTTATCGAATCATTTTGGATTTTCTATAGTCATGCGTACTAATTACGGTCCCAACAACGTTGCTTCTCCCACCTCGTCCCGGCATCTTTGGAGAGCGACACTTTAAATCCATAAAGCGCCTCGAATGGAGCCCGTGCCTATACTTGCTTGATATTTGTTGTTGTAGGAGAATTCCACGGTGTGAGTACTTATCCCAACTTCCTTTAAAATCTAGGACACAAAGTCTTAATAGATCTTCAAAGATTTGAATAGTCCTCTCGATTGTCCGTCTAGTTTGAGGATGGTATCTTGCGAATCAGATAAATAAATCCGTGCCCATAGCTTTTCGTAAGCTAACCAAAATCGTGAAGTAAATCTTGGGTCACGATCCAAAACTATGGATCTTGGCATGCCATGAAATCTCACAATCTCATTCGCGTACATACTAGCAAGGCGTTCAAGGAATAAATCTCTGCGTATCATGAAAGCGGGAAGACTTGGTTAATCTATCAACAATAACCCAAATAGCATCTACGCCTTGAGAAACTTTAGGAAGACTGAATGTGAAATCCATAGTAATGTGTTCCACTTCCATTTTGAAATCTCAAGTGGTTGTAATGGACCCCTTTGGCACTTGATGCTCGCCTCTTTACACGTTGATGAGTTAAACACCTCAGAGATAAACTCGCGATCTCTCTCTTCATATTGTTCCACCAAAATATATATAGAATATCATGATATATTTTGGTACTCCCGAGATGGATTACGTGGCTTGCGGTGTGTGTGTGCCTCCATCATGATTACATGCTTCAAGTAAAAATCGTTAGGAACCACAAAACTGAGTTGAATCTAAGTATTCCTTCTTCATCGATTCTTTATGCAGAATAGCACCTTCTCGCACTTTCTTCTTCATACGCATCGGCTCCATGTAAAAGTAGCTTGAGCAACTTTAACTTTATTGATTAAAAGTCGGTTCTACTCGCTATTTCATGCCATCATCATGTGGGTCCACAGGTCTTTAATCTACCTCCATCCTTTGCAAGTCATACCGAATGGGCCTTTGCATTTTACAATATCGCTTTTCGTACTCGCATGTGATCTTCACCAATGCGCCGCCCATTACGTTCACTTTTCCAGGATGATATTAGATAAGTATGATCGTAATCTTCATTAGTCTGTTAAATGTTGTTTCCACATGTTGAGTTCTTTTGGGTGAAGAAATATTTGAGGCTTTTTATGGTCCGTATAAATCTCACTTTCTCCCCATCAAGTGAGTGTCTCCAAATTTTCAATGCGAATGAGTGCTCGCTGACTCTAGATCGTAGAGTAGAATAATTCCTCTCATATTCTTTGAGTATGTCGTGAGACATAGGCTATGACTTTCCCATGTTGCATGAGAACGCATCCTAACCCTTTGCACCAAGCATCGGCCAGATATAACAAATCCATTCGTGCGGATGGTATTGCGAGAAGCAGTCTTAGAAATGAGTCTCCTCTTAGCTCTTGGAAACTCTTCTTGCATTCCCAGCGCTCCATCTGAATTTTATATCTTTCCGAGTCGGTGAGTTAACGGAATAGCGATTCAGAAAATCCTTACCCGCCGAATCTCGATAATAACCGCCATTCGTAAGCCCGGCTACGCATGACTTTGCACCACCCACTTTGGTTGCTCCCCAACTTTGTATGCGCTTCAATCTTTCACTGGTCAGCCGGATACTCCATGTTTTGACACCACGTGCCCGAGGAATGCTACTTCTCGAGCCAGAACTCACATTTCTTTAGCTTGGCATAAAGTTTGTTTTCACCAAGCCTTTCAAGTATCGTGATTCAAATGGTGCTCATGATCTTCACGACTTTTCGAATAGATGTGGATGTCATCAATGAAGACAAACAACAAAGCGATCCGAATATTCCTTGAATACATGCGGTTCATCATATCCATAAAAGTAGCGAGAGCATTAGTCGATCCAAAAAGATATGACTAAGAATTCATAATGCCCGCATGCAGGGAGTTCCGAAGGCGATCTTTTTGGAATATCCTCGGTTTTAATCTTCGGTGATGATATCCGGAATAGAAGATCGATCTTTAAAAGAATTGTGCTCCTTGTAATCGGTCAGAACAGTCATCAATGCGAGGTAAATGGATACGTGATTCTCGATGGTGACATGTTTTTAATTCTGAAGTAGTCAATCTGACAGTCGCATGACCTCCCTTCTTTCTTTTGCGCTACGAATACAAGCAGGAGCTCGAGGAGATGTCTTAGGGCGAATTAGACTTTATGTCGAACAATTCACGTGGTTGGACTTTAACTCACTGAAGTTCAAT